>OZ012735.1:754070306-754670306 GCA_963859935.3 Lathyrus sativus
ACCACTTCAAAATCTGAAAATACTTCAAATCAACTTCAAGAACCAAACTCCAAAGCCTTGATCTACATAATTTGATGTTGAAGAAGTGTTTTGATGGAGGTTTAGCTCAAAGGTTAGTAAGCTTTAATGAAAAGCTTACTAACTTTTAATGGAACAAAGAGATTTGGTGAATTTGGTGTTTGAAGGGAATTGAGAAAAAATTTAGCAAGGTGAACTTTGCTATCAAAAGCTTGAAGAATGAATGAAATGAGGCCTCTATTTATAGAATTTAGGCTTGGAAATTTTGGCGGTTTGGAATTTAATCTAGGCTTGAAAATTGAATTTGGAGGCAAAATCAAGATCAAGTGGTGATTAATGAGGGTGTATGATAAGAATTAATTATGACGAGGTAGGAGAATTAAAATGAGATGATCTAGAATATTCTCATGATGAAACAAGTGAATTTTGGTGCCAAAATGCTATAGAATTTGAATTTGGCTCATTTTTCACAATTTTGCACGTGGTTAATCGATTAACCAATTTTAGGCATATTTTGGTTAATCGTTTAACACAGTGAAAAAATGAGAAAAATGGCTTTTTGTTGTGTTGTCTTGGCTCTGGTTCGATTCTTTTGACTTGTCAAAGAAGACATGGAAATAAACACATGAACCTTAGAGTCTCTTGAGCAATAAACAATCAAATCTTGAGAAACTCTTGATCAAATGATTTTGGATTATTTGCATATCAACTTTGACTTTTCCAGATGAATTTTATTCGAGCTGAGGGATTGTTGATCGGTGTTCTTGATCCAAACCTCCTCCTAAAAAAAGAGTTAGTAAAGGAGAAAAAAAACATATTTTTGGTATTTTGGTTAGGGGTTAGTAAACATGAATAATCAAATAAAATAAAACAAAGAAAAACACGTGTGTCTGGTGATCTCCCTCAAAAACAAACCCATAAAGGAAGCCAAGAGAACCAAAGCTTTTGATCTCGTTTGTGGTAGGAGATGAAAATGATATGTGGGATCTTAGGGGTAAAAATTAGGGTATTGCAGTATGAACTAAACTTAAAAAGGTTTGTGTATGAAGAAATCATTGGTTAATCATCTCTACTTGAAGCAAGCTTTGTATTCATTCAAGATGAGTGAAGACAAAGCCTGAAGTGAGCAACTGGGTATGTTCAACAAGTTAATTCTTGATCTTGAGAATATCGAGGTCAAGATTAATGATGAAGATCAAGCGTTGTTGTTGTTGTGCTCTTTACCTAAATCTCATGCTCATTCCAAAGAAACTCTCTTGTATGAAAGAGAGTCGTTTACCTTTGAAGATGTTCAATTTTCCTTGTACTCTATGAATTTGAATGAACGAAAGGATCACAATCCATCTTCTATTGATAAAGGTTTATCCGTTAAGGGGAAATTCTTGAAGAAAAATGGTAGGTTAGAGAAGAAGAAGGGTAAATTTCTACATAATTCTTATGGTGGTAATGCTCATACTATTAAGTGTTATCATTTTAAGAAGGAGGGTTATACAAGAAAATTATGCCTCGATCGTCTGAACAATCATGGTGGAAAGGATAATGCCAATGCAACCATTGTGCAATATGGTTATGAATCATCTGATGTCTTCAAGCAGCGACTCTAGCAAGAGTGGATTATGGATTTAAGGTGTACTTGGCACATGACTCCAAACAAAGACGTGTTTAAGGAATTGTATGATCAAGATGTTGGATCAATGTTGTTGGGAAACAACTAAGCTTACAAAATTGTAGGTATTGGATCTGTGAGATTCAAGAACCATGATGAGTCAATAAGGCTATTGACTGATGTTATGTATGTACCTGATCTTAAGAGAAATTTGATTTCTTTGGTGAATTCGAAAAGAAAAGATTTGTTTTCAACAGAGAGCAAAGCATCCTAAGGGTAATGAAGGGGTCGAAGGAATTCTTATGAGGCGTGAAGAAACAAGGCTTGTATACCCTTGAGATTGTAGTTGTAAGTGTTTCAGCAGATGTGGCATCCATGAAACCTGTGTCAAATATTGAGCTATGGCACAAGATACTTGGTTATGTCAGTGAGAGAGGCCTTGTTGAATTATCGAAACAAAATCTGATGGGTGGTGATAAGGTAGAAAATTGTGAACCTTGTGTATTTGGTAAATCCTGTAGAATGAAGTTTAACAAAGGTAAACAAAGAACACATGGATCCCTATTTTTGTACCCTAAATTTTGATCCTTATATCTTCATCATCATTCTAGGAGCATCATCATTTTTCTTATCTAACCTTAACCCATTTCAAGTTTGTCTTTGTTAAGATACAGGTGAATTAGGGTTTCATACAGTTAGGATTCGAGGTTTCGATGGTTTGATCAATCAATGTCTTGGATTTATTCTCCATTAAAAAGGTCTCCATATCATCAAGAATACTACATTGGGTCAAGTATGAATCCAATTTGAGATTATCATTCAAAGAAGAAGGGCAGTGCAGTCCAGGACTCCCGATTAGGGTTTCTGATTACGAAAAGTCAACTGTAGTTTTAATTTTGATTTAAATGGTACTTCAATGATGGAATAATGGCCCATAAAGCTGATATGACTTATTGAATTCTATCCAAGAAGTTTCAAGACCTCATAGGATCCAGAACACCAACAATCGATTCGGGGTTCTCCGATCGATCGGTTCGTCTAACTAAAAAGTCAACTCATTGACTAAAAGGGATTTGACCCCAAAATTGAAAGCAATCATGTTCCTAGTGTTATATTACATATATTTATGAAGTTTTATGAACATTGGATCAAGGATTGAAGAGTAATCAAAAAATTGGGAAATTTGGGTTTTAAAAGGGGTAATACCATAACTTTTTAACCACACATCCAAATGGAGTGGTTCAAAGCTTGTTGGAAAGTTCTTGACAAGTTATACAAAATTGAAAAAGTGACCTATGTGCAAAAAAATAATAGATTTGGAGTTATAATCAAAATCAATGCAAGAAGGGAAAACACTTAGTGAAATATCATAGTTTTAGCACTTTCCAAGTCATGTTTTCAGCTATCTTCAAGGGTGTTTTTGACCTAGTTCCATTAGGAATTTGAAAATTCCCAAAATATGAAAGTTGTAAAGCATCATAAGGGATTTAAAAAAAGTACAAGAACTCCTCCATATCATTTGTGAGCTAAGAGTTTCGAAGGAGACAAGTTGGAGTTTAAACACTTGAATGCACCATTTCAAATTTGTCACAAATCAACTAGCCAACCACCTAATTCATTCTCAACCATTTGATTAACTCTTCATATGATATTTATAGGATATAATGAGTAGAAATGCAGAAGGAGTGAAGGATTTGAAAGGCATGGCAAGTTGGAAAGGCAAGTTGCATTATTTTAATCAAAGAAATCAAGAGGAAAGAGAAACTTTTCATGGAAGAAATCTGCAGCAGCAGTTCCTCTAGCCCCTATCCACACTTCATTCACTTCCATTTCCCTCATACAAATTTTATTGTGCATCACAATGAGTCAAGAGCATTGAAAATCAACTGCACCAAGATCTTGGACAAATTTTCTTCAATTTTCCCTCCAAAGGAAAAAACTCCAAATCTTCCCTCACTGTTGATCTCTTGCCTTTGCTTATAAATAACACAGTCTCTATGCAACAAGAACACACAAGAGCAACCAAGAAACTAGCCACAAACACTCTCCATCGTCAGTTGCAAACCTTCTTGAAAACCAAGCCAAAACTTCAAAGTTCCAAAAACTGTCTTGGACAGAATTTGTGCCAAATCAATTTCCAGCCATTCCACATCCCTACCAACACTCCACAAAAGTTTCAAATGATCCCCTAGAGCTGTCTAAACCACCATTTGCACCAGAAACCATTCCCTTCTAAAAGTCAACCTCCAAAACTAAAAAAGTCAACATTCTGCATCTTTCAAGCCATAACTCATTACAGATCATTTCCAACTCTTTTAACACCTCTAAAACTTCATAAATAACATATAAAAGCTTACCAAATCAAGATTGCACTTCTGTAACAAAGATTGGACCATGTTGCTTTGTAAAATCATGGATTTTTGAGGTTTTCTTCCATTTTTCAAGCCATTATGTGTGACAGTGGAGTTGTGGATCGTTGAAGCTGCTTTTCATCATTCAAAGACCATTTTCAGACTATAGCAAAGTAGCAAGGACCTCTGGTTTTCTTATTTTACAAGGTTGCTTCAAGAGGTAAGCCTAAATCCTTGAACTTTAAATTTTTGCTTTGCATTTCACATGCTATATTGAATTGTAATCATGGTTTTGTGTTAGACATTATTTGAGCATGTTATATCTGTGCCATATGTCATATATGAACCACCATTTGCACCAGAAATTGTTATTTCTTGACTGTCCAAAATGCTGGTCAGAAACTAAGCCCAACTAGGTCATCATGTGCATGTTGATTCCAATCTGCCAAACTATGTGTGCATTTTCTGACTTCTCTTGAGCCAATCACTATAAATTATGTATATTTAATGTTTTCATACTTTTTTCATCAAAACTTTCACTATTTGGGACTGCCCACATGCTCATACTTTTGGTTGTGAGCAAAGTTGCATAAACAATGATACTATTGAATTTTTTAGTGAGTGCATTGTATGGAAAAAAATTGTACCATTGAATTCCTTATTTAAAAACACACAATTTTCACTTTTTTTTCACTCCATTTGGTTAAGAATTGACTAATTTTCATCCTTCATGCAAATGACCCTAAATTGGTGACCTTGCCTTGCCCTAGTTTTGCCCCCATTAGTGCACCAACTTTGAATGATCATAACTTGCTCATTTTTTATGATATTGATGCCATTATTTTGGATAAATACTCTTTATCATGTCTACTTTCATTGAGTGAAGAAATAATTCAAGGATTTTTATCCTAGAAATACTTTGATCCACTTGAAAGCATGTGTTTTTAGGGTTTTTACCTTGGTGTTTATAAACTTTTTCAACTTGAAACTTAATTTTTCTTGTGATATTGATCTTGTATGATTCACATATGTTTGTTAACATGTTTAAATGCTCAAATATGTTTGATTAATTTCCTTACCATGTTCATACTTGCTTTTGTGAATGTATACATGAATCATGAACTTTTAAAACTTCATTTGTGAACTTTGCCATGATTCTTGATGTTGTGACCTCTAGAACATGTTTTCCATGATTCACTCTTCTTTTTTAGGTACCTTGTTAGGAACATAACATGCTAGGGTTTATTTTTTGTCTTGGTTGTTACCATGAACATTGCTTTGTTTTCTCCTATGAAACCATGAACTTATACTTTGATTGGTTATCATCTCTTTGCTTTTTCATGTTGTCACATGATGACTTTTGGTTGTTACCATGCTTCATGCCTTCATAATGTTGAATGTTGTCACATTTTGTCTTATTTTATTCATATCCCATGTTCGGTTCAAGTTATAACTTGCATGCTTGATCTCTACTTGTTCATGTTTATCTTTGTGTGCCCCTTTGTGTTGTAACCTCTTAAACATGATCCCATGCACATACCTTACTTGTTATGATATCTTGTTAGAACCATAACATCCTTAGGATTGAGCCTTGTTTTTGAAAGTTATCTTTTGAACATGTGTGATTCCCCATGAACTTTGAACTTTTACTTGAATTGTTGTAACACTTCTTGTATGCCTACTTGTACTTGATTGTCATCAATGCATGATTGTTGGTCTTATGTTGTTACATTTGACATTCTTTGATTACTATAACATGCTTGCCTCAAGATGTAACTTGCTTACATTAAAACTTGTTTGAAATACATGTTGTTGTTTGCCTTGATGGTTGTTACCTCATTGCTCTTCATCTTTGTTAAGATGTTTAAAGTTTAATACACTTTTTACGATTGGTCCTCTACCATGTTCCCCCTCTATATATTGTAGTATCTTTTTGTATTATGGTTGTAACCATTTAACTTGATTATAATCTTTACTTGATGTTGTCACATACTTGCATCCCTTCTTTGGTTGTTACTATGCTCTGCTATATGTTCATCATATTTGAATGAATGTTTTTGTTTGTTTTTTTAGATTTGTTAAGTTATTCCCTAAGTGATGAAACTTGTTAGTTCTCATCCAGTTGCCTCATCTCTTCTCATTCCAAAGGAAAATCTCTCTATTGACCCTTAGGTCATAAATAGCTCATTATCCTCCTTCTGACTTTGTTAAGTCACCTTGAACCTTAACTTATTTAAGTTAGAACCCATAGCCATTAGACTTTGCTTTGAGTCTAGAAGACCTACCCCTTGTTAGGAGTATCTTTCAACTAGAACTTTAAGATAGAGTTTGTTAACCCTATGTAAGAATCATGGTGATGATTACTTACTCCCCTATTGGCTTTTATAAAAGTTAACTTTCCTTTGAGTGTTCAATATAGACCTAGATAGTTTGGTTAAACTCTACACAAGCATTGTTATGTTTGTTCCCCTAGAGTTTTGACCATAGTCAAGTACTCTTTGATCGTTAGTGAGGTGAACTATGGTTGCTCCGATTCTATCCTAGTTAGGATACGTAGGCAGAAGATGCGATATCTTTGCGAGCAAACTTAGAAACTATCTTTAGGTCTAAACTTCACCTTATACCCAATCTTAAACCATAGCAAACATTTAACAAGTATAGCATACAAACATACAAAAGGTTCCTGTAAAGTGCTACAGATGTTTAGGATGTGAAATACCTACCCTAGGCATAACCAACCCCCGATCCTCGATCTCTTAGCGTTGTTGTTACATCGCGCAAAAGGTATTTCTTTCTTTAACCTTTCCTTTGGATAAATCAAAGTCCAGTTGTGAATTTAATGAATTAAGATTCAAGTTAATCAATAGCTTGGTATCATGATTCTCACTGCAACACCTATATTACATTCATGCTAATCTTTGGGGAGCTACAAGGAATCCTTCATACTCAAGTGCAAAGTATCTTCTACCCATAGTTAATGATTACTCCAAAAAGTTATGGGTATTCATCCAGAGGACTAAGGATGAAAACTTTGAAAATTTCAAAAGTTGGAAGACTCTGGTCAAAAACCAAATTGGCGGGAAGGTAAAGAGGTTGAGGACCGATAATGGTCTTGAATTTTACAATGAGGCTTTCGACACCTATTGTGTTGTGTCTAGTATTACAAGACACATAACTACTACAGGGACTCCCTAACAAAATAGTTTGGCTAAATGGTTTAAACGAACCATTTCGGAAAAGGTGAGGTGTGTGTTAATAAGTGCAAGATTAAAGAAATTGGGCAGAAGTTGTTATGACTGTAGCATACTTGATAAATAAGTGTCCCTCGACTGCCTTGGGAATGAAGACACCTGAAGAAGTCTGACCAGGACATCCACCTAGTCTCGACAGACTTAGAGTATTTTGCTTCTTAGCCTATGCTCACATTAGGCAAGACAAGTTTGAACCTAGAGCTCTGGAATGTATGTTCATTAGATACCCTGAAGGATTCAAAGTTTATAGGCTATGGTACCTAGAGCCAAGTCACAAGAGGTGTATCATAAGTTGAGATGTAGTTTTCAATAAATCTGAAATGGTGTTCAAGAAAACTAATGATAATCGTTGGTCAAAGTACCAAGATCTCTGAAGAAGAGATGGAATAAGAAGAGATTTCTATTGAGGTGTAGCATAATGATGTTGAATTGCATGACTCTGATGAAGTCGAAGAAGACGCGAAAGCTGCTGTCGAAGCGGAGGAGGCTAATAATGATTATTTTCTGAAAAGAGACAGGTCAAGAGAGTCATCAAGCCACCTCAGAGACTTGGTTATGCAGATCTTATAGCTTATGCCTTAATCTCTGCAAGTGAGGTTGTGGATGAAGAACCTATAGACTATAAGGAAGTTATGAGGAGTCGAGACAATATTGAATGGATGAAAGCCATGGATGATGAGATGGAATCTCTTCATGATAATAACACTTGGGAGCTAATCGAGAAACCTGTAGAGGCCATGTTAGTCAGCTATAAGTGAATCTTCAAGGTTAAGGAAGGAATCAAA
The DNA here is from genome assembly GCA_963859935.3 of Lathyrus sativus. Taxonomy (NCBI): domain Eukaryota; kingdom Viridiplantae; phylum Streptophyta; class Magnoliopsida; order Fabales; family Fabaceae; genus Lathyrus; species Lathyrus sativus. The sequence continues at coordinate 754,078,318 of OZ012735.1, forward strand.
CGAGTGATGTCAAAGCGTTTTAAGATAAGGTTGGTTGCTAGGGGTTGACTCAGAAAGAAGGTATCAACTTCAATGATGCATTCTCACCTATTTTAAAGCATAGACCTATTAGAATGTTGTTATCCATGGTGGAGAAGTTTGGCCTATAACTTGAACAGGTGGATGTGAAAATAACCTTCTTGTATGGTGATCTAGATGAAATAATCCTGATGAGGCAATCTGAAGGGTATGCAGAAAATGGAAAGGAAGATTATGTGTGCAAGCTAAATAGGTCTTCTTATGGCATGAAATAATATCCTCGATAACAGAATAGGATATTCGACAAGTTCATGGCACACATTGGTTTCATTAGGAGGCAGTTCGACCACTGTGTTTACTTCAGATTTTGACCTGGAAATTCACTTGTATTTTTTTGCTTTATGTGGATGACATCCTCATAGTAAGCAACAATGTTGAAGATGTTATGAAGATGAAGGTTGAACTCGATAAGGAGTTTGACATGAAGGATTTGGGAGTTGCCTCTAGAATTCTTCGGATTGACATTCAGAGAGATAGAAAGCAGTCAAGATTATGCTTATCTCAAGACGCATACCTAAAGAAGATTCTCGACAAGTTTGGTGTGTCGAATTCAAAGCATGTTCTAACACCGACTAATCCTCAGTACAAGATAATTTTGACTCAAAGTCCTACTACTGAAATCGAGAGAGCCTATATGAATAACATCTAATATGCTACTTGTTTACTGGGAAATTTGATAAACAAATACAAGTTTTTATTAATACTTAAGGGATCAAACTCGAAAAATCTCCATGACATGTTTGTGTGTGTATTACTCATGAAAATCATAAAACTTATCGAAATTAAAGTAAACTTCTTGAAAATGTCTTGAAAAGATGTTCGTTGTGGTTACTTGTGAATAGGGAAGCGATCAAAGGATAAAAAAATTGTAAACAAAATGTAGGTAAAATAAATAACAATACTTTAAAATTGAGAGGGGAAAATGCAGAAAAAGAAAAAGATCAAAGTGCAGGTAATGTAAAATGACATAAAAAGTAAAGGAAGTCGAAAAGGAACACTAATGCGTAAAAGAAAGACTTTTAAAGTAAATTTTCTAAAAAGGTATAAAATGGTGGAACACATATGTACATCTTTCCTTACTCGTTTCTCATAACGCAGGTACTTTGAGTATTACAGAAATATGTACAATTGCAGACCCTTTACAAAATGAACCTAAGTATTTTTATATATTACTATAAAATAACTGTTTAAAAATGATAAATCACTCTCATGGTGACACGTCCTAAGTTCATGTGGTGGTTTTCCACATTGTGTTCCCTGTTTTCTAAGTAACCGTCTATGCTGACGTTGTTCCCTCCTTGTGATAACATTTTGAATTTCTCAACTGCATTGTATCATACCCTTAATTTGTCCTACCCATTTTCAAAAATTTTCGCATTCAATTTTATTTTCAGTTTGCATCACCTACATAGCATAACATACTTTTACCATGAATAAACCCTAAAAATGATTAGTTAGGATGAATCCTCAGATGTACAGACAGACTGGTCGAGTTATTTCTCAAATATGCAGAACTCGGTGAATAAAAGGTTTCGATTTTAAGCTTGCAGACGTTAGTAATATCGATGTACTATTCGCGAAGCTTGACCAGACGTTGTTTTTCTCCGAGTCATTTATTCCACTCTAATCATTTTTATGTGGTCGATTTAACCTTTCAAGCATTTTTTTTGTTGCTCGATTTTGTGCATTTTTCACCCAATCCTTTTTATCTTTTCATCAAAATATTTAGAATAATTAATTAGAATTTTCCATATTATCATTTTTATTTTTACCGTTTTTATTCAATAAGTTGTAAATTTCTGTTAGTTTTAATTGATTTAATTCTATTAAATTAATTAAAGTTTCTAGAAGGGACAACATTGATATTTCAAATTAAGAGTGTTTCTTTGATTAAATATGGATCGTTAGATTTAAATTTAATCAAGGGTGCACATACATTATCTTCATGTTTTCTCATTTTTAGCATTTTTTGATTTAATTAAAATTCACTGTTTTATTCATCTTATTGAGACACTTGTCCATTTTCATTTGGTTAATTTTATAGAATTTAGTCATCTCACCCAATCATTAGTTGACACATGGCTATATTCATCATATGGATTTAGGGGGAAAGAAAATCTAGATAATCATCATCCAAAGGGACACGCGTCCCGCTCTTAGAAGAAAGAAAAAACGATTTTTTTTGGGGGGGGGGGGGGGGGGGGGGTAGCCAAACGCGGCTTATTTGGGTGAGAACAGGGAAATCACCACTTCTTCCTTCATCATCCAAATTCATCAGAGGAAATTCCACCCTGATTTTTCCAACCGTCACCACTTCTTCCTTCATCATCCAAATTCATCAGAGGAAATTCCACCCTGATTTTTCCAACCGTCATACCTCATACCTCATTTTTTTTCAACCTTCATACCACTTCCGCCCCTTTTCTCGCCGGAATCCCCAACCTTTCATCACCACCTTCTTAATCCCTCTTCATCTTTCCGCTTCCATACCCTCCGTCTTCGAGTGAATCGCACCGCCACGAATCCCTTCAGATTTACAATAATACCACCACACAGAGCATGATTTCAAATTTGTTTTGACTACTTGAATCTGTCTTCGTCGCCACCAAGTTATGGGGTTGTAACACAATGATTGCAGCAACAACATTTGGGCTTGGTTTCGCATCAACTCATCGCAATAGCCACTAATTTTTAGCTCAACAATTCATCACTCCATCGACGACTTGCAACAACATCAAAAAAAACTCGACGGTTACGCGTTCATGTCGGTATCGGTTGGTTTTTCTTGTTACATCTCTATTATGTGTTGACTTTGATTAATTGTGGTGGGTTTTGTATTCTCATTTTTTCATAGCTATTCGTTTTTCGCTTTGCTGCTCCTTCTTTGATTTTAGTTGTTTGTAATAGTGTAAAGAATTTTGAGATGTTTGGTTGATTAGGTTGTGGAAAACCAAGATCAATTAGCGGGTTCAACATTGTTTTTTAGTCTCATTGAAGTATTATTATTGTATGGAGTTACTGCAGACCCATTGCCATTAATAGATGCTGAAGTTTGATTTCCATTTGTGATTGTTTTGTTTTTCACTCGTTTAGGCTACTGTAGAAATCTAAGATTGTCATGAGTTTGTAGACATAGTGCATATTAATATTTTCTGCACTATTATTTATTTCAGTTTTCAACTTTGCCTTCCATTCTGAGTCGTTGCTGCTTCGATTTGGATTTGAGTTTTCGTTTCAGTTTCAGAAGTTAGTGTTCTACTTATACTGGATATGGTATTGTTGTTTTCTTGCTTCTAGTTATCTTAATCATATTTATATTATTCTCTGAGAAATTGATTTTAAAATTTGGAACTGAACATGTGGTTTTGGTGTGTCATTCTTGCGGCTTCATCCTACTATCACACAGTGCAGCAATTTGAGTACATGGTCATAGTGGGACGGTCATAGTGGGACGTTTGCAAGGGAATCTACGTTTTTTTGGGTTATTAATGCTTGAAAAATTCAGTATATGTTATTTAATTAGAATAATAATAGATTGACATCATGGGCTTATACCATCCACATATAAACGTAGGTATGTTACTTCTCTTTTACACCTCTCATGTATCATAACTAGTTGTATATATAATTTATTTCCGTTGCACTTTGAATCGAATTTTTTTACGCTAATTCAACACTTCAATGTTGTTATGACGCCAAAATTATGACATATCAATTGGTATTTTCGCCACGTCTTGATCATTGCATATGACATTCTCCTCATGTTGTCATCACACACAAATCGACCTTGGACATATTTCGATTTTTTTGTTTTTTAATTTCTAAGTTCACTTCTAATCATTTTCCAAATTGAAATCACTTTTATTCAATATATTAATTAATTTTTTTAGACAATTCAAAATAATTTTTTAAACAAAAATCTTGGACCATTACCAAATAAAACATTTTTATATTTCTCAAACACGACTAATCAAAATATTTCCTTAATTAATTACAAAAATAGTGAATTCTTGAGGTCTAGTACTTCTTGGATTCTTTATCAAAAAACATAAATACTTATTTTAGTTAAAATACTTAATATACTTAATCAAATCGTTTTTCTTAATATAAATAATGAAAGAATTGAATTCTTAAAGTCTAGCACTTCTTGGGTTCTTGAATGACTGCTATTGGGGCGTACTCTTTAGGTGGTGTCATTCGACTTTTCGTTTCTAAAATACACTCCTTAATTATTTAGACAAAGAAATGACATTAGAGTTTAGCATTCCACGTGGTGCTTTCTTTTTTCATCAAGCCATATTTCGGAAATTAATCGAATGAAAAAGGTTTCATTGGAATCTAGCATCTCGACAATGCCTCGATTAATTGGTTGCGAGATCGACGTCTCTTTTATCAAATAATTGTCATTCTCCTTAAAACTTAACAAATCAAACCTCATATTCGAGCATTCATACTGACGAACTCTTCGCGTACCCTAATTCAACTCAAAATTCATAACCTAACATTTTCTTGATCAAACTTAGAAAGAAGAAGATTCTTGGAGTCTAGCATTCCTTGGATCTTCGAATGAATGACTCTCGAGGCACACCTCTTGTATTGTTGTTCATTCAACCTTTCGACTTTTACAAATTAAACCATTTTCAAACACCCTTCATAAGTCGATTGCTCGTAAGCATTCGCCATCAACCTAACACACACACTTGCATGTTTCGTTATCGTTTCGTTATTAGGAGCACCCCTAGGGACTAGTATCGATTCTCACCTCTTTTTCAAACCCTTGATCCAATGTCAAGTGGTATTCTATTCAAACTCGTAAGTCGAGTGCCTCTTGCCTTGCCATCAACCTCTTTTCATCAACCAATTCGATTCAATCTTTTTCAAACGCTTTCTTAAACAAACTGCGAAAGAAGAAGATTTTTGGAGTCTCGCATTCCTTGGATCTTCGAATAAATGGCTCTTAATGCGTACGCCTTGGGTTGTTGTTCATTTAACCTTTCATTCTAAAACACTTAATTTTTATCTAAACATTTTCTTAATCAAATCACAAAAGAAGGATATTCTTGGAATCTAGCATTTCTTGGATCTTCGAATGAATGGCTCTCGAGGCACGCCCTTTGGGTTATTATTCATTCAATCTTCCGATTCAAAAATGTTCAACTTTTCCTCAAACCTTTTCAATCAACTCCTGAAAAAACTGAGTTCTTGGAATCTCGCATTCCTTGGATTCTTGAGTGACAGCTTTCAAGGCACACCCTTTGGGTTGTTTGTGATTCAATCTTTCGTTTCCAAACCAAACTTCAACACTTTAACCCCCTCTTTTCGTGGTCGTCTCCACGAACTACGTACGTTCTGATTCTTCATTCATTTTGAATGTAAGATATGTAGGCACAAGATTGTGATGATCTTGGCAAGCACACTTCCACCTTTTTCCGTCCTTCCGTGCACAATTCTATTCATCTTTCATTTCCCCTATCTTTTCCTTTAGTCGAACTATGAGTGCTCTGATTCCTCATTCTCGTCCGAATGAGCATACGTAGGCACAAGGGCCCCAATCCTTGGCGAGCACCCAATTCTTAAAATCACCCATTTTCCCCTTAGATTCGTTATCCTTTTATCGTACCTTGTACATTTATCATTGAGAAGAAAACAAACAAGCTTAGATAACGCTCATCACAAATTGAACTAAGAGGTTCCCGTTGAGTACAACAGACGTGAGGGGTGCTAATACCTTCCCCTTGTGTAACCGACTCCCAAACCCAGAATACGGTTGCGACGATTGTGTTCTTATATCTCCTTTAAAGGTTTTCTCATTATTTTTCTTTTCCTCTTTTTGGGATAAATAAATTCCGGTGGCGACTCTGTCGAACCGCATTCTGCGCCTTTCGCACGAGGGTCGTATTTTCGATGATTTTTCAAGGTGAGACACATTTATGGGCGCCAAAAAACTAACTATCCCTGTCGAGGCCTTGGACATTGACAATGTCAAGCTAGAATGCTCCATCGAGTTGTCCATTATAGTGATGAACTCCACGTTTGGTGCTTGAGCCGATATTACTTCCATTATAGTGATGAACTTTAACCTTAGCCAACATAGCATAGTATTCAATTTCACTAAGTTCCCCATGTTCTTCACTACATCCTTCGACCATGGCACTTTTCAACTGGTATCACCCTATGTGAATTCCAACCTTGAGTCATATTGATCATGTGGATTCACTCTCTTTTTGATTTTCCACGTGGCATATTTATGGTCAGTCTCATGAGTACTTGCCATTTATAGTAAATTCAAAAAATCCAGTGTAACACTAGTATAATAGATTCTTTGATGTGTGTTATGGTTTGTACGAGGCCAGACATAGTGTGAGGAGTGAGCCTTGTAACCAGGTATATGGCCAATCTTGGAAAGGCGGACTGACAAGCACTAAAGTGGATTCGTAGGTACTTCAATGAGTCTCTAAGCAGAGTCCTGATTTATGGTGAAGTCTATGGTGATGATAGCAAAGTCAAAATTGAAGGGTTTGTCATCTCTGATTATGCAAGTTGTATGGATCCAGAAAATCTATTTCTAGATATGTGTTCACTATGTTCAGCATAACAATCAGTTGGAAAGTGACACTTTAGAAGGTTGTTGCCTTTATCAATCATTAAAGCAAAATATATTACCCTGACTGAAGTTGTGAAAGAAGCATTATGCCTTGAAGGTTTTGCTAAGGAGTTAAAACTTCAAGGTAAAGTTATCACTGTTAAATATGATAGCCAAAGTGCAATACACATGTCGAAGAATTCAACCTATCATGAGTGAACCAAGTACGTCGATGTGACGCTGCACTTTTTTAGAGAGATAATCGAGCGTGGAGAGGTACAAGTGCTGAAGGTTTTGAATGAGGACAGTGTTGGTGATGTAATCACCAAGACATTACCAAGTAGAAGGTTTATCTACTGTATGTAGTTGATAAAGTTTCACGATGAAAGCTAGTTTGTTCCCTTGTTAGTGTAGAGTTTTTTCCAAGATGGAGATTGGTGGTATTTGGGTCGAACTCTAGTGTCGACAAGGGTAGCTTCATGGTTCGACAAGATTTTTGCATGTTGTAGTCGAAATTTGTTGAAGCATGGTGTCGAAATATGTTAGCTTTGTGTTTAAGTTAGCATGTCTAATTAGGCCTTACTTGTAAGTCCAATTGTTAAGTTAGCTTGTAGTCTAAGTTAGCTTAGTAGTCTATAAATAGACTAGTTCTCTCAGATTGTGAAAGAGGTTAATTGTTGGTATTCACTTGTAATCTTTGAACCCTTATCGAGTAAGTGAATAGAAAAATAATTTTAACCAAATCTTATTCTTCTTCTTCCTCCTTCTTCTCTATCTTTTGTAAAACCTAATAGAGTTTCTTGTGTTTGTTTAAGAAACTTAAACTTTTTCTCATATTTTTGTGTTTTCTTAACGACATCAATTCACAACAATATATGTATATATATTTATATATAAAATTCTTAGTCATCTGTTATTATTATCACTTATTCCTCTACATATGTTGTTTAAGTCTAAACAACGACGTAAAATCAATCGTACTGCTTAATTGACGATTTCTCAGTCAATTAACACATACGTTAGCATTAAGTTTCAACAATATGTGTGAATGTTAGATCTTAATCGATGTCCAGAGTTTAGCATCTAACAGATGAAATTCTTAGATCTAGCTAAGAAAAGTATTTCTTAACATCACTTCAAAACCATTGCAACAAGTTTTAAGTAGTTAATTTATAACAAGTATTAAGAACGAAGATAATTGTCAATTTTAATGAACAACTATAACATATATAACATCATGATCAAGATATGAGAATTTGTATAACTATATCTAATCCCAATAAATGATAATTTAATATATAACTAATAGATATCGAGTACTCTTCAGATTCCTCCTTAGAAAATGTTCTATTGATAAATGTTTTAGACCAATGTATACCTTGGTAGCCTTAGAGGAACTTTTTGGTTTTAGAAAGAATTAAACTTAGACATTTTGTCTCATCCCATGTTGTTTAGGTCCTATTAAGATAAACAGATTATGAAGAAGGGAAAAGAGAAAGCTAATTGAAGATGAACCTTGATCAGCTGTTTATTTAATTGTATTTTTTGTTGTGTACAAGTGTTTAGTTGTAACATGGCTATGTTATGAATGTTGGACATTTATTATATTCGAACTACTGTGATGTATTCATTACCAATTATAACGCCCTAATGTTAGTATTCTAGACGCTTAAAATTGTGGGGTGTTACAGACATATGGCGGTTTGTGAATGGAATAATTGAGAAAATGTTTATTGGAGTAGTTCTCTTGAATTGATAATGTGAAGTAATCAGACTCAAGGTTTACCGAATATGACCTTAAAGAAGTTCAAATTCTTTTAGGTGACATTGATGATGATGATGATATAGCACAACAAATAGTAAAAGAAGAACTAACAATAAGTAAGGGGATAGAAATTTTTTAAGGGATTAATGAAAAAGGAAAATGGAAGTATCTTGTATAGACACCTAGTTGATGAGGATGACAATGTTTTTTAAGTTCTAATCAATTAGATGAAGTTTCTAATTGGAAAAATATTTAATTAAAATTTTATAATTAATTAACCCTATGGTTTATTTCATTAGCAAGCGGAAATTCAACTTCTATAAATATTTTTAAGCTTGTTTTGGCCTTTTCGCATCCTTTTGTATTAGTGGATTGTAAATAGCTCATATGACATTTAGAGGATTAAAAAGAAATATTTGAAGTATATTTCAAGTCATAAATTTGTTTTAAGCAATAAGAAGAAGTATCATCATTCCTATCACAATAATTACACTTAAATATGTTTTGATTGGATTTTATTATAGCATGACGAATCTTATTGAAGGAGTTGACATTATTCTCTGGTAGGTAATCTAAACCGATTTTATTATATGTTCCTCTTTGATTCGATAAAACATGTCTTGATTATCACGGTCTTTGGTAAATTTATTAAGATTTTCATTTAAATCTTCAAGTTTGATTTCCAAATTTTTACAACTTTGACATTTGATCTCTATAATAATATAAGAAGAAGATATATAATTAACTTTTAAGACATGATTTCTAAGAGAAATGGTGAGTCCGAAGAAATTTTCTATCCATCCACTCTTTCAACTCGTGTAAAAAGGTCCAAAGCACTCAACAAACGTTTAGTTTAACACAGGTAAAAGCAATCAGCGAACGCTAACACAAATGACGCCATTTATGTGGTGGTGCCATTTATTTGGGGGATAACATTCATATGGTAGTGCCGCCACTAACACAAGTGAAAGCAATCAACGAACCCTAAGTTTAACAATATAAGGTGGTCTATGGACACTAATGACAACTGCAGAAATAAAATAACATTTAACAAAAAAAGAGAAACATATAGTAAATTTTTTATAACCGTACATTTAAAAAAAAATAAAAAAACATATTTAAATATTTATGTAAATTATTCTTTTTATATTATATTTAAACATATTTTACTATTTTTATATATAATAAAATATGTTTAAATATAATAGAAAGAAAACAATTTCCATAAATGTTTAAATATGTTTTCTAACTTTTTCCAAAAGTGTATGATTCTAAAAAATTTATATTATTTAAATTTTAGAGTATAAAATTACATCCTGAGAATATATTATATTTTTCATGAAAAAATAATAAAATTTCCATTTAAACATCCTAACAATATGTTTAATTAAACTAATTGTTAATATTTTTATATAAAATAATATATTTTCCATTTAAAAAATTGAATTTTAATTTATTACTTTCTAAACTTAAATATTTGTAGAATAAAGTGCTATATAAATTGAAACTCTCACTATAGATTCCATACTGTCTCGTCATGTCTCTTTCACGCTTCATCACCCCTCTCTCTTGCACTTCATCAACCTCAGGTCTCTTTCTTCACTACTTTTTTTGAATTTTCGGTATTTTTTTCTCGATGTTCTTATACTTTAGTAGTAATTTTCAAATTTTGCTATTTCATTTCTTGTTTTAAGAGTTTGGTGAATCTGCTACATTGAACTATTACTTGGAAAATTTTGTTGTTTACAGTGTTAAAATTTTCTAATTGAAATTTCATAACCATGTGCATATGAAACATGCATTTCTCTTTATATGAAAGGTTTGATAGTTTTTCATTCTTAACAGATTCTTCTAGGATTACGGCGACCGTAAAGAAGAATATGAATACTACTACAGCTTTGGTATGACATGACTGGCATATTCTTAAAATTTTTCTAATATATATGTTTTTTTAATGTAAGAATTAGTGAAGGAAAGGAAGTAAGGAAATAAAATGTGTTTCATTGCTTGTAGTGTTTGGAAGAGAGTAAAGAAAAAATCAAGAGCATGTTCAATAAGGTTGAACTTTCAATTTCTTCATATGATACTGCTTTTGTGGCAATGATTCCTTCTTCAACGGCGCCGCACACACCCTTTTTCCCTCAGTGCTTGAACTGGTTGCTGGATAATCAACTCGTGGATGGGTCTTGGGGTCTTGTGGATCGCCATCCATTGTTGATGAATGATGCTCTCTTGTCTACCTTAGCTTGTATCCTTGCGTTAAAGCAATGGGGTATTGGTGAAGATAAGATGAATAAGGGTACTTTACTCTTCTCCCGGCTATCGCTTTCAGAATTGTTATATGCTATGCTTTGTATTGTATCTATTGTTATTTGGCATTGCAAATCTATTGTCAATCCATCAATTAGTATCAGAGGCAAAGTTCTTATTTCATAGTATTTAAAAATACAATTTATTCTCAGATGAATTGATATAAAATACGTTCATGCGTCAATCTACGCTTGTCTTTTCGTCTGTTATATTGATGCGTTTTTTTGATATTTTTGCAGGACTTCATTTTATTGAATCAAACTTTACTTCAATCAATGATGACAAGCAACATCATCCCATAGGATTTGATATACTTTTTCCTTCTTTGGTTGAATATGCACAAACTTTGGGCATTAATCTTCCAATTCCACCCACAAGCTTGGAAGCAATGATCCAAAAGAGAGACACAGAGCTTCAAAGGTAGTATTTGTTTTCTCTTGTATGTATCTTATTTTTCATTTTGCCTAAATTCTGCAAGCTGGTTGGCCTCATATGGTTAATGAACTTCAATTAATGTCAAATCAAGAGTACCCTAGTTTAAATCTTGGCTGAAATAAATTTCAGTCAAACTTTATGTTCCTCGAGGCTGAACTCCAATTACCACAACCCTTTTTCCCTAGGAACCAGAGGTTTAAAACGAAAATATTCTCCAACTGACCTCTTTCTGATGCATTTGTTTTGATATAGAGGCTCTGAAAGCAATTCAGAAGGGTGGAGAGCATATCTAGCATATGTGTCAGAAGGAATGTTGAAGTCACCGGACATGAATACAATCATGAAGTATCAAAGAAAGAATGGATCTTTATTTAACTCACCAGCTACAACTGCAGCTGTTTTTCATCGCATAAAGAATGCTGACTGTCTTAGTTACCTCCAATCAGTATTACAAAAGTTTGGGAATGCAGGTTCATATTCCGACTTATGTTCCTTCATATTTATTTTAGTCACTTACCTTTTGTGCATTAATTATTATTATTATTTTTTGTTTAAAAAAACTCAGTTCCCACGGCTTATCCTCTGGATATATATGCCAGTCTTTATATGATCGATAGTCTTGAAAGGTTGGGTATTGATCATCATTTCAAAGAGGAAATTCGACGTCTATTGGATGAAACATACAGGTAATAATACAATTGAGATGCATGCTCCTGTTAAAGTAAAATACAATGTCAGTAGCTAGAGAAGTAGGAAAGAATTTATGTATATGTGATAAAAGTATTGAGATAGTAAGGGTCTGTTTGGATTAGTTTATTTGAGATTAGGTAGTAATATAAGCACTTGTGAGACTGTTTGGAATGGCTCATAAGAAAACAATTTGACATTATTTTATGTTTTGCTTTAGAAATAGCTTGCACATAAGCACTTGTACTACTATTAGTGCTTAAATAAGTTGTTTATCTAAATGAGGCTTAACTTTGAAAATATTATTGCATGCATGGAAACTTTTCATTTTTATCAATTGGATATCTTCATACATTTAATTCGTGGAAAAACAGATATTGGCTACAAGGAGAAGAAACTATATTTTTAGACCCCACAACCTGTGCAATGGCATTTCGAATGCTGCGTCTCAATGGTTATGATGTCTCTTCAGGTTAGATCATTTGTAACTTTTAAATGCATGTTTAGTTTGTAGCTGGCAAATTACATATAGAGTAAAAGTACTTTTCTTTAAGCAAATGGACTTTGACTATATGTTTGGTAAATCCTTAATTCCTTTATAGATGCAAGATTCATGTTACGTTTTCACACTCGTTTTTCTGTTTGAGAGGTTTCATTCATTTACCATATTACCCTATATCTCTTATACTACATTATAAAAGTCATACGCTGAGCTGTATGCTATCTTTGCAGATCCATTTTATCAATATTCAGAAGATAAATTTCCCCATACCTTGAAAGGGTACTTAAAGGATGCTAGTGCTGTTTTAGAGCTATATAGGGCTTCACAAGTCGTTATACATCCGGAAGAATCAGTTTTAGCAAAACAAAGTTCTTGGACAAGAAATCTTCTGAAGCAGGATTCTTCTGGTTACCAGCTGTATGCTGATAAACTTCGTATTTATGTTGATAATGAGGTAGTTTATTGTCTCAATCTTTCATTTAATTTAACTGCATATATACAATATAACAATGCATCTTGAAAACTGCAATCTTTTTGCACCATAGGTCAATGATGTTCTTAAGTTTCCACATCATGCGAATTTGGAGCGTATTTTAAACAGGAGATCGGTGGAGCATTATAATGTAGACGGGACAAGGGTTTTAAAAATATCATACAGGTATGCTTCCACTAATTTGTTTCCCATCTCAGGTTTCGTTTTTTCATTCCTCTCTTTTTTATGGTAAAATTCTTGATTGTTTGTCTGACACAGATCCTGCAATCTTGCAAACCAAGAAATTCTGAAGCTAGCTGTTGGAGACTTCAATCTCTGCCAATCAGTACACAGTGAAGAGTTGAAACAACTTTCAAGGTATATCTTTTGTTTGATTCTTTCTAAAATTTCAGATATGAATATATACCTTAAAAGAAAAACTTATCAATTTTTAGCTTCAATATTAAATTAGCTTTTAATGCCAAAATAGTCTAGTTCAAAAGCAGCTGTAACATATGATTTGCTTTCTCGAAAATTTATCCAAAAGGATCACCCATTTCCTCAAGCTAGATATAACTAATCTCTATCATATGCAGGTGGGTTGTTGAAAGCAGACTAGACAAACTAGAATTTGCAAGGCAGAAACTCGCATATTGTTACTTCTCAAGTGCAGCCACTTCTTTTTCCCCCGAACTTTCTGATGCTCGCATATCTTGGGCCAAAAACGGGGTGCTCACAACAGTTGTTGATGATTTCTTTGATGTCGGGAGCTCTAAAGAAGAGCAACTAAACCTTATTCAGCTAGTTGAGAAGTATATTCCTATTCTTAATTAAAACCGTGCCATCTCTTGATTTCCTTTTGAATTCTTCCTCAAAATTTTCGGAACAATTAGTAATATTGTGGTTATGGAACTGCAGGTGGGATGTAGATGTCAGTACTGTCTGTTGTTCTGAGGCGGTTAAGATAATATTTTCTGCAGTCCGTAGCACAATTTGTGAGATTGGAGAGAAATCTGTCCAGCGGCAAGGACGTAATGTGAAAGACAATGTTATCAAGATTGTGAGATGTTTCTTCATCTTTCTGCCTACATTTTTCTACTAAAGTTTTTATGCATCCCTGTTTACTTTATCTTTTATTATAGAAATAGCTTATTCATAAACTCATCTATGAAAGTGCTTAGTTAAGTTGTGTATCCAAACATTCAATGACATGAGAATATACAGTGTGTCATAAAGACATAATGGGATGTTCCCTTTTAAGATTTTTCTTAATGGATTGACTTTGTTTGCTTTGCAGTGGTTAGATTTGATGAGGTCTATGTATAAAGAAGCTGAGTGGTTGAGAACCAAGGCCACCCCAACAATGGATGATTATATGCAAAATGCGTACGTATCATTTGCCTTGGGACCAATTGTTCTTCCAGCACTCTATCTTGTTGGACCTAAGCTTTCAGATGATGTTGCTGAAAATCAGGAATTGAATCATCTTTTTAAGACCTTGAGCACCTGCGGGCGTCTTCTCAACGATATTCAAGGTTTTAAGGTATATAGATCAGTTCATTCCTTCTCTTTCCATGACGTGTCACCTTTGTTGTAAGAGTTCGGCATGTTCGGTGTCCTACTCGTGTCAGTATCCAACTAATGTTTAATTTATTTACTTTTATTCAAATTATTACTGGTGTCAACGTGTTAGTATCGGTGTCAGTGTCTACGTTAGTGCTCCATAGGTGGTGACTAACATTTTTTGTCTCTGCTATGTTGCAGAGAGAATCTGAGGAAGGGAAACTGAATGCGGTGAGTTTGCATATGATTCATAGTAATGGAGTTGTTACTTACGAAGACGCCGTTGATAAGATGAAGGGTGTTATTGAGGATAAGAGAAGAGAACTCCTGAGATTGGTTTTGAAGGAAAAAGGAAGCTTAGTTCCAAGAGATTGCAAGGATTTGTTTTGGAAAATGATGAAAGTGTTGAACCTATTTTACATTAAGGATGATGGATTTACTTCAAATGAGATGCACTCTACTGTAAATGCAGTGCTTAAAGACCCAATCATTCTAACTGAATTATGGTAGATTCTAAAAGCAACACCCTCTCTCAAAAGCACTAGTGGTGTGATAGCCAGAGCTGCAATTGCTTTTGATGAAGAAATACAATAAAAGGGAGTCTCTTTCTTTTATGTGAATATTAGTGTTTCTGAGGAAGAGGATGGGTTTGATTTAAATATAAAGAATTATATGGATTTTACATCCAAAATATAATTTTAAAAGAAAAAGTTATGGCAAACTTAATAAAAGTTCCAACATTTTATCCAACGAGATAGGTTGTAAATTTACAAAAACAACTGGTAGCATCAAAATTTGGAAATTATATTGTGGTGATTAAAAAACAAAAATGGTATAGTGGACGGTTAAAAAACAATTGTACATAACAAATATAAATTCCAACCTACATAAATATTTAAAAATTGAAATGATATAGCAGATAAAAAAACAATTGTACAAGATAAATATAAATTTTAGGTTAAATATCTTTTTTTTCTCTTGACATATTCTCAGGTTCAGATTGATCTCTTAATTATCTTTTGTGTTAAATTAGTTTCTTAACTCTTTAAAATATGTATATTGATCTTTTTTGTCTAATTAGCGACAAAAAAAATTCAAAAATTTGTAGTTAAATCTGTCATTAATTAGACAAAAAAGATCAATATGACACGTTTTAAATAGTTAAAAGATTAATCTGACATAAAAAATAATTAAAAGACCGATCTAAACTTAAGAGTATTGTTAAAGAAAAAAAAGTATTTTGCTTAAATTCTAACATACATAAATGGCTAAAATTGAAATTGTAATAGCATATATTTACATAGTAAAATTCAATCTTAAACATAAATTACAACAACATACATATCTCATCAAAATGAAATCCCATCAAAATTTAATTATAAAAGTATTTAAAATGACAAAAACCAAGTTTCAAATTTAATTTATTATAACCCTACATGTCTCAAGAATATCCATTATAGAGTAAAAATTTATTTTCCTTACATGTGATCTTGGATGTGATTGAACGAGAAAAAATGTGACATAAAACATGCAAAACACGAGAAGAGGCTGTGTATACGCTATTCTTACCGGTATTTTCTTTTTGGAATAATTGAAATTGATGTTTAAGAATCAGTTTGTCATGATGGTCAACCCCAATTAAGATAGATGACGATGGAGACCGGGGTTAATCATGATAAATTAATTATTTCGTATCGTTTTAATTTGTATATTTTATTTTTACTAAAATATAATTTCAATATTCTTTTTAAACATCAACTTTATTTTTTTTTAAATAAATAAAATAAAGCACTCGTTAGAATAGCGTAGGAATACTTTGATCTATTTGTCTCATCCGATTTACTTTAATTTTTTTTTTATTTCATTTAATATGGATCATATAAGATTAGGAGTATGTCTTTAGACTTAAACATGGTGTCATATATATATATATATATATATATATATATATATATATATATATATATATATATATATATATATATATATATATATATATATATATATATATATATATATATATATATATATATATATATATATATATATATATATATATATATATATATATATATATATATATATATATATATATATATATATATATATATATATATATTATTTGGATCAAATTTTAGTGTCGACGAGGATAACTTTATGGTTCGACAGGAGTTGGGCATTGTTATAGTCAAAGTTGTTCAAATATGTTGTCGAAATATGTTAGTTTTGTGTTTAAGTTAGCGTGTCGAATTGGACCTTACTTGTAAGCTCAAATGTTAAATTAGCTTGTAGCCTAAGTTAGTTTAGTAGTCTATAAATAGACTAGTTCTCTTAGGTTGTTGAGAGAGGTTAATTGTTGATATTCACTTGTAATCTTTGAACTTTTATTGAGTAAGTGAATAGAAAAACAGTTTTAACCAATTCTTATTCTTATTCTTCCTTTTTCTCCATCTTTTGTAAAACCTAATAGGACTACTTGTAATCTTTTTCTCATATTTTGGTTTTTTCTTGACGACATCAATTCACAACAAACTGGTGCGGTGTGCGTGGAGAAGGAGATGATGTTAACAAAGTATGAGATTGAGAAATTCACTGGTGTGAATGATTTTGGTATGTGGTGCTTGAAGACGCAGGCCTTTCTTGTTCAACTTGGTTTGTTAGAAGCGTTGAAAGGATCATAGAAGATGGATGGTGCTCTATTGGAAAAGAAGAAGACAACGATGGTCGAAAAAGCCCACAGTGTCGTTGTATTGAGCCTTGGCGATAAGGTTCTCTAGCAGGTTTCAAAGGAGAAAACTGTAGGAAGTGTATGGACGAAACTTGAAGGTTTGAATATGAAGAAATCGTTGGTTAATCCTCTCTACCAGAAGTAAGTTTTGTATTCATTCAAGATGAGTGAAGACAAAGCTCTGAGTGAGTAGTTGGATATGTTCAACAAGTTGATTCTTGATCTTGAGAATATTGAGGTCAAGATTGATGATGAAGATCAAGCGTTGATGTTGTTGTGCTCTTTACCTAAGTCTCATGCACACTTCAAAGAAATTCTCTTGTGTGGAAGAGAGTCGTTGACCTTTGAATATGTTTGTTAATCTGCCTTGTAATATAAGGATTTGAACAAACGAAAGGAGCACAAGCCATCTTCTGTTGATAAAGGTTTATCCATTAAGGGAAAATTCTTGAAGAAAGATGGTAGGTTTGAGAAGAAAAAGAGTAAATTTCTATAGAATTCTTATGGTGGTAATGCTCTTACTATTAAGTGTTATCATTTTAAGAAGAAGGGTCATACAAGAAAAGTATGCCCTGACCGTCTGAACAATCATGGTAGAAAGGATAATGGCAATGCAGTCATTGTGCAATATGGTTATGAATCATCTTATGTCCTGGTGGTTTCATGCAATGACTCTAGCAAGGAGTAGATTATGGATTTAGGGTGTACTTGGCACATGGCTCCAAACAAAGACGTGTTTAAGGAATTGTGTGATCAAGATGATGGATCAATGTTGTTAGGAAATAACTAAGCTTGCAAATTACATGTATTTGATCTGTGAGATTCAAGCTCCATGATGAGTCAATAAGGCTATTGCCATAATATTATGTATGTACCTAATGTTAAGAGGAATTTGATTTCTTTGGTGAATTCAAAAAGAAAGAATATGTTTTTAATGGAGAGCAAAGCATCCTAAGGGTTATGAAGGGTTTGAAGGAAGTCTTGAGAGACGTGAAGAAACAAGACTTGTATGCCCTTGAGGTTGTGGTTGTAAGTGGTTCAGCAGATGTGGCATCCATGAAACATATGTCAAAGACTGAGCTATGGCACAAGACACTTGGTCATGTCAGTAAAAGAGGCCTGGTTGAATTGTCGAAACAAAATCTGATGGGTGGTGATAAGTTCGAACAACTGGAGTTTAGTGAACCTTGTGTATTTGGTAAATCCTGTAGAATGAAGTTTAAAAAAGGTAAACAAAGAGCACATGGATCTCTTTATTAAATTCATGCTAATCTTTGGGGAGCTGCAAGGAATCCTTCACACTCAAGCGCAAAGTATTTTCTATCCATAGTTGATGATTACTCCAAAACGTTATGGGTACTCGATGCTGGAAAAAACATGTTGTACACTCGCTTGGGCTGCTAAGCGTTTGAGACAGTACATGTTAAACTACACAAACCCTGTTGACTTCAAAAATGGATTCGATCAAGTACGTGTTTTAAAAACAAGCACTCTCCAGAAGGATTTCCCGATGGAAAATTATTTTAATAGAGTATGATATTTAGTATGTTTCCTAAAAAGCCATTAAGGGAAGTGTTCTGTCAGAATATCTTGCTGAACAGCCGATTGAAGACTATCAGCTGATGAATTTTGAATTTCTAGATGAAGACGTCATGTTCCTGAAGATGAAGGACTGCGATGAGCCTTTTCCTGACGAGGGTCCCGAGATTGGATCTCAGTGGAAGTTGGTTTTCGACGGAGCTGTCAACTCATATGGAAACGGAATCGGGGCAATCATTACAACTCCTCACGGTTCCCATTTACCGTTCAATGCCCGATTGATGTTCGCCTGCACCAATAATGAAGTCGAGTATGAAGCGTGCATTATGGGTTTAGAAGAGGTCATTGATATGAGGATCAAGAATCTTGATGTATATGGAGATTCAGCACTTGTTGTTAATCAAATCAAATGAGAATGAGAAACTCATCAGGTCAACTTGGTGTCATACAAGAACTAAGCTAGAAGATTGCTGGTGTTCTTCGACAGAGTTGAGTTTCATCATGTGCCTAGGGTTGAGAATCAGATGGCAGACGCCTTGGCAACGCTTGCATTAATGTATAAAGTGAATTATTGGAATGAAGCTCCAGCGATCACCATCATGCATCTTGATAAACCTGCCTTTGTGTTTGCGGTTGAAAAGGCATTAGATGGAAAGCCTTGGTATTTTGATATCAAGCATTTTCTCAAGAATCGGGAGTACCCATCTAGGGCATCTGGAAAAGATAAAAAAACTTTGAAGAGGCTAGCCGGTAACTTCTACTTGAACAAGGATGATGTGTTGTATAGGAGAAACTTCGACATGGTCTTGTTGCATTGTGTTAATGAACACAAAGCAAGCCTATTGATGGAAGAAGTCCACGAGGGTTCTTTTCGTACTCATGTCGGTGGATATGCAATGGCCAGAAAATTGTTGAGAGCTGGGTATTATTGGATGACTATGGAATCTGATTGTTTCAAATACGCCAGAAAATGCCATAAATGCTACATTTATGCTGATAAGGTGCATGTGCCACCGAAACCTCTGAACGTGTTGACATCTCCTTGGCCTTTTTCAATGTGGGGCACTGATATGATTGGAAAGATTGAGTCGACTGCTTCCAATGGGCATCGCTTCATTCTGGTTGTTATTGATTACTTTACGAAGTGGGTGGAAGCAGCTTCATTTGCAAATGTCACGAAGCAGGTGGTAGCTCGATTCATAAAGAAGGACATTATCTGTCGTTATAGAATCTCAGAGGGAATCATTACTGATAATGGTTCGAATTTGAACAACAAGATGATGAAGGAATTGTGCGAGAGTTTCAAGATTAAAAATTACAATTCTTATCCATATCATTCGAAGATGAATGGCGCTGATGAGGCAGCAAACAAGAATATCAAGAAGATTGTGCAGAAGATGGTTGTAACCTACAAGGATTGGCACAAGATGTTCCCCTTTGCTCTACACGGTAATCATACTTCAGTGCGTACATCAACTGGGGCAACTCCTTTCTCACTGGTGTATGGCACGGAAGTAGTCCTACCATTGGAAGTTGAGATTCCTTCTTAGAGAGTATTGACTGATGTGAAGCTTGACGAAGCTGAATGAGTGCAAACTAGGTTGAATCAGTTGATCTTATCGACGAGAAGCGATTGGCAGCCATTGCTCATGACCGGTTTGTTGTACCCCAAAATTTGCCCAACCTTTTCTTTACTTGACTTATGTTTTCACTGCATTGTTCTAGCATGTGCATTTGCATATCATAGCATTTGTTCTTGAGGCAGGGGGTCAAGGTTTTCCTGTGGCTCAAGGCTCTTTTTAGCGCAAAAGACTGAACAACGAGCATCGGGAGCTCTGGCATTTATTTTTCCCGACGATCGAGTAGTCGATTTTATTTTATTTTGCAGGACATTTTCAGCTCGAGGAGCAGCACTCAGGCTAATTCAAGCATTCTCGCAATGAAAATATTCAAGAGCAAGCATCAGATGTTTCACGGGGCTCAAAATGGATGAAAACGGACACCTGTGCAAATTTCCCTCCAAAAGGCGCCAAAATTCAAATTTTGAAGGTGTTAATCGATTAACCAAATGGTTAACCGATTAACCAAGTCAAAATCAGGTCAAATTTGAAGTTTTGAGGGTGTTAATCAATTAACCATATGGTTACACTACAACATTTTTACTCTATAGCAACACCTAATTTTTATGAAGTAAAAAAATTGTTCTCGTAGAGAGTAATAGGCAACTAATTATATAATTTGTTGCGGTAGCTTATATAATTTTTTGTAAATTTTATACAACGGCACGAAACTGTTCTGGTAAAGGACAATGAGAACGGCTCCTATTAGCAACGGCTAGAGCCGTTCTTCTATAATTTTTAATTATTTTAATAAAATATTATTTACTAACACCATTCTCATATGTGTATACTTTTCATTCTCCCTCCCAAATTTATTCTAGCGCATAGAGAAAGAGAAGAAACATTCATCCCAAATTGATTCTAACCCTAACATTTTGTTCTTCATCCCATATGTAACCCTAATCCTTTCTTCCGAGCTTCTCCCAAACCCAACCCTATTTTCAATCAATCGCAATCGTAACCTCTCTCGGCGCCGATCAACCATGTCTCACCGGACTTCCACCACTTCCCTTCATGTCTCCACCGCTCATCCCTTTCCAATCTCCAAAGGTTTCCGTCTCTGATTTCACCGTCTCTTATACCGCCACTAAACCCTAGCTTCTTCTCACTTTCGATTAACATCGATTTTAATTTAATCCTAAACCTAATTCTTAGCTTCTGCTAGTTATTATTTTGTTGGATTAGAAGCTTCTTAGATCTTCACGCCGTGTTAAAACGTCTATGCTTTTTCATCGTGTTTGAAATCATGAACTGTTAGGTTTTTTTGTTTATTCTATACTATTTACTTTTAGTGGAAAAGAGCTATAGATGGAAAAACAGTTAGTAACTGATAAATTGTGTTCTGATTCTTTACATGATTATCTGTGCACTGTGAAACTTATGTCAATAGTTTTACTTTTCCTAGATTCTGCTTTGGTAAAATTTTTGAAATTGGTTAAAAAATTCAATTATGTTTTAATAACCGAAGTTCTTATAATATATGTTCAGATTTCCAAGGCTCAGAGAATCCTATTCCACTCTCACCGCAGTGGCTTCTGCCAAAGCCATGGGAGGGAAAACCTGGAGCAGGAACTGTGGTGTGTAACAATTGCCTGCAACTTTTTGAAATAGATTTTTTTGGTGTACGGTTGTAATGCTTTTGTGAACACGTCAGTTGAGAATTATTTTATAATTGCTTCTAAGCCAGTCTGTTTTATTTATTTCTCAGGAAAGCCATGTCATCTCAACTCCATCACTTAGAAATCGCTCAGAGATTGTTAAGACATCTGGAAATGGAGAAGATGCACATGACGACCATAAGAGAAAGGATGTCTTTAGGCCATCTGTGCTTGACTCTGAAAGTGGATGTCATGACCGTTGGAGGGATGAAGAGCGATGAAGGGATGGAGACAAGGGCTTAGGTGATGCTCTGAGAGTGGAGTGATGGGTAGATAATCAATCGGCAAGGAACTTTGGAGAAACACGTCGTAGCACATCTGATAGGTGGAATGATTCAGGAGAAACACGTCGTAATTTCAAGCATTCATGTCTCTGACTTGAATTTTTCTGAAGATAATAAGCTCAAAGATGCTCGGAGGTAACCCATGCTGGTCCTGATGTTGCTACTGCTATAGAGGACTTGTTAGAACAAACAAGCAAGGTAAAAATGTTTAGTAGAAAAATGTTTATTGTCGTTACCGTCTCACCATTTAGGCTGTGTCTGGTATTTCGTAGATTTGACTAGCTTACAAGCTCATTTGTGTATAGTATAAATGTTTGGTAAATTTTTGAAGCTTACCATGATAGCTTTTGAAAAATTGTCACATGTATCTGGCCGCAGATATGAAAAAGCAAATATCATACTTGAAAATTTTTCAAAGATCAAAATGTTCTTGATTATGCTGGACCTTGAGTGTGATGACCTGGTCATGAAGATGTTTCAACATTTCCTGATAATTATAAGGTTAGCGCATTCACTCCTGGTTTATGTAGCACTGATACATAGACAGATACCTGACACATGCCATTGACATTGGCATTTCAGCACCTATAATAATTAGAGAAAATTGAATGATAGAATGGAACTACATGTGACGACGTCATGTCAATGTTAGACACCGGACGCACCTTCAATTTGAGTAACCAGTGCCTAGATGAAATTTACTACCTACATTTGGTTTTTCATTATTTCTGTTACTTTGGTAATTGATACTTTAGGGCATGAATCCTGGATGTGATATTGGTTATGCTAAGTCATTTCCTATAACAACACTGGAAAATGACTTGATATTTGATATATTTATTTGATGAATGCATAGCAACTCTATAAAGTGAGTAAGCAATGTCTTTGTTAGATTTAATATAATTTATGATGCTTCACTTATTTGATGAATGCATATCATGACTCTTTTTTTTTTTTTATCGAACAAGCATTTTGCAAAATTTGCATCAGATCTTGTACAAATTACCCTTAGATAAACTTAGTATTAGTAGAACTGAAAAAAACTTCTATGAGTGTATTGAATAAAGCAATATTCTGTTTTATATTTAATATTAATTTGCTTGACAGGTGTGTATGAATGTGAATATTTTCTCAGGAATTCATTATTTCTTTCCTTCTTACACCATCTAGTTGTGTTAATTACTTAAGGTATGGATGCTCAATTTATAGGTCAAACCATTCGAGTAATGTAATTGAATCAATGGAAAAAGTAATGACTGGGATACTTGACGAAAATGAAGATATTTCCTTTAATCTTCTTAGGCCTTTGTTAGATAGTGTAAAAAAAGAGAACCAGGTAACATGTTTTGAATTATTACTTGTATTTTCCTGTACATTATTAATCTATTTTGTTGTGTCAATCTAGTTTTTATTTAATTTTCACAAACTATTTCACCATTTTGTTGGTCTTTGAGGGAGAAAGTTATTACAAACTGTGCTGTCAAACTTAAACCTTATCTCATGCAAGCAGTTGTATCCTCTGGAAGAACGCTTGATGAGTATCCGCAAATAGTAGTTTCTATTTGCCATAATCAACCTGAATCACAAGAACACAATCAATCATTTGTACGTTTTCTATTTGAGAAGTGCTTTATAGAAGACAAAACAGATGAGAATCTGAAACTGATGTAAGGATTGATTGTGTTACAATGTTTCAGGTTCAGGCAGTTGAAAACAATCTTGTTGTACCTAAAGATGCTCATGAAGAACCTTGTAACGTAAATTATCTTTTTCCTTTCACAGTAAGCTTTTGTATCATTAAATTTTCCTGCTTCTATTGAGGGAATTGTAGTGTCAAATGATAAGAATACAAGTGTTGATTCTCATACAAATCATAACATTCGTAATGGAAGCTTCCTCAAAAGATGCAGACCAAGGAAAAGTATTAGCATTAGGAAGTTAAGGAATGATAATTTGAGTCTTTTACTTGAGAAGACTTCTTCAAAATCCCCTGGTGTAAGAAAGGATTCTAAAGGGAAACATGAGGCACCTGTTAGAACAATTAAATTATCTATAAAGTTTGATGGGAAAGTTGTTGTGCTGCCTACATCAGTAGTTGCTAGCACGAAATCTGAAAATGTCTGTGAAGATGAGGGAAGATCCTCTTCTCAAATAGAAGTTAAAAAAAGGAGGAGACAAACTGCTACTTCTAATATTTTTTGTTTAATATTTGTTTATAGAGACATGAACCTATAAAACTTGGTGACTCATTGGTTGGTAAAAGGATCAAAGTCTGGTGGCCATTGGACAAGATGTAAGAATCTCAATACCACTATTCAGCACTTCTATTTGTATCAGTTGCTTGCTTTGTTTATAATTCTTTTCTTCAGATATTATGAAGGTGTGGTCGAGACCTATGATCATGTCAGAGGAAAGCACAAGGTGAGATTTAGAGTTATGGTATTTAAATGATGGATACCTTAACTTTAGAGGTAACAAGGATTGAATTAGCTAAGTATGTTTGTTAATTTTCCCTATGACTATTCAATAGATTTTGTATGATGATGGTGAGACGAAACAGTTAAATCTCAATAAAGATTTTGTATACTGTTATGCTGTTAGTAAATCTAGTTGCTAATTGTTAGAACTGTTAGAAATTGGAAAAGAGTTAGGAACTGGTAGATAGTATTGAACTGGTGGAATTAGCTAATATATTAATAAGTTATGCTAATTAATAAGTACTATTAGTAATATTGAACTAGTGGAATTAGCTAACATATTAATAAGTTATGCTAATTAATATTGAACTGGTAGATAGTATTAAACCGTTACTATTGAACTATTACTAGTACTGGTAGTTAGCTCATCACAGTAAATGGTAATTAATAAGTTATGCTAATAAGTACTGTTTAGTAAGTATTGAACTGTTACTGGTAGTTAGTTAACATATAAATTAATAAGTACTGTTATGAATGAAACATATTATTTGGAAAAGAGGTGAGTGAAACAATTAATAATTAGTGAATGAAACAACTAAGTACTGTTATGAATGAAACATATTAATAAGTACTGTTATGTATGTTAGAAATTGGAAAAGAGTTAGGAAAATAGTGTATTGGTGTGTTAAAGTGATATGAATGAAATTGGATGGTTGGTTTGTATATTGCAAATGTGTATGTATGGATTCTAAGTGTTGGATATGTGTGTGTATGTAGGAAGTTAGTCATCAAATAATACTCTTATTTAAGTTATATTATTTTTATTTTGCAGGTCATGAATGATAATATCAATGAAGATTTTGAATTTGAAGATGAAGAAACGTAGATGTAGAGATGTAGATGTTTAAATTTAATTTTATAGATTAAAGATGTTATTTTGACTATGAATGATGATTGACATTGGGATCGATATGTAATTTGAAGATGTTTTGTTGACATTACGATATGTAATTTGAAGATGTTTTGTTGACATTACGATATGCAAGATCAGGTTTATAAAAAAATTGATGTTTTTTTTTAAAATGTTTTGTTGGATCATTTTCAATTTGAAGATGTTTTGTATTTGAATATTATTATATAAAAAAATTGTGAATGATGTTATTATCAGGTTTATAAAATAAAATAAAAATTTATTTTATTAAAAAATAAATAAATTTATTTGGTTTATAAAATAAAATAAATTTTTTTGCAACAGTTACAAAGTGTGTCTGTAGTAAAGAAGGCGTTGTTATAACCTATGAAGAAAAAATGAACTTAAGCCTCTATTAGAACGGTTTAGAATAGGCTATGGCTAAGAACCGTTGCTATATTCCATAAAATAGTCGTATTCAAATAAACAACAATTGCAACGGTTTAAATTTGAAAACGGCGTCCAGCCATTGCTGTTCTAAACCATTCTCTATATAAAATTACATCAACGGCTCTGAACAAGGCGTTGTCGTTGGCTAAATAACTGTTCCTAAAGGCTAAAACAACGCCTTCGTTTAGAACGTCCTGAAAAACATTCTCATATGTAAAGGCAACGGCCTTTTTGGATTTTGCAACGGTTTTCTTGTGTTGCTGTATATTCAAAATGTTGTAGTGTTAACCGATTAACCAGTGCAAATTTTAGTTCTGCACGTGATTTTTCAAGTGAAGTCACTTTGGGGTCCAATTTTGATCACTTGTGAGTTGATTTGACACCAAGGGAAGGATCTAGAACCATTTTGAATTTTGGTTAATTTTAAAATTAATTAAAATTCCCTCCAAATTCACATTCCTAATTCCATTCCAATTTTCACAAACCACACTCCAAACCTCCTTTGGATCCAAACCTAAGGGGTATTTAAATTATTTACTCCAAACTTCACACAGACAATCCTCATAATTTCATTCTCATTTCAGAATTCATTCTCATTCTCTCAATTTGCTCTCAACTTTTCACTCCCAAAACCTCTACCAAAGCTCATCTCACATTGAATTCTTTGATTCTCCATTGGAATCATTGATTTCTAAGAGCTAAACCTTCATCATTCATCCTCATCATCTCCATTTTTCCATTCAATTTTCGTGCAAGTTTGGATCTGAATTTTAAAGTTGATCTAGAGGAGCTTATTTGGATAGTTCTTGC
Source organism: Lathyrus sativus (assembly GCA_963859935.3). Taxonomy (NCBI): domain Eukaryota; kingdom Viridiplantae; phylum Streptophyta; class Magnoliopsida; order Fabales; family Fabaceae; genus Lathyrus; species Lathyrus sativus. The sequence continues at coordinate 754,105,128 of OZ012735.1, forward strand.
TTAATTTTGGTGGATCTTCATTTCTACTACAAGCAATCACTTGGATCTTGAAGGAATTCCGGATTTCTTGCTTGGATCTACTTAATTGGAGTAAATCAACAATTACCGAAGCAAATCTCCACTTCGTAGGTTGGAATTCTTGATCCAATTTTGTTTTTGAGCTTATTTGCATAATTATCATGTGGATATTCATTTTCGATTGATTTTTCTAATTTGATTCATATGATCTGTGATCTTGCTGGTTTAATGTGTTTACATGTTGATTGGATCACTGTTTTCTGGTTTAAATTCGTGCATAATTGATTATGTGATCACCCGGATTATTGGATAAGTGCTTATGTGTTGGAAATGATGTTATCTTGTTGTTTTTCGTCTTCTGGCACAGTGTTAACCGATTAACCAACACGAATTTTCAAATTTTCAGGCATTTTTGACTGGTTAATCGATTAACCCCTGGTGCTAATCGATTAACACTGTGCCAACATGCCTGTTTTGCTGTTTTTCATGCTTGTTTTGGTGTCGTTTCACTTCGAATCTTCACGGATCAGTGTGATGCATTAGGAGTGAGATGTTTTGGATATATGTCGATGTTCTTGATTGTTTAATCATGATTTCACCGACACACGTGTTCATTTTCCACTTGAATGCATACTCTCGTATATGTTATTCAAAGTGATGTTTATCATTGGTCTTTGCATGAGTGAAGAATGATTCAGTTGAGATATGCTTGTGGTGGCTATTGTCCCACACTTTTTCCTCCCGCTTTTCTTCGATGATTGATGCTTGAATGGTTGTAGGGGTCATGACTTCTCCCATTGCATCTCACTTTTGGCTTGAACTTGTTTAAGCTCACTTGTTTGCTTTTGTATGAATTTTCTTTTGGTTCTTGCATCTCTCATTTGCATGCTTGAGATTGAGATGTACTTGTGGTGGTGTTTACCCCACACGTTGTTCCTCCCTCATTTTCATTCTAATTGTGCATTACATGTTTGCATACTTTATCTTTTGCTTCCTTCTTCTTTATTCTTTGCCATGTTCCCTTAGGACCTCTAATCTCCCTTGTTCAAGGGAGATTATGATAGACCTTAGGTTTGAATCCATGCATGATAACATTAGGTAGCATTCCCTTTTATCCCAATCATAGGTGCACTTTGTATGAGAACATTAGGTTGAGTTTTAGTCTCCCTTAGTCTTGTGTCTTTTCTCTTCTCATCTTCAAACTTTCTCAAAACATCTAATAAAGGTTAAGGATTGTTGTACGTTACGAGCCTTAAGTACTTGGGAAATGGTGATTGGGGGGCCTCCTCTCAATTATCTAGAGTGTTTAGCGTATGTCCTTTGGACGATATGCAACGCATTCGCTCCTAGGTCATAGTCTTTAGTGCAACATAAATTACAAATAATAATCAATGCACTTCTTCTCTAAAAAAACACAAAAACAAACATCAAATCATTTTATCCTTTGGGATCTTAATTTGGAAAATATTTTTCATACGGAGAGTTTTATTAACTCTTGGTTCTACTGCAAACAGGTAACGCCTAAGTCTCCAATGGTCGAGCTGCATACACCTAGCTGCTAGAACTAAGTTTTAACCCTACTCGGGCCTAAAACATTTGAACCAACCGGTGTTCTTGTTAGCCTAAACTACGTTTGCTCTGATTTCTCGTACCAGACGAGGATACGTAGGCACAAGACGGTGATGTCTTGGCGAGCAACCTTCCCCACCTTCACCCGTAATTTTCCGAACTACGTTGACTCTGACTTTCCCACTGCACGAGGGAGTATGTAGGCATAGAGCGGCGATGCTCTAGCGAGTCCTTTTTTCTTGTCTTTTGTCCCTGTGGCCTGTAGTTTATATAGTTCAACACCCTTTAGATAGACAACAAAGCATGGATCCCGTTGAGTACGACGGATGCGAGGGGTGTTAATACCTTCCCCTTGCGTAACCGACTCTCAAACCCGAGATATGGTTGCGATGACTTGTCTTTTCCCTTTTTGTTAGGTTTTCTCTTATCATTTCTTTTCCCTCTTTTGGGATAAATAATGAACAGTGGGGACTCTTCTGTCTTTGTCGGCCCCTCTTCGCAGCGATGCGACACGGTTGTACTAGAGTAGGATGAAGAAAGCCTTTAATCAGAAAGTGTGTCTTCGGTGCTTCCAGACGGGTGATTTGGTTGAAAAGGATCCTTCCTCCTCAGACAGATCACAGGGGCAAATAGACTCCAAACTACAAAGGTCCATATGTGGTAAGGAAGGTTTTCTCTGGTGGAGCCTTATTACTATCTACTATGGATGGCGAAGATTTTACGTCCCCTATGAACGCATACGTAGTCAAAAAATAATTTGCTTAAAATAGACCCGCTGGACACAAAAAGAAGAGTCCAGGAAAATATGGGGCCTCCCGGCGAACAACAAAAAGAAAAGGTTCGTGCAAAAATTAGGGATAAAAAGAAAAAAAATGAACCGCAAAGTTGAAAACCTGAAAAGGCGACTTTGGCAAAAATGGGTATCCCGGTGGATTGAAAAACCAAAAGGGCGATCCAGGCAAAAGTTAGGGATTTAAAGCAAACGACTGCGGTCTGCATTCGATTTGTGCGCTCATTTGATACATGGTTATTCCGAAGGAAAGGAATCAGTCCAATCAGTATTTTTAGAAGGCGAAACATTGGTGAACATTGAAGACATACAAGTCATAGCTAAATCGACACATGGTAGATATCTGATCCTACATTGCTGACATTTGTGTATATTCTTTTGCTTTTGCGCAACTACATATTTTTAGGAATTACATCCAAATTGTAACTTACCTATTTATAGGTCTTTCATAAATAAAGTATTCATTTTAGTTAAAGAGCTTTTCATTTCTATTTTTACTTTTACTGTTTTGTTTGCAAGAACGCCATATATTTTTGGTAAACATTACAGGTGAAAACATAAGGCTTTACAGAGCACAATGAAAACAATGTATTTACTTGAATGATAGGTATCATGAATGGTGACTGAGGTGGTCATTTTTTATGTAGAATATCCTATTGCTTTTGTTTGTTTGCAGGATGACATGATTGTCTCCCCAGTAGAGCTTTTCTCCCCAGCGATTAAGTTCTAATAGCAGCGTATGGTGAATCATTCTTCCCCTAGCAAAAATCCGAAGTTTTTTATTCTCCATCTGAGTTTGATTTGTACTCCTCAACGAGTGTTCAAGGTAGAATGGTGTTGATGTGCAGTCAGGAATTTGTTCAGCAGGGACTTGACCTTGGTCTTCCCACAACATAGATTTTGTCTATCCCTACAGAGTCCTCATATCAAATCAAAAGTTTTGTCACTGTCAGAAGTGTGCTCTTATCCCAAGCAGGGTGGATTCCTCTTCAGCAAGATTGATATTTTTGACGTCTTTCCCCAGCAAGGTCGGTGTTCCTTGACTTTTCTCCCCAAGAAGAGCTTGGTGCTGATTCCTCGACAGGTACGACAACGAGAGGTTGACATCTCCAGCAAAGTCCAATGGTCATTGGCACCTTTTAGAAATCAGGTTCTGGGATGATCTCCCAGCAATTGGTATTTTCATTTCCCTCGGGGTAGATGTTTTAAGTAGAGCTTGTTAATTGATAACGCGAAAATGTACTTTATAATTGTCGTATTTTCCATTAATTAACTATACGATTTTAACCCGATTCCCGATTATTCCGCTAGTTTGCTACGTGTTTTCGCAGGTATTTCATTCTCACGCCAAAAATAAGCAAGATATAAAAAAGCACACAAATAAGGGACAAAAGAGGAGAAAAATCCAGAAAACAACAGAAAGTAGGATTTTGCAGGTGTGACGGTTGTCACATCCCCACCACGACCGTCACGACTGTCACAGGCATCATGCTCGTCACAACATGGCCATGCCCGTCATGGTCCTAATATCAATAATAACGTTAAAAACAGAACGTGGCCACGAAGGGGAGGAATTTTAGGCACGACTGCCCTGAGAATTCTCTCCCTTAACTCATTTTCCTCCGACATTTCCTCATGCAACCTGGGTTATAAAAGGAGGGCAGTTGGACCAAAACTAGGAGAGCTTCATTCTACGTACCGAAGTGATGCCAAAAATTCTATTGAAGCCATTTTCCATTCTTGCTGTTATTTCTTTTCCTTTAGTTCAAGTACTGTATCTCATTCTGCACTTGTATTTCGCCAAAGTAGAATCCTGTCGACATTGTGGAGGACTACTCGAGAATTCAAGATCAGTACGACGTGCAGGTTTTTATTAATTGAATACCTATTTTATTTATGTCAGTATGCATGGTATACCATTTTACTGTTATTGTTTATTTACGTTTGCATTGATTATCATGTCTAGCTAAACCGATATTATCGGTATGTAATCAAATTAGTAGGACGGGATTCGATAATACCCGGTGCGCCTTACCTTTTTACAAACAATTTTTTGGTCGTAGTTTTTAATCTAATTTTCTAAGTAACCTTTGTCACGAAAGTGAGAAGCTATTTACAATGGATTTTCCATGAGAGTGGGAAACTTATTAAGGTTCGAGCCGGCACGTGAAAGCGTGGGGTTTGAATCGGATAGTAAAAACTAGACATTAATTTTAAACACAACGAAAGTGCTTTAAAAGAAATCAGAATGTATTTATTTTCAAAAAGTAATTTTAACCCCAAATGGGACTGCGAGAGCGCACATTCCGCCTTAAAATTATGACTCGAGTCAACAGTCAGCATGAGGCAAAGGTTTTTAAATGAATATTTTCTCCTTAAAAGTGATTGCATAAGCTAAAAAGCACTGGTGACCTATCGAATCCCCGATAACTAAGGCATTACATACCGATATCCCTTATCGCTATTTTTAAAATTTATAACTTTTATTTACAGCCCATAACTTTGCATTTATTTCCCTAAAAACATCTTCCGCCTTAGCTAAACATAGTAACACCCGATAGCACTAGCTTGATTACCAGTCTTTGTGGGATCGATATCTTTATTACTACGCGATAGACTGTGCACTTGCAGTTAGTTCCGTTAGACTCAAAAAGTCGCGATCAAGTTTTTGGCGCCGTTTCCAGGGACCCGTTTAGTCAATAGTGTAATTCTCTGTTACGTAGTATATACTAAGTTAACCATTTTATTACCCTTTCTCTCGTTCGTCGATTGTATGCCAAGTACTCGCTCACAAGGCGAAAACTTACAACCACCAATCGCCGAGCGAAAGCGCTTCTTACATCTAAGGCTCCACATAATAGAATATCAACATAGGCATAATATTCTTGATCTTCTTGCTCATACTCCTACTCTTATTGAAGAATCAAAAATGCCAGAAGGACCTCAAAACAGACCTCTGAAGTACTACGCTACTCCATCCCAACAAGAGCCTCATAGTAGCATTGCTGCCCCTGCTATCAACCAAAATGACTTCCAGTTAAAACCTTCGCTACAGTCAGCCATACAACAACACCAATTCTCGGGAAGTGCAACAGACAATCTGAATGAACACTTAACCAAGTTTGTGCAAAACGCAGACACAATGAAAGCAAATGGTGTAACTCTAGACGCGATAAGATTATGTCTTTTCCCTTTCTCTATTAAAGATAGAGCTTGGGCTTGGTTGCAGTCCTTGCCATCCAACTCTGTTACTATGTGGGAACAGCTGAAGAATGTCTTCTTAGCACGATACTATCTGCCAAGCAAAACTGCTATGCTAAGAGCTCAAATTAACGGATTCCGACAAAAAGAACCTGAATCTCTCTACGAAGCTTAGGAGAGATACAATGATACAATTAGATCATGTCCTTACCACGGTCTTGAAGACTGGGTGACTATTCATACCTTCTACAATGGGCTTTTGTACAACACCCGATTAACAGTAGACGCTGCCGCGGGCGATGCACTTATGGATAAGTCATACGACGAAGCCTATCAACTAATCGAAAACATGTCTCAAAACTATTGCTAATGGGGAGGTGAGAGAACTCTAGTAGAGAAACCCCAAGCAAAAGGTGGGATGTACGAGATCATTAGCCTTGAAAAATTCCATGCTAAGGTAGATGCCTTGACGCAAAAGATTGACAATTTAACCATATCACCACCAGCCACCGTGGCTGTTGTAACTCCAAACTGCGAGTTATGTGGAATCACTGGTCACGCTGCACCCGAATGTCAATTATTGACAGGAACCCTTGTAAACCAAGTGAATTATGCTCAAGGAAACCCTTACTTGAACACCTATAACCCAAGCTGGAAAAACTATCCGAACTTTTCTTACAAAAGTGATAATGCATTGTATGCACCTAACCAAACACCTGCTGTACCACCAGGATATCAAAAACCCGCCGTAGTTGCCCCTAATGTCCCTAGAAAATAAAACCTTGAATTAATGATGGAAAAATTCATAGCCACTCAAGTTCAGACAAACAAGGATTTCCTGAATCAAAACATTCAACTAGTGAGCAGATTAAGAAACTAACCAAAAAAGTAGACGCTTTAGCCACCCATAACAAAATTCTTAAAACACAGATATCACAAGTAGCTCAACAACAAGCACTTGCTGCTGCACCCACTGGCACATTTCCTGGACATCCAAAACCTAATCCGAAAGGTCATGCAAACGTAGTCATATTAAGAAGTGGAAAAGAACTAGACGAACTGATCGATCCTAGGAGTCAAGACCCAACCATGTATCAAAAACCTGTTAAACAGACAGAGAAGGAGTCTGAACCAAAAGAGAAGGAAGATAACGACCAGGAGGCCATTGAAAAAGAAAAACCTTATGTGCCTCCACTATCTTATAAACCACCAATTTTGTATCCTCAAAGATTAATAAACTCCAAAACCACATGGGCAGTTTAAGAAATTTGTTGAACTTTTGAAGCAATTGAACATTACAATTCCTTTTACAGAAGCTATCACTCAGATGCCCTCATATGCTAAATTCCTTAAAGAAATCTTATCTAACAAGAAAAAGATCGAGGATAATGAAACAGTTACACTTACTGCTAAGTGTAGCGCAATAATCCAAAACAACATCCCCTCTAAGCTGAAAGACCCAGGTAGTTTCTCCATACCCTGTGTCATTGGAAAGTTCATCATAGACAAAGCTCTATGCGATTTAGGAGCTAGCATCAATGTTATGCCCTTATCTATATGCAAAAAACTAAATATGGGTGAATTAAGACCAACCAAAATGTCCGCTTAATTAGATGACCGATCTGTCAAATATCATGTTGGCATACTTGAAAACGTCCCAGTACGAATAGGTCAATTCTATATCCCAACAGATTTCATAATCATGGATATTAAGGAAGATTCAGTCACTCTGATTATCTTAGGAAGACCTTTCCTAGCCATAGCCGGAGCTATCATTGACGTGAAGTAAGGTAGGCTAACATTTGAAGTTGGAGAAGAAAAAATTGAATTCATCCTCACCAAGTTCTTACAAGCACCTGTCATAGACGACACCTGTTATTTGGTTGACGTCATTGACGAATGCATAAGAGAACTGGAGAGAGAAGAAACCACGTATTCAGAAATAGTGAAAATCCAAATCCTAGAAATTCGTGAAGATGACAATTGGCGTGCACCATACCAAGATGACAGTCTAAGCGAAATCTTAGCACTCACTTCTAATCACATGCCATGTCCAAAGAACTCAGCCTTAGAACTTAAAGTATTACCTAAAAACCTCAGATACGAATTCCTAGATACCGAACTCAAAAGACCAGTGATAGTTAATGCCGACTTAGGACAGTCGGAAATCGAAAAACTATTAAATGTTCTGAGAAAATATCCAACTGCATTAGGCTATAGCATCACTGACCTTAAAGGAATAAGTCCTTCTATTTGTATGCATCGAATTATGTTAGAGGAAGACTGTAAGACCTCTAGAGAACATCAGAGAAGAATCAACCCTATCCTAAGCACTGTAGTTAAAGACAAAGTAAAAAAGCTACTAGACGCATGAATCATATACCCGATCTCCAACAGTCAATGCGTCAGCCCAATACATGTCGTACCCAAGAAATGAGGCGTTACAGTGGTAACAAACTCGAAAGGTGAATCGATAATGCAAAGAGTTGTGACCGGAAGTATAATGTACGTCGATTATAGAAAACTGAACAAAGCCACTCGAAAAGATCATTTCCTTTTACCCTTTATCGATAAAATGTTAGAGAGACTGGCCAAACATTTATATTTCTGCAAGTTAGATAATTATTCGGGATTTTCCAAATTCCTATTCACCCCGATGACCAAGAAAAAACTACATTTACCTGTCCTTACGGAACCTTTGCATATCGACGAATTCCGTTTGGATTATTCAATGCTCCTGCAACATTCCAGAGATGCATGATGGCAATCTTTGCATATTTTATAGAAGACATAATGTAAGTGTTTATGGATGACTTCTCTGTATGTGGACAAAGTTTAGAAGGATGTTTATCAAACCTAGAGATGGTACTCGAAAGATCTGCGAAAGTGAATCTTGTTCTCAATTGGGAAAAATGTCATTTCATGGTCAGACAAGGGATAGTGTTAGGACACGTAATATCTGAAAAAGGGATTGAAGTTGGTAAAGCCAAAATAGAAATTATAAAAGATATTCAACCTCCAAAGACCGTACGAGAAATACGGAGTTTTTAGGACATGCCGATTTCTACCATCGATTCATAAAAGATTTCTCGAAAATCACAAAATCCCTAACCGATATATTAATGAAAGATGTTGAGTTTATCTTCAACGAAAACTGCTTGAAAGCGTTCGAAACACTAAAAACAACCCTTATCACCGCACCAATCATGCAACCACCAGATTGGAAACTACCATTTGAAATCATGTGTGATGCGAGAAATTATGTCGTAGGCGCAGTTCTAGGATAAATGAAGGATAAGAAACTTCATGCAATTTATTACGCTAGTAGAACCTTAGATTCCGCCCAAATGAACTACGCCACGACAGAGAAAGAACTTCTAGCAGTTGTGTTCGCTCTTAACAAATTTCGTTCCTACTTAGTAGGAGCAAAAATAATCATTTACACAGATCATGCCGCCATTAGGTACCTAATAAGCAAAAAGGATGCCAAGCCAAGATTATTGAGATGGATCCTACTATTACAGGAATTTGATCTAGAAATCAAAGATAAGAAAGGAACCGAAAACGTAGTGGCAAATCACCTATCCCGAATAGAAGGTATTAAACAAGAACCAATGCCTATCAAATATGATTTTCCTTATGAACATATGATAGCTAAAGTAGAAATCGATAGGCCAGATCAAACCGTGAAAGAACCAAAATTAGAAGAAGCCGTGGAAGTTATCTATGCACGCGTAATATTGCCTTGGTATGCTGACATTGTCAATTACTTAGCCGTAGGCATACTTCCACCGGACCTAACTTATTAATAAAATAATAAATTCTTCCACGATTTAAAGCAATATTATTGGGATGAACCCCTGCTCTTTAAGAAGGGAGCCGACGAAATTTTCCGCCGATGTGTCCCAGATGAAGAAATAGAAGATATCACCTCTCATTGTCACTCTACTCTATACGAAGGGCATGCAAGTACTTCAAAGACTTGCGCTGAGATCTTACAATCTGGCCTATTCTGGCCCAACCTTTGGAAAGATATCCACATCACAATACTAAATTGTGATCGGTGCCAACACACTGGTAACATCTAAAGACGCGATGAGATGCCCCAAAAGGGTATTTTGGAAGTGAAAGTCTTCGATGTATGAGGGATTGATTTCATGGGACCTTTCCCATCTTCTTTTGGAAATAAATATATACTAGTAGTTATCGATTACGTTTCCAAATGGATCGAGGCCGTAGCCTCTCCAACAAATGACACACGAGTGGTTATAAAACTCTTCAAGAACATAATTTTCCCTAGATTTGGTGTGCCAAGACTTGTCATTAGTGATGGAGGTTCTCACTTTATAGCAAGAATATTTGACAAACTATTATCGAAATATGGAGTTAGACACCGTGTCGCAACACCATATCATCCACAAACTAGTGGACAAGTAAAGGTCTCAAACAGAGAGATAAAATAGATCTTAGAAAAGATCGCTGCCACCTCTAGGAAGGATTGGTCATCCAAATTAAATGAAGCTTTATGGGCCTATAGAACAACTTACAAAACACCAATAAGAACCACACCATTCAAGTTAGTTTATGGAAAATCTTGTCACCTGCTGGTAGAACTAGAACACAAGGCCTATTGGGCTATTAAAACTCTAAACGTAAACTACACTGCCGCGGGAGAAAAGCGAATTATAAATTTGCACGAATTGGAAGAACTCATACTAGACGCCTATGAGAGCGCCCGTATCTATAAAGAAAGAACAAAAAATTGGCACGATAAGTGTTTAGTCAGGAAACAGTTCAGTGTGGGAGACATCGTGCTTCTGCTTAATTCAAGACTAAAACTTTTTTCAGGTAAACTGAAATCTAGATGGTCCGGTCCTTTTGAGATAACAGAAGTTCTTCAAAGTGGGGTTGTAGAAATTAAGGATAGAAACAATGATCCGTTCATAGTGAATGGGCAACGCTTAAAGCACTACAATCACCTTGAAACAGAGACTACGCGAGTAGTCTGAAACTATTAGAGTCGCCCGCTCATCCCCATAGCTAACTTATTATCAAGCTGTCGTAAGGCCTTTGATGTTAAAAACAACGCTGAGTGGGAGGCAACCCATTTTTCTTGTTTCCTTCCCTTATCTTATTTTCTGACTATTTGTTTTATATTTTTTTACATTCTTTCTTCACTAATTTTCAATTTCCCTTATTCTCTCTTTCATTATTTTATATTTCCTTTTGTTTCTCAAACATAATTTTTAATGAATTTGTTCTCAATTGTTTCTAGGAATTTTAAAAGCCTTCTTACCTTCTCCTCTCTACTCCGACTAGTTCCTTCTGACTATTTTTTCCATCATGCAAAACATAGACTATATGGAAACCGTTTTTAGAGGAGTAGCCCAGAGAGCTAGATTCGAAGCCCTGACACAGAGAAACATAGCTTTATCCATTTACTATGATGGACCTACCATAGATCAATTAGATATCTATAATAATATCCTCTTCTTACTTAACCAGTTGGGTTGGGAAAAGGCTGCCTTTAAGGCTAGATTCGTTACCTATAGAGAGCTCACGTTCAAATCTCCTAGCTCCCTAACTTACCTACCTGAACATGGTTACATATCCAATAAGGGGCTGATTTGTTGTAGACTTTTTGGTGTTGATTACACTTTTAACCGTAGCATGCTAGAAGATCTTTTAGGATTTCCTAGCGGACCATTTGTCTAAACCACCACCTAAGAGGAGCAAATGGATATTGAGCTGGATTACTTCTGGGGGACCATTACAGGTAACTATCACCCCAATCCGAATGACATGCACTATAATGAGATTCATAACCCTGCCATTCGCTATTTCCACAGAATTCTAGCCCACACCTTATTTGGGAAGGAGGAAAATATTACCTCCGTCTCTAAGGATGAGCTATTCATTTTGTATTGTGCTTCTCAGGGTAGGCTTGTTAATGTCGCTCCTTTCATGATGAAAGCCTTTGTCCAAATTAGTCAGGAACCAAACACCCCTATCATAATAGGAGGTCTTGTCACCATGATTGCTAATGCAATTGGGCTTAGGTACCAGCTTAACCGAGTTATACCATTAGGAATCATTCTCTCTATGAACTTACAATTCTGTTTTAACCAGCGCATCATTGGAAACTTAGGACCTGCCCCTTTCGAATACCTTATTGCTAACGAAGTGGTCCATCTATTTACCTTACCAAACCATGAGTGCGCAAGTGTTCACAATAAAGAAAATTGGATGTATGAATTGAGTGAACTTATGGATCCCCCGTTGCCTCTTACAACACCACAAGATTATATGTATTATGAGGACGTCGCATCCGATGCTGAATCTGACCCTAAGACCCTAATCAGAATGCTGAAAATCTGAGTAATATTTTGAAGACCATGGAAGAATTCAAGACAAAAATTATAGTCGTAAAGGAGGAATTGAAGACCATGCGCCTAAACATGATAGGTTTAATGGATATCGCTATAGAGAAATTCAACTATATGACTCAAGCGTTTGATAACTTGAAGAAGCAGCAGGACTGATTCATTATTATTATTTTTCGCTACCTTTGAAATTTTTTTCTTTTTACAGTATTGTCTTATTTGGATTTGTTTCACTTTTGTATTTCATTAAATAATCGCAAAATTACTATTTATTAATGCTTTCTGAATTTCAATTAAGCTTGTTTTTCTTATTTTTGCATTTTCTTTACTTTTGCATATCATTACTATCCTGAGCCGATTATCAATGCTTCTAAATTTTTAAGCAAACCCCATCAGCAAATTCTGTCATAAAATAGAATTTGTATCTGTCACGAACGTCACCCATCAGCCACGACTGTCATGCGTCTTACGATCGTGACGAGGCTATGACAACCGTCACGACCCTTTAGTGAGTGTTCTAATATAACAACATTGAAAAGTCTCTTCTTCTTTTTTTCTACTCATTTCAGAAACCGCCCACTACCCACATCACTCTCATTTAAACTTCTCCACATAACCCCATTCACCTTTCAACTACCCATTTCTATAACCCTCAATTCCACATAAGTTTCATTCCCTTCTCCATTATCCTCATCCTATCCGTAACACTTCTCAATCCCCAACTTCTCTCGTTGCATGCACCATGGCTAGGCACATTCGACAAACCCCCGATCTTACAACAGCCAACTTCAGAGACGGAGAGCTAGGCGACCAATAAAGAACCAATTACATTAGTTTTTACCAGCACTCTGTCCAACCAACCCGATACATCAATGTCGTATGCCTCACAGAATTGGGCATACTCGACGGTGTCACATGGATGCTTCGAAATGCCGGCCTGTGGCAGCTCTGTACAACCCCTCAACCTACATACGAAGCTTTAACACTGGAATTCTTGAGTTCCTTTGCCTACATTACGTCTTCAGGAGAGACCAATCAGCTAACCGGTGTCGCCACCTTCTGAATGTTCGGTACAGAGTATCAATTAAACCAGCACCAAATTGCTCAAATGCTTAACTTCCACAATGCAGAGAATGCCCATCGCCGAGTGCCTCTGGACCAATTTTTCCAAGCAGCATTTGCCCTATGGAATGAGTTAACTGGTACTAATGTTGATAGCTGGGACAGCCTGAACGCCACCTACATTCACAACCCCGCCATCAGATACTTCCACCGCACACTTGGGAAGACTATCTTCGCCAGAGACAGTAACCACAAGATGAACTCTAAAGAGCTCTTTTTCCTCCACTGTGTGTTTGCTCTAGAACATGTGAATGTCGCTCCATTCCTATTAGCGCACATCAAAGCGAACTGTGGTCGCGGCTCAAAGCCTTTCTATTTCAGAGGCATTATCACATCCATTGCTTTGGCCCTGAACCTTGGTGACCGACTTACCGATCTCCCATCATTGCCTTTCGTCTTTCTGGACATCGACTATTGCCGCTCCTTCCACCTCATCAAAGCAAGAGCAGACGGAAAATACCATCCAGTGGTCCGAAACCGTACGGTTCACAGCATCATTATGCCCTGCAGGACCCGCATTGATCCCCAAAATCGAGCCAATTGGCTCTTTGATCTTGAAGCACCTGAAGCAAATGCAGTCGCCCCTAATGTTGAAGATAATGCGCCTGTAGACGAGATTGAAGAAGAAATGGACCGAGCTGCCCAGGAAGAGAGACAACCTCCTCTAGGCCAAGAAGGTACGTCCTCCAAACGTCGCCGCCGCCCTGACCCCGAGCCCACTAACAAAGAAATCCTAGGCGGGATTTGGCAACAAAATGAACTAGCTGCACAACTTGAAGCACGGAAACAAGAACAACATCTTCAGATGATGGCTCTATTGCAGCAAATCCAGCAGGGGCAAGTCGCCCAAGGCCAGAGACTCGACAACGTAGTCGACGAGATGGATGCCCTCACACTACAAGTGCAGAACCCCCACGACTACATCCATCATACAGGCCTCATTGATCACGCGACATAACATGGTCGAGGATGAGCCAGAGGTAGAGGGCACAGACCTGCGTAGTTTTAGTTTTTCATTTAGTGCTCTCGCATTTTTATTTTTGTTGTTTCCCTTCCGCATTTATATTGCAACATCCAGGACAATGTCCGATATAGTGTGGGAGAGGTACATTATTTCCCTTTTCTATTTTTAGTATTTTCCTTCAGCATTTTCAATCCAATAAAGCGAGCTTTTATATGTATTTTTCTCCATTACACAAATTCCCCCACTTTATTCAGCTATACGAAAAAATTTTACTTGCTTCTGATCGATGCATAACTTGACATACCGAGATAAAGGCCGAGTTAGGAAATGTCGAGAAAGAATTCCAACAAGACTGATATCGTCCTGACACCTTAGACCTCCTACTTATGCGAGTTCAGTTTCAATACCCATTATAGCGAAGCCTTGAGTTTCAACCCAAACGTAACTCCTAGTAGTTTATACCAGCAGTCAGCACCGTCTTAAGCACAAACCACGTGGAAAGCCGATGAAAATAAGTGTTTGATGCCTAACTATGAAGCAATCCTTTCTTCTGCTATTCAGAAAAACAAAAAGAAAAAAAAAAGAAAAAGAAAAGAAAAAGTAAGAATCTGTTGTCAGTTGGTTCGTAGGTCCCTGGTTATGGACTTGGTAGGGTGAATTATGATTCGATCCCTCACAACTCATAGATAAGATGTATATAGGGGTATCACATTCGTGTACCAGACCCCAAACTAAAAAGGATCAAAGTCATTAACCGGCTATTCCACTATGTGCATGTAAAGGCAAAGGGCTTAATGTGATTGCACTAGAATGAAATCGGGCGAAATTTGATATGAGAAACTCTATGCTGAGCTATAGTGAAATGATTAGAACTAGCTTGTATAAGAGGGAGGCCTTTGAGCATGCTTGCTGATTTGTGTCACTATCGTATACGTATTGATTTGTCTGAATCGCTGACGTCCTAACAAAATGCCTTAAAAACATTTTGAAAGCCCAAAAAAGTGTGCAATATGGTTGCATTGGTTTTTCTTTCCGACTATTTGCTTGAGGACAAGCAAGAATTCAAGTGTATGGGAGTTTGATAATGCGAAAATGTACCTTATAATTGCCGTATTTTCCATTGATTAACTGTACGATTTTAACTCGATTCCCGATTATACCGCTAGTTTGCTTAGTGTTTTCGCAGGTATTTCATTCTCACGCCAAAAATAAGCAAGACACAAAAAAGCATGCAAATAAGGGACAAAAGAGGAGAAAAAGCCAGAAAACAACAGAAAGTAGGATTTTGCAGGTGTGACGGTCGTCACATCCCCACCACGACCGTCACAGACGTCACGCTTGTCACAATATGGCCACGCCCGTCATGGTCCTGATATTAGTAATAACATTAAAAACAAAACGTGGCCACGAAGGGGAGGTAATTTAGGCACGACTGCCCTGAGAATTCTCTCCCTCAACTCATTTTCCTCCGACATTTCCTCATGCAACTTGGGTTATAAAAGGAGGGCATTTGGACCAAAACCAGGAGAGCTTCATTCTATGTACCGAGGTGCTGCCAAAAATTATGTTGAAGCCATTTTCCATTCTTGCTGTTATTTCTTTTCCTTTTCCTTTAGTTCAAGTACTGTATTTCATTCTGCACTTGTATTTCTCCAAAGTAGAATCCTGCCGACATTGTGGAAGACTACTCGAGAATTTAAGATTAGTATGATGTGCAGGTTTTTATTAATTGAATACCTATTTTATTTTTGTCAGTATGCATGCTATACCATTTTACTGTTATTGTTTATTTATGTTTACATTGATTATCATGTCTAGCTAAACCGATATTATCGGTATGTAATCAAATTAGTAGGACGAGATTCGATAATACGCGATGTGCCTTACCTTTTTACAAACAATTTTCTGGCCGTAGTTTTTAATCTAATTTTCTAAGTAACCTTTGTCACGAAAGTGAGAAGCTATTTACAACGGTTTTTCCATGAGAGTGGGAAACTTATTAAGGTTCGAGCCAACACGTGAAAGCGCGGGGTTTGAACCGGATAGTAAAAACTAGGCATTAATTTTAAACACAGTGAAAGCGCTTTAAAATAAATCAGGATGTATTTATTTTCAAAAAGTAATTAAAACCCTGAATGGGACTGCGAGAGCATACATTCCGCCTTAAAATTATGACCCAAGTTAACAGCCAGCGTGAGGTAAAGGTTTTTAAACGAATATTTTCTCCTGAGAAGTGATTGCATAAGCTAAAAAGCACCGGTGACCTATCGAATCCCCGATAACTAAGGAATTACATACCGATATCCCTTATCACTATTTTTAAAACTTATAACTTTTATTTACAACCCATAACTTTGCATTTATTTCCCTAAAAACATCTTCCGCCTTAGCTAAACATAGTAACACCCGATAACACTAACTTGATTACCAGTCTCTGTGGGATCGATATCTTTATTACTACGCGATAGAATGTGCACTTGCAGTTAGCTCCGTTAGACTCAGAAAGTCACGATCATTAATTCCCAGCAGAGTGAATTTCTCGATAGACATTTATTACATTCCCAGCAGAAGGGAATCCCCAACGGAAGTTACTTCCATCTCCCCTCAGAAGGGAGTCCTCAGTAGAGTCCATTGATCGGGAAAATAGCAAGTGTACTATTTTTACCAATTGTAGTAATAAGGGAAAAGTCCCAAGTATCGATCTCGAGGACTGCGTAGTAATTAACAGAATTTTTAGGATTCAAATGAACAAAAGGTCTAGTGGGTTGTTTGGTAGCAGAGTAATATAACAAGTAAATACGGACTTAATGAATCAATCTAAGAACAGTGTTAGGGGAGTGGAGACGATGCGAGTAAAGACCATGTATGATTATTCTACCATACTAGTTATTAACCTTAATTTATCAGTTGGCCACTTTAGTTGCCTTAATTCCTTAATGAAAACCCTTTGATGATTTTCCTGTACACTAATTCCTCAGTGTCCCTGAAAAGCATCAAGCAATAGTTCCGACCATAAAATACGTGATACAGGATATCCTCATTCCTAAGCAATATCGACCGTGATACTATTTTGCAAAAGTGTTAGGTTGACTTTCCAGACTAAAGCCTAAGCACGATTCGAATTCTACTTTCCAATATGAATACGATTAAGATTGATGCAAAATAAAATATATCAAGGTAAAAACATAGTTCTCATAGAATAATTAAACAAAAGTCATTACATCGCACTTAGGACCACCCCCTAACAACTTGGGGTTTAGCTGCTCATGTTCTTGGTAAACATAAAAGCAATTAGAAATGAAAAGGAGAAGATCATTACAATGCAAGTTGAAATACTTGGATCCTCTATTTCCAGCCGAACTCTCCTCTCAGTTGTCAATCCTAATATCAGTTCCAAAGTGTCCCCTACTTTCTAAAATGTGCCTCTTATATCTAAATTCAAATTACATCGCGAAATGTCTCAAATGCCCTTCGAAATAGGTCTGACAGCAAAAAATCAGAAAACAGAGAAATTTCACTTTCAGTGGCCCTGATACGGGCCGTATTGTGCAACACGGGTGGCCGTGTCAGGCTGCTGACTTCTTCAGGGCGTGTCTCCTCTCCAAGGGCTGCAACACGGGCCGTGTTGCATGACACGGGCACCCGTGTTGCAAGTCTGAGTCTTCTTTTCTTCTGCTTTGGTCCACCCGTGTCTGCCAACCGTGTCCTCCATGACACGGGCCGTGTTGTGCAACACGGGTACCCGTGTTGTAGCTCTGATTTCCCTTTTTCGACTTTTCTTTGCCTCCGAATGCGGTGCGATTGTCGTGCTATCCATTCCTGCAAAAAACACACTAAACAAAACCAAATCAAACGCATCAACGGCAAAAGCAACATAAACTTAAAAATAAGACTCGAAGACACACAACTACGAGTAATGCAGATAATAACAACTAAAGCTTCGAAAAACAGATAAAAACATTGCGAAATTAACCACAAACAGCGTTTGAAAACACAACTGAAATCCACCGATCAAACTCCCCCGAACTTGATCTTTTGCTTGTCCTCAAGCAAAAAGCTCGCCAACCCGAACTTAATATCTTTCTTTTTTTATAACGGAACCGTCCATAGAATTGTGAGTTACAGTGATAATACTCATACTTGAACTTCTCATTCCAAGTCCCCTAGGATTAATCTCGGCTTTCAAAACAGGTAACATGCAAACACTAGACTGCGGTAAACCACAGACCTCAGTCTCCCTATGGGTAACCTCTCCGACTATGCTTTGTACTTAAGTCTTATTTTTCTATTTTCCTCCCTTTCATTCGGACAATCATTATACGGCTTTTATGATTTTCCTCGTGTGCACAATATTTATCAATGACATTTACTTTTTCTGGCACTGTTATTCTTTTTGAATGGCTTTCAGGTTCGACCACCGTTGGGCTGGATAACCGGGTGAGGGTTACCCAACTTAGAAGGATTAGTCGCCTAATTGCCCCTTTTTGTTTGTTTTTTTTTTCTGTGCCTTAACTCAATATTTTTTTCATTACCCTTGCACACACGATTATTTTCAATGGAACCTGATTGTCAAAATAAACTACTCAGGGGTACTTCTCAGATCAAAGCACTATGGTACAAATCTACACGTCGAACTCGTTCCTATTTGGGAAACCAAGGGTGTTGGCCTTTTACCTATCTCTCAAGATTATCCCGATTTCATCCTCACGGTTCTTTTCTGAGTATTCTATATACTTTCTCATCACCTCACTCAACATCTTCACTAAACAGTTCCCCAACCAACAATGTTATTAATTTTATTAGCTCAATGTCAGGGGGGTCTTCCTGTGGATCGCTATCATGTTCTCAAACTAACACTGGAAATTAAATAAACAGATAACTGCAACAGAATTGAAAACACACGAATAACATAAACAACTAACATAAAAACACAAATAAAATAAAATAAAAACACAAATAAAATACCCTCACACTAGAATTCAACAGTGTCCTCACTGTTGGAACACTAGTAGCAGAGGACTCACAGAGTTCATGGTTGCGGAGGTTGGTCGCGCAGCATCATCTGCCGCATCCATTCATGCATCTCACCGATCAACCTGCCTTGTCGGATTTGTTCGTTCTCTTGTCTTGTCTGCTCTTCGCCTTGCCTCGTCTGCTCACTTCGGAGATGGCACATCTCATTCTCCATCCAATCCCATTCTTTTTTAGATAAGCTCCAAGAGCCTGAGCCGGATTCCTGATGGGGTGAGAATCGAGTAGGCGGTATAGGCGCTTCTTCTACCTGATCGCCTTCATCCTCAAAGAATTCTGCACCTGTGCCATCATAAAATTGGTCTTCTTCATCCTGCATGGGGCTCTCATATAGCCAGTTATTCACATTTTGAATACTAATAAAGTCAGGGGCAGGTAAAGCAAGGAGATGACTGTTTCGGCTTACCAAGGAGTAGTAATTATCAAAGACTCGAATCATACCTTGGGCAGTCAGTGTGGCAAGATCTATTTTTGTCTTACCTGCAACAGTGGGTTCCTCTCTCAAGAGAGCACCGTGGCCAAAGTGATTCGCGATTTGAGTAATCATGCCTCCTACACTTATTTCACCTGAAGGTGCATTCGCAACCCTCTTCAGGTGATCAGCTGCAAAGGCAGCTACATTAATGAGTTCGTGATTGGCCATGCCGTACATGAAGTACAACTCCCTCTGAGTCGCCACCCCTGTGCTGTCACCCCTGCCGAACAGTGTATATGCCAATCCCTTTTGAGCGTACCTGAAACAAGGGTTATGGATACAAGAGGCTTTTGCCGCTTTCGCGACATAATCAGTTCTGCCTGTAATAGCCTTCCAGAAGTCCCCTGCACTAAAATTTCCCGGCGGGGCTCCGGGACCAAAATTGGGGAGCTTCAGAATATCTCCCAACTCGGCTATGGTCAGGCTATGGTCAGTATCAAATAACCTAAACCTCAGTGTACCATAATATTCTTCCTCCACCCCTGTCCACCTGTGCTTCAACTGAAATTCTTAAGTGCTCAAGAATTCAACAGTTATGCGCTCATAAGTTGGCGCTTCTAATTGCATAAATTCTAACATACCCAGAGTGTGAAACATCCTATGGACCTCTATTCTCAGCCCTAGATTATCAAGCGTAGTGTTACAGATATACCTTGTGGGCGCGAGCTTACGCTTGATGATGTTAGAGTACTTTTTCTGATGATCCGGGTCCTCAAAGAGTATGCCGTGAGGGTTCTCCATACGGTGTGCTCTCTTTCTGGGGTGTGAAGTTTCCGCCACTGCTTTTCTAGTATCTCTACGAGGAGGCATTCTTAACCTGCAAAACACAAACAAAACAGATGGTTCGAAAAATTTCGAAATCACTGTTAGTGAAAAACGCAACCGTAGAATTAATCACAATGATGAGTAGAATGTTTTTTGTGAAGGACAGAAGTGGTTCCGGTGAGTGGGTGTGGTAGATAATGAAGCTTTTGTGGAGAGAGGGTTATGGAGGTTAAGGGTTTTGTGAGGGAGAAGAAGGAGGAAGATGAAAAATGATATGAATTGTGTGGTGGGTAATGATAAGTGGGGGTTAAATTGGTGGGCCCCACGGGGTAAAAATTTAAAAATCAGGACGCGCCTTGCAACACGGGCCGTGTTGCACAACACGGGCACCCGTGTTGCTCCTCCTGTACATATATTTTTTTTCAAGCCCACGCACC
Organism: Lathyrus sativus; assembly: GCA_963859935.3. Classification (NCBI taxonomy): domain Eukaryota; kingdom Viridiplantae; phylum Streptophyta; class Magnoliopsida; order Fabales; family Fabaceae; genus Lathyrus; species Lathyrus sativus. The sequence goes on from OZ012735.1 coordinate 754,125,883, forward strand.
TGCAACACGGGCCGTGTTGCACAACACGGGCCGTGTTGCACAACACGGGCCGTGTTGCACAACACGGGCCGTGTTGCACAACACGGGCACCCGTGTTGCTCTACTGCTCCACCTTTTTTTCTTTTCAAATTTCTCATCTCTGTCATGCTGGGCCTGACACGGCCCGTGTTGTACAACACGGCCACCCGTGTCAGGGTACTGTTTTTCAACTTTTTCCTCTCCTCTGGTCTCCGACATTCTTCTTTCACCGATGAACTGCGAGTTGATCAAAACCTGTTAAAACAAAAACAAAATGAAAGCGTGAATGTGAAATACGTGGGTTGCCTCCCACGAAGCGCTTCGTTTTACGTCGCCTGGCTCGACGTTCCGTCATCGTATCATGTGAGATGAACAACATCGTTTCGATCTTTCTGCTGTCCCTCGTAGTAAGGTTTCAGACACTGACCATTTACTTTAAAAATGACTTCATTTGCTGGATTTTTCAGCTCGACTGCTCCGTGCGGAAACGTCTTATGTACTACAAATGGTCCCGACCATTTTGATTTAAGCTTTCCCGGAAATAGTTTCAGTCGGGAGTTATACAACAGTACTAATTGTCCTTCTCGAAATTCTTTCTTCTGAATACGTCGATCATGCCATTTATTTGCTTGATCCTTGTACATTTTTGCATTCTCATATGCCCGGTTCCTGAATTCCTCTAGCTCATGGAGTTGGAGGGTTCTGGACTCTCCTGCTCTGGTGATGTCTAGGTTAAGAACTTTTGATGCCCATAATGCCTTGTGTTCTAACTCTAGAGGCAGATGGCAAGCTTTACCATAGACCAATTGGTAAGGGGACATACCAATGGGTGTTTTGTATGCAGTGCGATACGCCCAGAGAGCGTCGTCCAACTTTACTGCCCAGTCTTTACGGGATGCACGCACTGTTTTCTCTAATATCTGTTTGAGTTGTCGATTCGACACCTCGGCTTGCCCGTTGGTTTGAGGATGGTACGGAGTAGATATTTTGTGCTTCACATTATACTTAAGGAGTAGCTTTTCCATGAGATGATTTAGGAAATGAGTTCCTTCATCACTTATAAGGGCTCTTGGTACTTCAAACCGCGAAAATATGTTCTCCTTCAGAAATCTGACCACTACTTTAGCATCATTTGTTGGTAGTGCCACTGCTTCTACCCATTTCGAAACATAGTCCACTGCTACCAGTATATAGTGTTTTCCAAATGATGGTGGGAATGGTCCCATAAAATCAATCCCCCAAACATCAAACAACTCTACTTCTAACATGGAATTCTGCGGCATCTGGTTTCTTTTTGAGATATTTCCAGTCCGTTGACATCTGTCGCATTCCTTAACTACGTTCTGGGCATCCTTGAACAAAGACGACCAATACAACCCTGATTGGAGGACTTTGGCTGCGGTGCGGTCGCCACTGAAATGCCCTCCATAATCTGAATTATGACATGCTTCGAGCACCTTCCTTTGCTCGTTTTCCGGAATGCATCGTCTGATCAGTCCATCCACCCCTTTCTTGTAAAGAAACGGGTCATCCCATAAGTAGAACCTGCAGTCATGAACAAACTTTTTCCGTCTGTTAGAATCAAAATCGTCGGGTATGAGACCCCCAACTAAATAGTTGGCGTAATCCGCAAACCAAGGAACACCATGAATAACTAGGATGTGTTCATCAACAAACTCATCCTTTATTGGGCGCTCTTCCTCGTTTTCTTCAATCAGTGACATTCGCGAGAGGTGATCAGCTACAGTATTTTCACATCCTCTCTTATCCCGAATCTCCACATCGAATTCTTGGAGAAGAAGGATCCATCTCAGCAGCCTGGGCTTCGACTCCTGTTTAGCAAAAAGATATTTTAACGCAGCATGGTCAGTATAAACAATCACTTTAGAACCCAACAGATATTGCCTAAATTTGTCAAAGGCATACACCACCGCTAGCAACTCCTTCTCGGTAGTTGCATAATTCATCTGTGTCGGGTTCAAAACGTGACTCGCATAGTAAATAACATGCAAAAGCTTCTCTTTCCGCTGCCCCAATACAGCCCCTACTGCGATGTCACTGGCGTCACACATGATCTCAAACGGCAGCGACCAGTCTGGGGCTATCACAATTGGTGCTGACACTAACTTATTTTTCAGGTTCTCGAATGCATCAGCACATTCCTTATTGAACACAAACGCCGTTTTCTTGACTAACAAGGACGTCAACGGTTTAGCTATCTTGGAGAAGTCTCTTATGAACCTGCGGTAGAACCCTGCGTGACCCAAGAAGCTTCGGATACCTTTCTCGTTTACGGGTGGTGGTAACTTGGATATTACTTCCACTTTTGCTTGATCAACTTCGATCCCTTTGTGTGAGATTTTGTGACCAAGGACGATGCCCTCTCTCACCATGAAATGGCATTTTTCCCAATTCAGGATCAAGTTACTTTCCTGACATCTCTGTAAAACAAGTGACAGGTTAGTTAAACAATCATCAAATGATGACCCGAAAATCGAAAAATCATCCATGAAGACTTCCATATATTTCTCGAGCATATCCGCAAAAATGGAAGTCATGCATCGTTGAAATGTGGCTGGAGCATTACATAACCCGAATGGCATCCTCGTATAAGCAAAAACTCTGTACGGGCATGTGAAAGCTGTCTTCTCTTGATCCTCCGGCGCAACCGCGATTTGGTTGTATCCGGAGTATCCATCTAGAAAGCAATAGTAATCGTGACCAGCCAATCTTTCTAACATCTGATCAATAAAGGGCAACGAGAAGTGATCTTTTCTGGTGGCTAAATTAAGTCTCCTATAATCAATGTATACCCTCCAACCAGTGACGGTACGCGTAGGAATCAACTCATTCTTGTCATTAGTCACCACAGTTGTACCTCCTTTCTTAGGCACCACGTGAACAGGGCTCACCCATGAACTGTCTGATATAGGATAGATAAGTCCAGCATCCAATAATTTCACCACTTCCTTTCTTACGACTTCCTTCATAACGGGGTTCAGTCTTCGCTGGGGCTGCACAACCGGTTTATGGTCCTTCTCCAGAAGGATTTTGTGCATGCAAACTGTAGGACTTATACCCTTTAAGTCTTCGATTTTCCAACCAATAGCACTCTTAAATTTTTTAAGAACCCCAATCAGTTGTTTCTCTTGGACACTTTTCAAACTAGAGCTGATAATGGCGGGACACTTTTCCTCGGTGTCTAGAAACACATATTTGAGATTTTCTGGCAGTTGTTTCAATTCCGAACCTTTAGACTTTTTGTCATTACCCTCCAACGTATAGGTTGTCGTAAGTCCTCCCATCGGTGTGGTCGGGATCCCCTTTAGAATGGTCGAGTGTCCAACATTTCGACTACCTCTCTGTCATTCTCATCTACTTCTTTGTCTTCCTTAAAGATTGACATTCTTAGCACTCTCTCCAGGGGTAGTTGGGTCACACTCTCCAAATGTTCGCTCTCTACGACCTGTTCTAGCACTTGTATGTTGCTACTGGTGCCACGATCCTGTTTATGCTTCATGGTATTACTAACATCAATTTTTAACTCCTCGTCATATACTTTCAAGGTCAGGGTGCCGCCTTCCCTATCTATCATGACTCTCCCGGTTTCCAAGAATGGTCGGCCCAAAATTAACGGCATTTCTTCATCTTCCGGCATCTCTAGGATCACAAAATCAACCGGAAACACAAATTTATCTACCTTAACTAGTACATCTTGAACCACTCCATATGGCCGCTTAACTGAATGATCAGCAAACTGGAGGGTCATCCGAGTGTCTTGAACCGCACCGATATCCATTTTTTTGTAGATGGACAAGGGCATGAGGCTAATACTTGCTCCCAAATCAATTAAAGCTCTGTTGAATGACCTATCGCCAATAGTGCATGGGATAGTAACAGCTCCACTGTCTTTCTTCTTGACCGGAATCTTCAGACCCTGCAAAATAGCACTACAAGTTTCCGTTAGAATAACAGGTTCGGACTCACTCGTCCGCTTCTTAGCAATGATGTCCTTCATGAATTTTGCATAGGTGGGCATTTGTTCTAGTGCCTCCAACAACGGAATGTTCAGCTCCAACTTTTTAAACAGCTCCAGGAACTTCTCGAAATTCTTCTCTTGCTGTCCTTTCTTCTTATTTCTTGAGGGGTATGGCAGCTTGATCACCGGTTTCGGTTCTACCACTTTTTCTTTAGTTACCGGTACCGGTGTCACCACTTCTTCCTCGACTATTTCATTCTCTTTAATTTCTAGCTCCACTTCAATCATCTGATCACTTAGTTCCGTTTCCTCTTCTCCTACTTCCTTGGCTTTTCCACTTCTTGTTACTACCGCCTTAATTTGGTGGTGATCCTTCGGATTTGGTACTGTGGCACTTGGAAGTGTACCCGGCGCTTGCGAACTTGCTAGCTGTTGGGCAATTTGACTCATTTGTACTTCAAGATTCTTTATGGATGCTCCAGCATTCCTGAAGTTACTCCTTGTCTCTTCTTGAAATTGAGAACTTTGGGCGGCCATTTTCTCAATGGCCACTTCCCAATCAGCTTTTCGAGGCGCTTGTGGTTGATATTGAGGTTGGTACGGTGTCTGCTGGTACTGCTATGGCTGAGGTTGATACGGTTGTTGGCCTTGAACAAATTTTTGCACATTACCTTGTTGATCTTTCCATGAAAAGTTTGGGTGATTCTTCCAACCAGGATTATATGTGTTGGCGTAAGGATTGTTCTGCCTCAACATATTAATCTGTTCCACTTGCTCTTGAGTTGCTACACAATGCATTGTAAAGTGTGGCCCACCGCATATTTCACAAGGTGCTGCTTGAACTGGCTCAACCTGTGCCACTACCTGAGTTTCAACATTCATTTTCTTTAGCCTTCTCTCTACCTCAACGGTGATCTGATCCTCCATTTTAACAACCTGGTCTGCCAGCTTCAGATCAATCTTACCTTCCGGTTGGTTAACCGTGCGATCATACAACTCAAGGTGCTCGTTAGCGGCGATTACTTCGATGATCCTTCTGATACCTGTGGCCGTTGAGAAGTTGGTTGAGCCACCGGCAGCAGTATCTATGGGCTGTTTCGTTTTGAGTCGTAATCCATTCACAAAGTTTTGCATCTGCTCAGTGGCGTCCATGTTATGAGTAGGACATGCTGTAAGACACCTCTTAAATCGCTTATATGCATCCCCTAAAGATTCTCCTTCTTTTTGCTTGAAGTTGACAATGTCATATCTTTTTCGGATGAACACTGAGGCAGGGAAATACTCATCCAGGAACGCAGTTTCCATCTCTTGCCATGTTGTGATACTCCCAGCGGGAAGCGAGTAAAACCATTCTTCTGCATCATCAGTGAGTGTGAACGGGAACATAACTAATCTCTTGGCCTCTTCGGAATGTCCTTCTATTTTCAGCGAGGTGGTGGTTGTGAGGAATCTCTGAAGATGTTTATTTGCATCTTCGTTGATTCTTCCGGCGAACGGCTTGCTCTCCAACTGACGGATGGTGGAAGGGTGTAGCTGAAAATGCGCAACATTCACCGGTTGATTCACAATGGTCATCCGGTTTGGTTGAGCATTGGCCCCTCCATAGTCTCCTAGCAGTCTTTCAGGCTGAGGTGGATTTCCAGCCATTTGAACAGTTTCAGGTGTTGTCTCTCTCTCTTCGGAGTCGCTCTGCACAAATATAATTTCCTCTATTTCTTCCAGTCTTTTAACTTTAGCTAATCTCCGTCTTTCGTGTAATGCTCGTTCTGGTTCTGTATCAAAAGAATATTTAGCTGAGGCCTGACCTCGCATACACAATTAGACAAGCGTTAGATAATAAGCGGATAAAAGTTATGCAGTAAACAATAAAATTTTAGTCGCAGAGCAACAAAATTTCTTTTGGATTCTAAAAACAATGTTAATTTGGCAGTCCCCGGCAACGGCGCCAAAAACTTGATCGGGAAAATAGCAAGTGTACTATTTTTACCAATTGTAGTAATAAGGGAAAAGTCCCAAGTATCGATCTCGAGGACTGCGTAGTAATTGACGGAATTTTTAGGATTCAAATGAATAAAAGGTCTAGTGGGTTGTTTGGTAGCAGAGTAATATAACAAGTAAATACGGACTTAATGAATCAATCTAAGAACAGTGTTAGGGGAGTGGAGACGATGCGAGTAAAGACCATGTATGATTATTCTACCATACTAGTTATTAACCTTAATTTATCAGTTGGCCACTTTAGTTGCCTTAATTCCTTAATGAAAACCCTTTGATGATTTTCCTATACACTAATTCCTCAGTGTCCCTGAAAAGCATCAAGCAATAGTTCCAACCATAAAATACGTGATACAGGATATCCTCATTCCTAAGCAATATCGACCGTGATACTATTTTGCAAAAGTGTTAGGTTGACTTTCCAGACTAAAGCCTAAGCACGATTCGAATTCTACTTTCCAATATGAATACGATTAAGATTGATGCAAAATAAAATATATCAAGGTAAAAACATAGTTCTCATAGAATAATTAAACAAAAGTCATTACATCGCACTTAGGACCACCCCCTAACAACTTGGGGTTTAGCTGCTCATGTTCTTGGTAAACATAAAAGCAATTAGAAATGAAAAGGAGAAGATCATTACAATGCAAGTTGAAATCCTTGGATCATCAATTGCTTCCGCTTTTGATCGATCCTCTGTTTCCAGCCGAACTCTCCTCTCAGTTGTCAATCCTAATATCAGTTCCAAAGTGTCCCCTACTTTCTAAAATGTGCCTCTTATATCTAAATTCAAATTACATCGCGAAATGTCTCAAATGCCCTTCGAAATAGGTCTGATAGCAAAAAATCAGAAAACAGAGAAATTTCACTTTCAGTGGCCCTGACACGGGCCGTGTTGTGCAACACGGGTGGCCGTGTCAGGCTGCTGACTTCTTCAGGGCGTGTCTCCTCTCCAAGGGCTACAACACGGGCCGTGTTGCATGACACGGGCACCCGTGTTGCAAGTCTGAGTCTTCTTTTATTCTGCTTTGGTCCACCCGTGTCTGCCAACCGTGTCCTCCATGACACGGGCCATGTTGTGCAACACGGGTACCCGTGTTGTAGCTCTGATTTCCCTTTTTCGACTTTTCTTTGCCTCCGAATGCGGTGCGATTGTCGTGCTATCCATTCCTGCCAAAAACACACTAAACGAAACCAAATCAAACGCACCAGCGGCAAAAGCAACATAAACTTAAAAATAAGACTCGAAGACACACAACTACGAGTAATGCAGATAATAACAACTAAAGCTTTGAAAAACAGATAAAAACATTGCGAAATTAACCATAAACAGCGTTTGAAAACACAACTGAAATCCACCGATCATCCATCACACCCTCAGCAGAGTGGATCTTTCATCAGGTGTTACTCTTGAATCCCAAGCAGAGTGGAATTTTCAGCAGATTTTGTTTGTCTCCGGTAGAGCGACATTCCCAGCAGATGTTCCTCGTTATCCCCAGCAAGGTGGATTTCTCAACAGGTGTTATTCTTTATTTCCCCACTGAGCGGAGTTTTCTTTTTCCTCCTCATAGTGGAATTCTCCCTAGCAGAGATTTATTCAAGAAGGCCATTCAGGGCGTATTCCTCAGCAGAGTTAGTTTGTGGATCTTCTCAACATCTTTTCGGGTGGTGTTCATTTTACATTTTCATTTTGCATAGCATCCTCCCAAATGCATAGCATTTCCATTTCGTATGGAGCATTACTCCATATTCAAACATATGCATCTGAGGCATAGGCCATGTTTGATATCTTTGGTGCCAGTCGTCTCTCCAACAGATAATGACATGATCCAGGAGATTTTGTTTTATCCTCATCGAAAATCATCGACATATGTGTTCATTTCATCTAATTTTCCCTGGTAGAGTCGTTTGTTTAAACCTCTCTTTCCCCGTTGGAGTTTTCTTTTCAGGTTGTAAGTCGGTTGATTTTACTTCTTGCCTATCCCCGGTGTTGTATTCCAACTTTTGGTTGGTAATCCCCAGCTTGGCCCCAACTTTCGAGTTGGTACCTTTTGGATGTTATCCCAACTTTTGGTTGGTAGTCCATTGTTTCTTGGATGTTATCCCAACTTTTGGTTGGTAGTCCGTTATTTCTTGGATGTTATCCCAACTTTTGGTTGGTAGTCCATTGTTTCTTGGATGTTATCCCAACTTTTGGTTGGTATTCTGATGTTATCCCAACTTTTGGTTGGTATTCTGATGTTATCCCAAATTTTGGTTGGTATTCCTTGTTATTCTAACTCTTAGTTGGTATTATTTCCTCTGCGGAGTCGCTGTCCCAACTTTTGGTTGGTAGTCTTCATTGTGGTAAGTTCGCCTTCGTTCGACGTTTCGGTGATTCCATCTTTTGGTTGGTATAACTTTGTTGATGATTCCAACTTTTGGTTAGTAGTCTCCCCTTCTAGTGATTCCAACTCTTGGTTGGTAGCCTTTGCTTGATTCCAAATTTTGGTTGGTATAACTTTACTGACGATTCCAACTTCTGGTTGGTATAGCCTTTGCTTGATTCCAACTTTTGGTTGGTAGTCTTTGTTTCCTTGTTGACGATTCTAACTTTTGGTTGGTAGTCTTCGTTTCTGTGTTGATGGTCCCAACTTTTGGTTGGTAGTCTTCCTTTGTGGTTTAAACTATTGGGGTTGGTGTCTTTCCCTACAGATTTCGCCTTCGGTCGGTGTTCTGGTGATTCTAACTTTTGGTTAGTAGCCTTGTTTCTCAATGTTTGCGCTGGATATTATCCTTTGAAAAGTTGTTATCCCAACTTTTGGTTGATAGTCTTCATTTGTGCATCCGATTTTGTTTGGTGCTCAAGTGATTCCAACTTTTGGTTGGTAGCTTGTGTTTATACCTTTGTTGTGCTCCAAATTTTGGTTGGTATTTTGTGGGTGATTCTAACTTTTAGTTGGTAGCCTTTGCCTTTTATTCCAACTTTTGGTTGGTACACTCCTCGGTGAAGTTAAATTTTGGTTGTTATTCTTCCCCATCAGATCGCCTTCGATCAGCGTTCAGGTGATTCTAACTTTTGGTTGGTAGCCTTTATTTATCCTGATTTGTGGTATTCTCATTTTTTTCGCAGGGAGTAGAATTTATCCTAACTTTTGGTTGGTACCTTAGTTGTTTTCCAACTTTTCGTTGGTATTTTGGTTGTTATTTTATCCCCTTGAGGTCGCCTTTGGTCAGTGCTCCGGTGATTCCAACTTTTGGTTGGTAGCTATTGTTCATCCCGCACTTGGTTTGTTATCTTAGGTTGATGTTTATCCCCTGCAGAGTTGTCTGGTTAGGCTTCTCTTCTCCCCTAACGGAGTCATCTTTTTCTCCCTAGGTCATAAGTCCTTTGATTGTACTTCCTGTATATCTTAATTTAATTTTGTCCCTAGAAGGTCACCTTTGGTCGACATGCCCGTAATCCCAACTCTTGGTTGGTATTCGGTGGTTTTCATCCCAACTCTTGGTTGGTATTCGGTGGTTTTCATCCCCACTTTTTGTTGGCATCCTCAGCGAGTCGCATCTCAACTTTTAGTTGGTATCCATTATTTTACACCTCGCAGGTTGCAAATTTCTGGGTTCTCTTGGTATTCAATCTCCGTGCACCTTGAATGTTTGAAAACCGTTGTTATCATCCTTTCAGGTTCAAGTCAATTGAATAGGGGCACCTGTAGCACCCCAAAATTTGCCTCATTGTTTCTTGATCAACTAACTTATGATTCTCTGTATTTTTGCATTTCTGCATACCATGACATTGATTCTCGAGACATGGGATTAAGGTTTTTCATGGCTCAAGGTTCCTTTTCATTACAAGAGTTTAAATAGCGAGCGTCAAAGGCGTTGGCATTTATTTTTCCCAGTAATCGAATGCCCAATTTTATTTTTATTCAGTAGGTTATTCGCAACACAAGAGAAAGATCACATATATCTCAGGCATTCTCATAGTTATAATGTCAAAGGTCAAGTTTCAGAGGCTTAACAGGGCTCAGAACGGGTGAAAACGGGCGAATGTGCAAGTTTCCCTCCAAATGGCGCTATTTTTGAAAATTTGTGAGTGGTTAACCGATTAACCATTTTGCACTAGAAAATGGTTAATCGATTAACCAAAGAAAATTTTACCCAGTAACGTGTATTTTCAATGCTGCCATTTTTGGGGTCTATTTTGATCACTTGTGAATTGGATTTTACACCAGAAGAAGGATATACAATCACTCTAAATTTGGATTAACTTTCAAAATCAATTCAAATTCCCTCCAATTTTCCATTCCTAATCTCATTCCAATTTTCATAACCTCCCTCCAAACCATAATTATACTCCTAACCAAGAGCCTATTTAAGTGAAATTGCTCTAAACCTCACAATTTCATATTTCACAGTCATTCTTGAGAATTTGCTCTCAAAATTCTCTCAACTTTTCTACACTCCAAAAACCTCCATTAAAGCTCTTTTTCACTTGAGCTCTTTGATTCTTCATTAGAATCATTGAATTCTATAGCTAAACCTCTATCATTCATCTCCATCGTTTTCAATTCATCATTTGATTTTCATTCAGATTTGGATCTGATCTTAAAAGCAAATTTATAAGTGATTTTTGGATCAACTTTGACTTATTTTGGCTTATTCTTCACTTCTATTGCAAGAAAGCTCTTGGATCTTGAAGATTTATTGGGTTTCTAGCTTGGATCTATCAATTTACAGTGAATAAACACTTACCAAAGTAAATCTCAGCTTTGAAGGTTGGTTAATTCTAGATCCAATTCTATTTTGAGCTTATTTGAATAATCGCAATATAGATCTTCAAGTTTTGATTGATTTTGGTGATTTTGATCTTTGTGATTTGTGATCTCAATGCTTGATTAAGTTTGGTTGATGTTTGATCACTGATTTTTGTTGTTGAATTCGTGCATAATTGATTACATGATCATTTGGATGGTTGCACATGAATTAATTGCTAAAAGTGCTTTTGAATTGCTGTTTTTTTGCTTCTGGTGCAGTGTTAATCGATTAACCAGTTGCAGTACAAAACTGGTTAATTGATTAACCAGTGCAATTTCTAAAATTTTTTAGTGGTTTATTGATTAACCAGTTTGCATAGCCAAATGGTTAATCGATTAACACTGGACCAGAATGTGATTTTTGGTTGTTTTCAAGCATGTTTTGATTTCTTACCACCTCTAACCTTCATGGATTGATATTATGTGTTTGTGTGGACTGTTCTTGACCGATTTCATCATGCTTGATTGTTTGATCTCGATTTTTCGACGCACGACTTTTAGTTTATGTTTGAATGTGTAACATGTTTATGTTGCTTGCTTGATGTGATGAACACATACTTGGATTGTTTGTATCATGTTAATGATTAATTGTTGGTGATCATTTTGTTGAATTATGTGATGCATGTTTGCATTTGCTTTCGATTCCGTTTGTCGTATGATCGTTTAATTTGCATAATTGATGTATAAAGTATGTTGATCTTGTTGATTTTTGATGATGCATTCTTGTTGAACATTGGTGTTTGATTGTTGATGTATGTACATTCTTGCATGATAATTGTTCATGATTGGTGTTTGCTCATACTTGATTGCATTGAAACATGCTTGCTGCCTTGCTTTCTATAGCTGTCTTATTCTGAATTTGCATGCTGTCTTTGCTATACTTGCTTGCTGCCTACCTTTTACACCTACTTTTATGCTGAATTAGTAGCTGTTAAATCCTGTTGTGTTGCCTTGCTGAATTTTGTGTCTGTTTTGTGCAGGAAGCGCTGTTGTAGCTGCTGTTTTTACCTTGTTTTCTTGCTTTTTCCTTTGCCTTTGCATGCTCCCTTAGGATTCCTATTCCAATTTAATTTTCGATTAAATTTTGGATTAGGATGGACATTAGGAGTGCAATATATGCATGATAACAAGTAGGCTAGTCCCTTTTAATCTCGACCTTAGGTCCATCTTTTGCATGCTAACATTAGGATAAGATAGAATTTCCTTCCGCATCCCGACCTTAGGGCCACTTTGCATGAAAACGTTAGAATCGAGTTTCCCTTAGACCTTTCGTATGTCTTTCTCTCTTCTTATCTCAAAACAATGCTAATACACCTAATAAAGACGATGAACATTGTGCGCCACGAGCCTTAAGGATATGGGAAATGATGAGTGAGGGGTTTCTCCTTACTTGTCTAGAGTGTTTAGTATACGCCTCATGGGGGATATGCGATGCATTCGCTCATATATCATAGTCTTTAGTGCAACGTGAATCATAAAGAAAACTAATTCACTTCACTAAAACTCACAAACAAAATCCAAACCTTTTAATCCTTTGGGATTTGTGTTTCAAAATCATTTTCAAAAAGAGTACGTTACTTTTCTGTTCTATCGCAAATAGGCGTCGACCCTAACTGCTGGAATGGGAAGTTAACATCGCTCACAAAAAATACTTAACCAACTTGTGGTTTCGTAGTTAACCTGAACTACGTTTGCTCTCATTTCTCATACCAGATGAGGATACATAGGCACAAGACGACGATGTGTTGGCGAGCAACCTTTCTCCCACCACCCATAGTTTTCTGAACTATATTAACTCTGACTTTCCTATTGCACGAGGGAATACGTAGGCATAGGGCGGTGATGTCATATCGAGTCTCTTTTTCTTTTCTTTGTTCTGTTTCCGCTTAACAGTAGCTTTTAGAAAACACACCATTTAATTAAACATCAAACATGGATCCCGTTGAGTACAACGGACGTGAGGGGTGCTCATACCTTTCCCTTGCGTAACTGACTTCCGAATCTAAGATTTGGTTGTGATGACCTTGTCTTTTAGAATTGTTACATGCTATGCTTTGTATTGTATTGTACCTATTGTTATTTGGCATTGCAAATCTATTGTCAATCCATCAATTAGTATCAGAGACAAAGTTTTTATTTTATAGTATTTAAAAATACAATTTATTCTTAGATGAATTGATATAAAATACGTTCATGCGTTAATCTACGTTTGTCTTTTTGTCTTTTATATTGATGCGTTTGCTTGATATTTTTGCATAACTTCATTTTATTAAGTCAAACTCTACTTCAATCAATGATGACAAGCAACACCATCCCATATGTTTTGATATACTTTTTCCTTCTTTGGTTGAATATGCACAAACTCTGGGCATTAATCTTCCAATTCCACCCACAAGATTGGAAGAAATAATCCAAAAGAAAGACATAGAGCTTCAAAGGTAGTATTTGTTTTCTCTTGTATGTATCTTATTTTTCATTTTGCCTAAATTCTACAAGCTGGTTGGCCTCAAATAGTTAATGAACTTCAATTAATGTCAAATCAAGAGTACCCGAGTTTAAATCTTGGCTGAAATAAATTTCAGTTAAACTTTATGTTCCTTGAGGCTGAACTCTAATTACCACGACCCTTTTACCCTAGGAACCAGAGGTTTAAAACAAAAATATTCTCTAAAATGACCTCTTTCTGATGCATTTGTTTTGATATAGAGGCTCTGAAAGCAATTCAGGAGGGTGGAGAACATATCTAGCATATGTGTCAGAAGGAATGTTGAAGTCACTGGACATGAATACAATCATAAAGTATCAGAGAAAGAAATAATGATGAAGTAATGTTGAAGTCTTTAAAATACAAGGCTGATTGAACTTCTTCAAAGGCCAGTGACTCACTTCTATATAAGAGAGTTTCTTTGAAGTGTGCATGTATTCTAGGCAAAGCACACAACAACAACAGTGCTTGATCTTCATCATCGATCTTCACATCAATATTTTCAAGATCAAGAATCAGCTTTTTGAACATATCCAACTGCTCAGCTAACACTTTGTCTTCACTCATCTTGAATAAATACAAAGCTTGCTTCAGGTAGAGTCCATTCACAAGAGATTTGGTCATGTATAAACTTGTAAGTTTCATCCATAATCCTGATGTCGTAGTCTCCTTTGACACCTGTCGAAGAACCTTATCACCAAGGCTCAACAATATTGCGATGTGGGCTTTCTCAATCATGCTCGTCTTTTCTTTTGCCGTTAATGCATCGTCCATGGCTGCCTCTCCCTTCAACGCTTCCAAACAACCATGTTGAACCAGTAGGGCTTTCATCTTCAAGCTCCACAGAACGAAGTTGTTCATTCTGGTGAAGTTTTCAATCTCAACTTTGTTGAAGGCATCTTATCCACACTCACCGCACCAATTTGTTGTGAATCGGATATCTTAAAACAAAATATAAATGGTTTCTTTATGATCAATAAACACACAAAGGTTAGGGTTAACAAAGATAACAAGGTAAAACAACAAAGAATAACAAAGATTGGTTATAAACTGCTATTCTTTCCTTACTCTTAGAATAAGATTACAAGTATACAAGAATAACAAAATAACCTCTCTTTCTTGAAATTAGGATTTTATCTTCCTATTTTTCCTTATGCCAAGATTGAGAAGCTAACATCCTATTTATAAGAAAAATAGCACACTAACCTAATGAGATTTTTAACAAATACCCATTACAAGCTAACTTAGGGTACAAGTTAACTTAAACAATTGGGATTATCAACAAGGCCCAATTCAAGATGCTAACAACCCTAGCAATATTGACTAATGCATGTTAGAACAAACTTCGACAACAACACATGTTACTCCGACAGCAGCATGCGAACATACTTCAAACTCATGCTTAATTCCTTCGAACCAGAAGCTACCCTTCGACCATACTAGAGTTCGATCCAACATCTCACACTAGTAAACAAAGAAATAAAATGTGAAAAATAAAAAAGAACATGAACTTGTTCTGCAATGAAGTTCTCTGACGAACAACATTGAGTTTAATTCAAAATACAAGATTAAAAAAGAAATCTTGAGAAAACCCGTAAATGAGGAATGACAAAATAAAAAGATAACGACCCCTTTTTTATACACTCCCAATCAATTATCCTTAAATACAATAGAAGTTATATATATATATATATATATATATATATATATATATATATATATATATATATATATATATATATATATATATATATATATATATATATATATATATATATATATATATATATATATATATATATATATATATATATATATATATATATATATATATATATATATATATATATATATATATATATATATATATATATATATATATATATATATATATATATATATATATATATATATATATATATAAGTGGGATCAAATTACTTCAAGAGTAAGTTTTTCTAAACTTACTTCATATCATAGCCTTTAAATTGAATCTAATCTAGTGGTTAAATTAATATTTTTACTTATAACCATTTGATTAAATCTAATTTAAAGGCTATGATTGTGGAGTATGTTATAAAAACTTACTCTTGAAGTAAGTGGATCCTCTCTCTCTCTTCATAAAAATTTTATATTATTTAAATTTTAGAGTATAAAATTACATTCTGAGAATATATTATATTTTACATGAAAAATAATAAAATATTTATTTAATTAAAGTAACTTAATATTTTTTATGTAAAATAATATATTTCCATTTTAAAAAATTGAATTTAATTTTATTACTTTCTAAATTTAAATTTATGTTGGTTTGTTTGTAAATATTTTATTTTTTGAAGAAAACTATCTAAACCAAATTTCTAAAAATGAAGAAAAAAAAGTGATGTCATGTATGAAACTTGAAGTGTGAAGGTCACTCTTCCTTTTTTAGAGTTTTAGACCATCGATAATATAAATGATGGAGTTTATGCCACGTGGATATCTCAATTATTTTTATTTGGGCCAATAAGTGTTGAGAATAAAAGTGTGATTTGAAAGTGTTGTGTGGGGGAAGTCTCACATTGATTAAAAAAAATTAGAGACTTGAGTATTTATAAGTGAGAGAACTCACAAATCCACAAACCCATCACCTTAGGATTTTTGGTGAATATGTGTGTGCATCTCTCACAAGGTGTTGCTCATAAATAAAGGCTCCAATGTAAAAGTGTCCTCTCATGTTGACCCCCAACTATTAATGACCCAACATTGGAGGTATCAAAATTCGTTTGTTTTAGTGAGGGACCAACTTCCTTGTATTGAAACTCCTCCCCACATGGTGATGGGTAGAAGGCATGTCCCATTAAAAAAGTGTCAACAGTGGTGCAAGTGTATGTGGATGAAAGAGCTTACGCTTAAGGGGGAGCATTGTGGATATATAAACTTACACTTGAGGGGGGCGTTGAGAAAAGCATGAGAGACTTGAAAGTGTTGTGGGGGAAATCCCACAATGATTAAAAAAGTGGAGACTTAAGTATTTATAAGTAAGAGAATTCACACATCTATCACCTTAACATTTTGGGTGAATGCATGACGTGTCTCTCACAAGGTGTGTTGCTCATAAAGAAAGATCTTACTGTAAAAATGCTCCCTTATGTTGACCCCTAAAGATTGATGACCTAACAGTAAGTCTAAATGGCTAGAATTTATTTTTTCATGAGGATTTGTATTTCTTGAACAATCTTTTATTGTATTAGTAATTGCAGGGTTTAACATAAATATCTTAGAAGTATATATTGAAACTTATTTATCTCTTTTGTAGCGTAATTCCTCGTCTTTATCTTCATCACTGTCACCACTAACCAGCTCCGTTCTTGGATTGAGCTTTAGTCCCAATTTAGTTTTATCAAGCTCCATGGTAGGTGTCAATTGTACTTGATAAAAAGTACAATAAAGTAGCCTTGTGTGTGTGTGTAGGGTTACTTTAGGTGTTTAGAGTATTTGGATGACACACAAGACTTGCTCACATAAAGTGGTGAAAAGTTTTGTATGTGTGTTTATGTATAAAATTGGTGATCCCTTTTCAGTCCTAAGACTGAGTCATTTATAGAGGTGTCTTTGGACCTGCGTAAAGGAGTGGTGACCCGCTCCCTTACTAGATACGTGAAAAGGAAGAAGTCTTGACTTCCTAAACTTGTGGAGGATGCGGTTATTCATCCTAACTTCCTCTTTGACTCTGTTTTAGTGGGGCACTTCATTTTCCATGTTCACAAAAATGTGGGTGACACAGATGGGAGAAGCCCAGTTAGGCACTTTACTTAGAATATCCAAACGACCTCAATGTCCCCTTCAGGCGGCCTAAAGCTTCATGGGATAGCTCGCCCCCGCTATTATGTTGGCCTTTAATATCTCCTTGGTGGATTATCCTCTCTAAGAGTCCAATAAAATTATAACAATACAAATATTAAGTATGAATGAGTAATGAGTTTTTATATAAGAATAATAGGAACAATTATTAAACTTTAAATTAAAATAGATAGTTGAGATAAAAATTTAATTTTTAAAACACATGTGACTTTTCATAGTCTATCATTTTGACCAAATGTTCAACTTTTCATCTTCTTTCATTAAAAATCCATTATAACAATATGTTATAAGCCTTTATTCTTTTTCAATGACTGATACAAAAAAAAAATTTGTGTTGAAGATGGAAGAAGGTAAATCAATACTTTGAGATAGTCAATTTTGTGGTTGCATGAACACGTTCTAGATCTCTCACAAGGTTTACATATAAAGGTCCAATAGTAAGCACTATATGGAGAGGCTCAAAGAATAGACACAACCTCTCTCAAGAACGAAGCATAAGACTTCAACCTCCTCCTGTGAGCTTTCTACCATCAAATCTAATTTGATGGTGATTTGCATGTCATGTCGGATTAACTAGAAATGATTCAACTTCTTTATATATATATATATATATATATATATATATATATATATATATATATATATATATATATATATATATATATATATATATATATATATATATATATATATATATATATATATATATATATATAAAATTCGGTAAGTGTCAAAATCTAGATATTTAATTTATTATCTCATTCAAACTACTTTAAATTCATTCACTAACTTGAACGTTAAAAAGTTAAAAAGTTAAAATATATAAGATTTTGATTTGATTCAAAACACGAATAAAAAAAAAAACTAACTTGTATAGATGGTATATTTAAATTTATTGAATTATTTGTATAGATAGTATAAAGAGAAAAATTTACCTAATTTCTTACCTTTTTTTTAAACTGTTTTCCAAAAGTGTGTGTTTATATAAATTTTATATATTATTTGAATTTTAGAATATAAAATTACATCCTGAGAATATATTATATTTTACATGGAAAAAATTTATTTAGTTAAACTAATTGTTAATGTTTTTTTATATAAAAAATATATTTTTCATGTTAAAAGCTGAATTTTATTTTATTACTTTCTAAACTTAAATTTGTGTTGGTTTGACTGTACATATTTTATTCTTTTATAGCTATCCAAACCAATTTTCTAAAAATGAAAAAGAAAAAAAAAGTGATGTCATGTTAAAAGTTTGAAGGTGTGAAAAGGGAATAGGGTTGTCTAATGTTAGGGCGTCAAGGTAACTTTCTTTTTGAGAGTTTTACACCGTCCGATAATATAAATGACGTAGCTTACGCCACGCGGATATCTCAGTGGTTTTTTATTTGAAAAGTTTAACCGTGGGGTTGCAAGAATGGTTGGTTGGTTGGTCCATGGCGGTCACACCATCTCTGACCAGACCGCAGAAGACTACAACGCTCGCAATGTTGCGAACGACCGAGAAAGAAATGGAGAGATCAGACGTGGTGACGTTATCTGAAATGTGCAAACGGCGCTTTGATTGGGACAGAGCTAAGATTGCAGCGGAGTTGCAGAACTCCGACGACGGAGATCTGACAGAGGAACGAAACAAAAGCCGGCCGAAAACGGCAAAGTAACGACGGCGAAACTCACAGTAAGTAAGTGCCCAATAGTTTCTGGTTGGTGTATCATTCTCTTTGCTTGCTTGTTTCTATTTTCTGTTAAAAAACATTATTGGACACGTGGCATTATTTAAGCGGTCTGATTTATCGGACAGTTTAAAATTGTTGAGCTGCACTCTAACCTTCGCTCGTGTATCATAGAGAATCCAACCCTAACGTATCATAAAAATGAAAGTGATGTAGAATAAAGAGCACTTGAAATTGAAACTCTCACTATTGATTCCATACTGTCTCATCATGTCTCTTTCACGCTTCATCACCCCTCTCTCTTGCACTTCATCAACTTCAGGTCTCTTTCATCACTACTTTTTTTTAATTTTCGGTATTTTTTCTCGATGTTCTTACACTTTAGTAGTAATTTTCAAATTTTGCTATCTTATATGCTGAATGGCCATGCAATTTTTTTTTTTCATTTCTTGTTTTAAGAGTTTGATGAATCTGCTACATTGAACTATTACTTGGAAAATTTTGTTGTTTACAGTGTTAAATTTTTCTAATTGAAATTTCATAACCATGTGCATATGAAACATGCATTTCTCTTTATATGAAAGGTCTGATAGTTTTTCATTCTTAACAGATTCTCCTATGATTACGACGACCGTAAAGAAGAATATGAATACTACTACAGCTTTGGTATGACATGACTGGCATATTCTTAAAATTTTTCTAATATATATGTTTTTTTAATGTAAGAATTAGTGAAGGAAGTAACGAAATAAAATTTGTTTTATTGCTTGTAGTGTTTTGAAGACACTAAAGAAAAAATCAAGAGCATGTTCAATAAGGTTGAACTTTCAATTTCTTCATATGATACTGCTTTTGTGGCAATGATTCCTTCTTCAACGGCGCCGCACACACCCTTTTTCCCTCAGTGCTTGAACTGGTTGCTGGATAATCAACTCGTGGATGGATCTTGGGGTCTTGTGGATCGCCATCCATTGTTGATGAATGATGCTCTCTTGTCTACCTTAGCATGTATCCTTGCGTTAAAGCAATGGGGTATTGGTGAAGATAAGATGAATAAGGGTACTTTACTCTTCTCCCGGCTATCGCTTTCAGAATTGTTACATGCTATGCTTTGTATTGTATCTATTGTTATTTGGCATTGCAAATCTATTGTCAATCCATCAATTAGTATCAGAGGCAAAGTTATTTGAAAATACAATTTATTCTCAGATGAATTGATATAAAATACGTTCATGCGTCAATCTACGCTTGTCTTTTCGTCTGTTATATTGATGCGTTTTCTTGATATTTTTGCAGGACTTCATTTTATTGAGTCAAACTTTACTTCAATCAATGATGACAAGCAACACCATCCCATAGGATTTGATATACTTTTTCCTTCTTTGGTTGAATATGCACAAACTCTGGGCATTAATCTTCCAATTCCACCCACAAGCTTGGAAGCAATGATCCAAAAGAAAGACACAGAGCTTCAAAGGTAGTATCTTATTTTTCATTTTGCCTAAATTCTGCAAGCTGGTTGGCCTCATATGGTTAATGAACTTCAATTAATGCCAAATCAAGAATACCCTAGTTTAAATCTTGGCTGAAATAGATTTCAGTCAAACTTTATGTTCCTCGAGGCTGAACTCCAATTACCAGGACCCTTTTTCCCTAGGAACCAGAGGCTTAAAACGAAAATATTCTCCAAACTGACCTCTTTTTGATGCATTTGTTTTGATATAGAGGCTCTGAAAGCAATTCAGAAGGGTGGAGAGCATATCTAGCATATGTGTCAGAAGGAATGTTGAAGTCACCGGACATGAATACAATCATGAAGTATCAAAGAAATAACGGATCTTTATTTAATTCACCAGCTACAACTGCAGCTGTGTTTCATCACATAAAGAATGCTGACTGTCTTAGTTACCTCCAATCAGTATTACAAAAGTTTGGGAATGCAGGTTCATATTCCGACTTATGTTCCTTCATGTTTATTTTAGTCACATACCTTTTGTGCATTAATTATATATATTTTTTGTTTTAAAAAAAACTCAGTTCCCACGGCTTATCCTCTGGATATATATGCCAGTCTTTATATGATCGATAGTCTTGAAAGGTTGGGTATTGATCATCATTTCAAAGAGGAAATTCGACGTGTATTGGATGAAACATACAGGTAATAATATATTTGAAATGCATGCTCCTGTTAAAGTAAAATACAATGTCAGTAGCTAGAGAAGTAGGAAAGAATTTATGTATATGTGATAACAGTATTGATATAGGGTCTATTTGGATTAGTTTATTTGAGATTAGGTAGTAATATAAGCACTCTGAAACTGTTTGGAATAGCTTATGGAAACATTTGCATGCACGGAAACTTTTCATTTTTATCAATTGGATATCTTCATACATTTAATTCGTGAAAACACAGATATTGGCTAAAAGGAGAAGAAACTATATTCTTAGACCCCACAACCTGTGCAATGGCATTTCGAATGCTGCGTCTCAATGGTTATGATGTCTCTTCAGGTTAGATAATTTGTAACTTTTAAATGCATGTTTAGTTTGTAGTTGACAAATTACATGTAGAGTAAAAGTACTTTTCTTTGAGCAAATGGACTTCGATTATATGTTTGGCAAGTTCCTTGATTCCTTTATTAAAGCAAGATTCATGTTACATTTTCATTCTCATTTTTTTGTTTGAGATGTTTCATTCATTTACCATATTACCCTATATCTTTTATACTACATTATAAAAGTCATACGATTTTTTGTATTTACACATTCAAAAGTATCATACGTAGGTTTGAGAAAAGTTATCCAAACATAAATCAGTTTGAGCAAACTCACTTTGACCAAACTTAATTCTGCAAATATGTGCTAAGTAGTTTATAATTTTGTTTATAGATAAAAAAAAAACTAAGAAGCTGAGCTGTATTCTGTCTTTGCAGATCCATTTTATCAATATTCAGAAGATAAATTTCCACATTCTTTGAAAGGGTACTTGAAGGATGCTAGTGCTGTTTTAGAGCTATATAGGGCTTCACAAGTCATTATACATCCAGAAGAATCAATTTTAGTGAAACAAAGTTCTTGGACAAGAAATCTTCTGAAGCAGGATTCTTCTGGTTACCAGTTGTATTCTGATAAGCTTCGTATATATGTTGATAATGAGGTAGTTTATTATCTCAATCTTTCATTAAATTTAACTGCATATATACAATATTACAATGCATCTGTACGACTGCAATGTTTTTGCACCTTAGGTCAATGATGTTCTTAAGTTTCCACATCATGCGAATTTGGAGCGGGTATTAAACAGGAGATCGGTGGAGCATTATAATGTAGACGGGACAAGGGTTTTAAAAATATCATACAGGTATGCTTCCACTAATTTGTTTCCCATCTCAGGTTTCGTTTTTTCATTCCTCAATTTTTTATGGTAAAATTCTTGATTGTTTGTCTGACACAGATCCTGCAATCTTGCAAACCAAGAAATTCTGAAGCTAGCTGTTGGAGACTTCAATCTCTGCCAATCAGTACACAGTGAAGAGTTGAAACAACTTTCAAGGTATATCTTTTGTTTGATTCTTTCTAAAATTTCAGATATGAATATATACCTTAAAAGAAAAACTTATCAATTTTTAGCTTCAATGTTAAATTAGCTTTTAATGCCAAAATAGTCTAGTTCAAAAGCAGCTGTAACAGATGATTTGCTTTCTCGAAAATTTATCCAAAAGGATCACCCATTTCCTCAAGCTAGATATAACTAATCTCTATCGTATGCAGGTGGGTTGTTGAAAGCAGACTAGACAAACTAGAATTTGCAAGGCAGAAACTGGCATATTGTTACTTCTCCAGTGCAGCCACTTCTTTTTCCCCCGAACTTTCTGATGCTCGCATATCTTGGGCCAAAAACGGGGTGCTCACAACAGTTGTTGATGATTTCTTTGATGTCGGGAGCTCTAAAGAAGAGCAACTGAACCTTATTCAGCTAGTTGAGAAGTATATTCCTATTCTTAATTAAAACCGTGCCATCTCTTGATTTCCTTTTGAATTCTTTCTCAAAATTTTCGGAATAATTAGTAATATTGTGGTTATGGAACTGCAGGTGGGATGTAGATGTCAGTACTGTCTGTTGTTCTGAGGCGGTTAAGATAATATTTTCTGCAGTTCGTAGCACAATTTATGAGATTGGAGAGAAATCTGTCCAGCGGCAAGGACGTAATGTGAAAGACAATGTTATCAAGATTGTGAGATGTTTCTTCATCTTTCTGCCTACATTTTTCTACTAATGTTTTTTTGCATCCCTGTTTACTTTATCTTTTATTATAGAAATAGCTTATCCATAAACTCATCTATGAAAGTGCTTAGTTAAGTTGTCTATCCAAACATTCAATGACATGAGAATATACAGTGTGTCATAAAGGCATAATGGGATTTTCCCTTTTAAGATTTTTCTTAATGGATTGACTTTGTTTGCTTTGCAGTGGTTAGATTTGATGAGGTCTATGTATAAAGAAGCTGAGTGGTTGAGAACCAAGGCCACCCCAACAATGGATGATTATATGCAAAATGCGTACGTATCATTTGCCTTGGGACCAATTGTTCTTCCAGCAATCTATCTTGTTGGACCTAAGCTTTCAGATGATGTTGCTGAAAATCAGGAATTGAATCATCTTTTCAAGACCTTGAGCACCTGCGGGCGTCTTCTCAACGATATTCAAGGTTTTAAGGTATACAGATCAGTTGATTCCTTCTCTTTCCATAACGTCTCACCTTTGTTGTAAGTGTTCGGCATGTTCGGTGACCTACTCGTGTCAGTATCCAACTAACGTTTAATTTATTTATTTTTATTCAAATTATTACTGGTGTCAACGTGTTAGTGTCGGTGTCAGTGTCTACGTTAGTGCTCCATAGGTGGTGACTAACATTTTTTGTCTCTGCTACGTTGCAGAGAGAATCTGAGGAAGGGAAACTGAATGCGGTGAGTTTGCATATGATTCATAGTAATGGAGTTGTTACTTACGAAGACGCCGTTGATAAGATGAAGGGTGTTATTGAGGATAAGAGAAGAGAACTCCTGAGATTAGTTTTGAAGGAAAAAGGAAGCTTAGTTCCAAGAGATTGCAAGGATTTGTTTTGGAAAATGATGAAAGTGTTGAACCTATTTTACATTAAGGATGATGGATTTACTTCAAATGAGATGCACTCTACTGTTAATGCAGTGCTTAAAGACCCAATCATTCTAAATGAATTATGGTAGATTCTAAAAGCAACACCCTCTCTCAAAAGCACTAGTGGTGTGATGGCTAGAGCTGCAATTGCTTTTGATGAAGAAATACAATAAAAGGGACTATCTTTCTTTTATGTGAATATTAGTGTTTCTGAGGAAGAGGATGGGTTTGATTTATGTCCATACAATTTACACAAACCATTATTCAATGTCCATTTTCAATATCCATTTTCAACATTTGTTTATTCATCCATATTATAATCTCCATTTTTTATAATAATTCATACTACCCTTCAAAAAATCTATTTTTTAATTTTCATGATTAAAAGCCTTCGAAGCCCATTCACAATTCAAATACCAATTCAAAACCCAATAAGCCCATGTTTATTATACAACAAATCCATTTATTGCAAACATCGATTCCACCACAAAAAAGTCCATAAAGCGTTTCTATTACAAAAAAAAAAAAAAAAACATTAAGAGCCCATTTTAGTTACAACCATTGGCCAAAAATAAAGAAAAATATGCTCATGAATCAAGTAGAAAACAATTTCCACATCTTGCTCGACCCTACGTTCTACAACTTTACACCATAAACCACACAAAATCCAACAGAAAAAGAAACTTGCAATAAACCATGACCCATCCATCCACTCTATGCTCCAAGCCTGCGCCAAAAGCCAGCAATAAACACCATGAACCGTACACCACAACTAACCTGCACGGGAAAACAACAATGACACAAATCAAACATTAACTTTCCGTCCAAATATCGTACGAAAACAATAGCCACTCAAAATGGAATGAACTTGCTGCAAAACCAAAACAGAAAATTGAATCCCACAAATCACGCATCCCTCACACCAATACAGATCCCACAAAATGTCACAAAACACAATTGGAAAATACGTACAAGCCACAAAACAGATACCCACGCAACGTCATACTCCTTCCGCAAAAGCCATTCATCCTCCTATAAAAGGGATCCTCTTTCCTCACTCTAGAAAAAACGAAATCTGGAGAAAACAATTCAATCCTCAACTCCCAGTTTTCTCGCTTTCCCTTTCACCCATCAATAATAACAACCTAAAATCTCTTCCCTCAATTCTCATTCAACCCACATCCCCAAATTAATTTCAACCCAGAAGCAGAAATGGAGATGAAGTTGAGACAAAACGGTTTTCCAAAAAATCCAAATCTAGAAATCAGAAAATAGAAGAAAGATTTGAGACGAAACATAATGAAGAAGTTTTGAGTTAGCAAAATCAAACTTAGAGAACCAAATTGAACAAAAGACGGAGGCGAGTCTTCAGACTCTTCACCTCATTGCTATCATCCTCAGTAGGGGCTGCAACAGCCTGCAGAGAAGCGACCTTCGCGGCTTTCTTCTCTGCAGCCAAGGTATACCACTCCTCGGTAACCTTGGCCAGAGTTTTCTTCAGCTCACCTGCCTCCTTCGCCGCCTCCTCTGCGGCCTGTAGTTTCTTTGCCGCCTCATCCGTAACTTTCAGTTTCTCCTCCAGAACCGCATTGGAAGCCCGGACCTTCCTCAGCTCCGCCTCCTGGAGGGCCCTTTTCTCTGTATAGACTACTGCCATGTCTAAAACCCTCATCAGAGCAGCGACATCCTAGGCTAACAGTTCCCTCTCATTCTAATATGAATTCGAATGACCATGTGTTATAACCACTCCCTCCCTCTTCGGCATAGGGTGTTACATGCCCACCAGCTTCCGCTTGGTTCGTCTCTGAACCACATCGTACAGGGAGAGATCTACTCTGATACCATTTGTAACACCTCATATTGCTTTTAGGATTATCGACCGACTCAACAGACCAACACAAGTCTTTTTCACCATGCTTTGTCCTCACTCGTGCGCTTTCTAGAAAACTTCCCAAAAGGCCACTTATCATAATACTACTTCAAACCAAACCTCTTTAACTATGAAGTTCTTATTTTTTTAGGTTACTAAGAAGAAGATGCATCTTGTTGGTATAAGTAATACAAACCAATCCTAATAAACCTTCCTTTAACCATGCATTTTCATACCTGCACAGTCTCAGGATCCTCTCATTCCGATATGAATTCAGGCGGTCACTCCCCGCCCTCTTAGGCCTCAGGTGTTAAACATCTTTGGTACCATCCTATTCTCTTATTCTAGAGATGCATCTCTAAAACCTCTCCTGATCCTGACAGAAAACAAAACTTGTGTGTTTTGTTTCGAAAATGGATAATTTTTTGGCAAATATTAAAATGTATTAAAATATTTGAAATTATATATTACACTTCATTAATATTAATACACAACTACATACAATTAATTGATGACGAAAAACTAAACTGAATTGAAAGATTTGTCGATAGCTAAATTTATAAGTACGTGTGGTTTCCTTTTTGACTTTTGTGCATTTGATTCTCTTTCATTGTCGCTCAATTTGGTGAACTCTTGCATCCTTTCCAAAAATCAGTCCGACCAAGTATCGACTTTTGTTGTTAAATGAGTTGTCCACTCCAGTGATGCAAGTGGTATAGGGCATCCCATTTTCAAATAAACTTGAACAAAGTGTCGTAATTTTGAAAGCCACTTAATACACATAATACGATCATTTGAATTTTGAGGTGGGGTGGTGCGCAGTTGGAAAAAAGTTTCTGAAAAACCCGTATTTTGTAAGATCAATACACACTCTATCATACCACACCAAATCCCAGTTTGAAGCCCTCCCTGTGAATCCATTGAAGCATGTGATCATGAAACTCAAATTCTTACTCTTTTTAAAATTGGTTGCCAACATCTACCTCCTTCACAACAACACATTTTTCATCCAGAGACACAACATGTTTGGGAAAAGCACCGGGGAGCACCATATCTGATGAATATAGTTACAATAAAAAACTCAAAATTAGCTATAAGTGTAAGCAGAGTTGGAAAAATGAGAACAGAGAGGCTACGAAGATGCATCTTCGTATGAATTCATACAGAATTTGAAGACGCATCTCCAGATTCAACGCACGTTTTTCAGACAAAAAGTAAACTTAATGTGATCAATGAGGTTTGAAACGAATGATATTTATCTATAATTCCAGTTTCTTTTACTTCTTTTGATGTGATGAAACACAAGAATGAAGATTTGGAGTGAAAATGTTGATTGAGAACGAAAGGGTTTTTGAAAAGGGTTTGGAGTGAAAAAGAAGTATAGGTCTATGATCATGCAGGTGACTGGTTTATCAAAATCACATTTCCTTATTCCGGATATGCATCTCCGTAAATACCTGACATGCAAAGGTGACAGATATTTCAAAATCCCGCCTAAACCTGCCAAGATACATCTCCAGAATATCCATTGGACTACTCAAATATCAATATATTTGTTGAAAATACCCAGAGATGCATCTCCGAAATAAAATTTTATTTTACTCTAGGGTGACACTCATTTGGTGCGTCATAAGGTAGTGCAAGAGTGCGTCCGGGGATGCATCTCTATAATCTGATGGGCATTTTGAATTTTTTATAAGATGTTTTTCCATCACATAGGATGGGATAAGAAATTCCCTAATTGAAGTTAAAAGAATTGAATTTTAATTAATTGTTACGTTTGATCATGATAGTTTTAAAGTAGGATACAAATTGATTTTGTTTAGTTGATACAAGTATACTTACTTTTAATATTTAAATTTAAAGAATTAACTGGATTTTACATTCAAAATTTAATTTAATTTATAAAAAAATTTATAAAAAAAAAGGTTATGGTGAACTTATTAAAAATTCCAACATTCTATCTAATGTGCAAAGTTGATATTTTAGAAAAACAATTCTTATTGTCTTAGGGTCTGTTTGGTTCAATGAGTGAGAGAGGAGGAAAGTGATTTTAATGGAAGAAAGGGGATGTGAGATATTTTTTTAATCAGATAAGTGTTTGGTTCAAAAGAGAAGAGGAGAGTAGAAGGAAGAAATTTTAATTAAAAATGTGTTTGGTTCAAGAGGAGAGGTGTTTTACTAATAATTTATATTTTTATCCTTATAATCTTATATAAGTGATATGATATTCAAATGTGAAAAAATTTATGCATATTTTTTTTGGTAATAAAATTTCTAATATTGAGTGACTAAAAAAATATTTATTTACCACATAACATTAAAAAATTGAGTACACTTGATTCAGATTATAACTCTGTAACATAAATTAAACTATATGCTAATAATAAGGTTTAAATCATGATGAATAATATAACAAAATAAATACATAAAATATCTTATTTTTAAATATTAATAGTTCAAAATGTTTAATAAAATGAATAAACAAAAAATAAATAAAACGAATGGTTTAAAATTTGATATAAAAGAAAATATGATATGATACATAACAAAATTAGAAGAAAAAAACGAATATAACTAAGCATAATTTTTTTTATAAAAAACAGAAAAAAATGCAATGATTATGATTTATATTAAGTACAAAATTATAAAATAATTTGAAGATGGAGAACAATTATAATAAGTTGATGAAAGCAAACGAGAAAGTCACACAGAAGAGAAGCAGTAACACGAAAGATAATGAATAATTTTGAAATATCAAAATTAAACTGAGGATATTTTAGTAAATATAATATTTTTTTTAAATACCAAAACTCATATTCCCTCACATCCCCTCAAAACTCCCCAAATTCAGAGGGAAGCAAGATGTGCGTTTTTGGAGGGATTTTGCTCCCCTCCCCTCCTAAAATTTGAATCAAACATATTTAATTAGAAATTTCTCTTGTTCTCCCCTCCATCTACCCTTAACCAAACACACCCTTAATTCCAAAAGGATATATATGATGATCATTTTACGATGAAGACTTAAAAAAAGTACATAATAAGTATAAATTTCAACGACATGCATAAATATAGTGGTTACAATCAAGAATGCATGTCTTATAAAAGTCCACACAAAAAATTTGGAAGGGGGTGGGGGCATTGTGATAGAATTGATGGAGAATAATTGAACTTTGACTTTGGCCCAAGATATGGAAAATGTATGAAAAGAAACGTGGGAGAGGTTTTAAAAAAGGTGACATGGATAGAAGGATCCATGAGGTGTGAAGTCAGCATTATATAAAGGTGGAGAGAGAGAGAGAGAGAGAGAGAGAGAGAGAGAGAGAGAGAGAGAGAGGGTAGCTAAGATTTCTGTTAGCAGAGCATTTCACACAACATGAATTGTGGGAGCCTTAGTGCTTTAGGGATTGAGAGTTTGCCATCAATTTGTTCTCGTTTGATATTATATTTCCATTGTTCCCATAATTGTAATTGTGCCATTTTCTAATTAATATAACTACAATTA
The DNA here is from genome assembly GCA_963859935.3 of Lathyrus sativus. Classification (NCBI taxonomy): domain Eukaryota; kingdom Viridiplantae; phylum Streptophyta; class Magnoliopsida; order Fabales; family Fabaceae; genus Lathyrus; species Lathyrus sativus. The sequence goes on from OZ012735.1 coordinate 754,155,210, forward strand.
ACTGAATTTTCTTTCTAATTCCTTCCTTGTGAATGTGAGACCCATCAATTGGTCCGGCCTACCAGATCATCATCTCGCTGAAGTTGTAAGTTGATGACAAGAAAACCAAAGTTGGGTGATCATGTTGAAACTGTGGAGGAACATATGGGAAAAGTGAAGACCACCTTGGAAACGTTAGCTCTGCAGATTCAGTAGGAGCGTGCAACAGTTGCTCAACCAATGTAGCAAATCGGTCTGAAAGCAACTGAGAATTTGTTGGAGAGTGAGAAATCTTTTGATGATCATTCTCAAGGAAAATCTTTCCTCTTTGGGAAGAAAGTGGTGCTTCTGGTGTTTGAAGGGGATGATCTAGTCGCGTGGATCACACGAGCTGAGATTTATTTTGATATTCAAAACACTAATGAATAGATGTGTGTGATGTTGGATCGTCTGAGCATGGAAGGTGCAAAAATTCATTGGTTTAATTTGTTGATGGGGAGAAAGGATCACTTGACATGGGAGAAATTGAAAAAATTGCTTATTGTATGATATGGTGGCTGTCGTTTGGAGAATGTGTTTGAGGCATTGTTAACGTTGAAACAAACCAGGAGTTTGGAGGAGTTCATGGAAGCTTTTGAGCTTCTATCATCTCAGGTAGGATGTTTACCCGAGGATCAATACTTGGGGTATTTTATGAGTAGATTGAAGCAACATATTCATCGTAGGGTCAGAACATTGAACCCTCAAGCTCAGATGCAGATGATGAGAATGATGAAGGATGTAGAAGAAGAGTTAAAGGAAAATGATGATGACGAAGATAGGGTCTATGGTAAGAAAATAGTGGGCCGCTATGAAGTGAATAGGCCTGGATCTAAATTTTAAAGCAGGTTTAACTCGGTCTAGAAGGAATTAACCAGATCTGTGAATTTGGATTGTACCAAACCGACGAGGAAAACAGGTTCTGTTGGTTCTAACGTGAATTTAACTTCATCTTTAAGCTCAACTAGATGAAGTAATGGCGACGACCATCGTAGCGGTGGGTCTGAGTGATGGAATAGGGTGCAAAATTAAGAGATTGGAGGAACGAAGGGCCAATGGGTTATGCTTCAAATGTGGAGGTAAATGTTATAACATGATTTTCTCATGACAGATATTCCTTGGGTTTTGATGATAACAAAGTATTGAAAGAACAATGGTTTATTTGATGTGTGTTAAATGTGTGCAGGTTCTAATACTTGTAAATCTTATAGTCAAAATCTGTGCTACATTAAGCACACTTTGAGAGTTGCTGAATTGCTAGATTCTGGTGGCAGAATCTGAAGAACACTTGCTAAGTGATGTCAGGCGTAGACTCTAAAGCTGAAAGTCTAACATCAGAAGAAGCACCATAATTTTCTAACACTTAGTTAATGCAAATTGGCTTCTGGTATCATTCAGAGTTGGTGATAAAGATGAAGTTGGCTGTAGTGCAGAAAGCAAACTGTATTGTCAAATTAGTTTGTCAGTTAGAGTCTAAAAATTGCAAGGCTCAAGAAAGGATGAGATGCTTTATGGATATATGGTGTCTGCTTTCTATGTGTTACTTTATGATGTTTATTTTTAAAGCAATTGTGTCACATGAAAGTATACATGTATGTTTGATTGAAGCAAGTAATGAAATAAGAGATCGTACCCACAAGGAGTGAAATTGATGTAGCTTTGAACTTTAAAGTATTCAATTCTTGTTTAAAACTAGTATGAGCAAGGTAACAAAATAATAGTAATAGCATCAAGAATTTCACACAACAAACTAAAATACTAAATAAGAGAGGATAAGATATCAAAGAGAAGGACTGATGAGCTAAGATCCATTAATATATTATTGCTAAAACGTATCTATGATGTGAAGTGTCATGCCTCAAAAGGTCAGAACGTGATCTAGTGGTGTATCTCTACAACATCAAAACATGCATAACTAGGGCAAGGGAACAAATCTCTAAGCCTCATTTATAACCCTAAAATGCGTCTTATTTTAATTCTGAAAATATATATGGTATCAACTTCTTATCTCTAAGCAAGTTGAATTAAGTGAATATCTCTATCCTACTTTATTAACCACTTTTGTTATGAAATCCATATGTTGTTGGATCTCTCTCAATAACATGCTTGTACCTTTTTCTAAGTTGATTATTCAAAGAAGTAGCTGTATAGAGTTAAAACACATAACAAAACAAGACATTATTCAACACATCATTTCAACATAAGAACAACTTTATATTAACTTCACTTTGCTCATCAAATACGAGTTTAGCTCATAATGAGCTGAGTACAAACTACGGGAATGAAATTACAGGATGACATATTCTTAGCAAAGTTATGTAAAAGAAATGACAACCCAGTAATACTTTGAAGATCTCTTATGTTGGGTAAACAGCAACATACCTCGTCAGTCACGACAACTCCAAGCAGCAAATATATGATTAGATGAGAAGAAGAAAAACTCTCTAATTCTTCCTAACCCTCAAATGAAAATAAACTAATACTGAAAATAATTCTGAGTGTGTGTGATTTCTAGCTCGTGGTCTCTCTTTCTCTCTTGCTCTGATGGTAATGGCTTGCTTTTATAGACTTTGAGTATGAGTGTGGAAGTTGATGGGTCTTGGATCATGGGCTTTGGATAAGAATAAGGTTCAGCCCATATTAAATCACTAAAAATTCCAATTGTCCATCTTCCCTTCATGAACAAGTTATCTATTACAGACAGCATTGGGAGACAAGGTGTCTTTGGCAGGTTACTGCAGCAGGTAATGGCGCAGAGCAGACGGCGGGTGGCTGGGTGCAGGATGCGCTTTTGCAGGAGGGGTCCCCGCTTTACTACCTTTTGTCCTCAAGCTTCTTTGATCTTATCTTTATGCTCTAGCTCTTTCTTGACACAAAACCTTGCCACGTGTGCCCTAGTGATAATCATCCTCCCAAGCTCTTAATGAATTTGTAGCTAACAAGACTTAACATCTTCCTTCCATTTATCTTCATTCTACTCTAGACTGTTCCTTGAGGTGTCATGCCTCAGCTTACCTTTATCAGATTCTCTTTAAAACAAAAACACACAAAAAACCATAAAAGGTGCACTTAGTGCACTTAGGGTAAAAACATACTAAAATAAGAAAATATAGATAAATTCTAATTAAACCTAACTAAAATCATAAGAGAAAATTGGTCATCATGACACACCAAAATAGCGTTATCACTCCCCCAAACTTGAACTATCACCTGTCCTAAGGTGATGCGACAACGATCGACAAAAGAGATGTTCAAGAACAAAGTAGGATCATATTATTGAAGGGGATTGGTCATTTATTAGATGAATAACCCGGGCAGGGAAATAGTTGGCGCAACTCAGCCTATTTTTTTTAGCCCAAAGATGTTATTACAAAAGTGATTAGACACCTACTGTCACGCTACTACTCTTCAGAGGAATGAGATAATTTTTCTTTATGATTCTAATTTGAGTACTCTTGTGACTTAAGCTTTCTTCCTCTTAGATTTTAAGGTGGAATTCTGCTCTGACTCTTCTATTGACTTTTGACTTTCACACTTTAGATCACACCTTTCCAATTTATTTTCTTTTCTTTTTCTTTTCTTCTTTTTTTTAGCTCAACACTCCACCTTTTCACTCAATGGGATCTCACTTGTAATGAGTCCAACTGGTTATTGTGATGAAGATGGTGGTTGTTCCTTCAGTTTCGAGCACATGAACTTCTTATCAAGAATGGTCTTTGCCACCTTTTTGCACACTTTGTGTGTTTATTAGCAACAATTGGGGTGCTTTCTTTTTGTGTGAAAAATCTAAATCTTTATCAAAATCAGTTCTTCCTTCCAGAGCAATTCCCAAAGGTTTCTACTTGCTTCACAATTCCAACAATTAAGTTTCTAATTTGTTTTACTAATTCAGCAGACTAGCGGAGGCGAGACAGAGGTTATCAGATTTCTTTTGCAACAACACCCTAGGTAACAACTAGACTTTGTTTCCACAGTTTCATAAGCAGACTCATCATCCAATTCTAAGCACACAAAAAATATTTTTATGATCCTTGATTGTTCTTTACTTAACTCTCAACTATCCTAAAAACTACTCATGCAAACTAAAATTGAATATAAACAAGAATAAACTACGCAAACAAAATTTTGGCATAAACCAAATGAGTAATTATCCAGACATCAAACATTGGCCAAAAACACGGCCTCCAAAATTTTCCAAGCAGAATAAAACAACAAACATTCCAGAAAATTGTCATCAAAACCAAAAACAAGTTGAACTAGAAGATAGAAGAAAGAAAGATAGAAGGTCAAGCTTTTGTCTGCCTCTCCCCCAAACTCAAAGTAAGGACAATGTCCTCAATGTCAAGTGTCAAGGGAATGCAAGACTAGGCTTGCCTTAGAATGATACCTATTAAGCCTTGAGCCTGGTGCTTTTACGCGTAGGCTGGAAGTCTCCTTTATTCTTCTTCTGGGCTTCCTTATTCACAACCTTTACTTCTCAGGCTCCTTGGCTTGCTCCTAGATAAATTCAAGCGTGACAACTTCTTCTAGCACTGGCTCTTTCATAACAACCTTTTCTTCAGTACCTGCAGCTGTCTTCTTGACTGGGGTTACGACAGGAGTGGTCACATTAGTGATTGTCATTGCTTCTCCCTTTCTTGACTCACTATCATCTTCCTTGCCTTCAGCTTTTTCTTCAACTTTTTGCTCTTCTGCCTTCAAGGATCCAGGGGAGGAACCCTCAGTAGTCGAATAATACTTGGGTAAACTCTCATCCACAAGCTGGTCTTCTTCTTCCATCAATTCATCCTCTTCCTTATTGTCAACTTTTCTTCCTTAATTTTGATTCATCTCATCGCTATCTTTGTCAGCTTCTTCAATCAATTCTTCTAGGATACTATCCTTTTCAACTAGGCTTAGTTCTGGTTCAGTTTGATTTAAATTAAAGTCCTTTAGAGGACTATTTTCTAGGGTCTTGACATCAAGAATCTATTTCTTCTTCCACTTTTGTCTTAACGTTTTCTTTCTTATGGGCACACCTCCAGCTTTCTTAGCTTTCCCACTCTTTTTCTTTTTGGGCTGAACTGGAATGTCCTGAACAGGCTTGTCTCCACTTGCCTCAACATCTACCTCTTTAATTTTTTCCAAACTCTTTACTCTTTTCTCCTCTTTGTTTATCTTGGACTTTTCCTTCTTCTTCCTATTCTTCTCTTCAAAAGTTGAGCTCTTCTTCTCCTTGTTATCTTCTAGTTCTCCCAAAATGTGATTAGGGAAAACTGGTGGATCCAACAAACTAGATGGAAATTGTAGAGCAACAACTTTTTCCTGCCACTTAAACTTGTCTTTTTGAATTTTGAAATAGTCCATTTGGTCTTTTTGCATTTGCAAAATGACATCCCACAACATCCTCTCTCTCTCTCTCTCTCTCTCTCTCTCTCTCATGTTCTTCATCAGCTTCTGGCGACGTGTACCATCCCTCAGCTGGCATCTTCCTTGTTCTTGGCTTCATAAGTGTTTGGATCAAAGCTTTATCCAACGCAGCTTGAGGCTGCCCAGTTTCATTAGTGTCAAGCTCTAGTACTCCATGCCTTATACACAACATAGTGATCACACATGGGAAGTACAACATTCCTTATTTCTTTCTTGAACAAGCATAGATCTCCTACATAATGACCTTTTCTATGTTGATCTTGCTCAGTGTTGTGATACAGTGAAACAAAACAAGTATTGTCCTGCTCACCGTTTCATTGTGAACAGTGAGCTTCAATGAATGTTTCACGAAATGATTCCATACTTTTACTTCAGGCAAAAGATCCATTCTCCTTACGACCTTTTTAGAACTTGATTTCACCCACTTTGTTCCTGAGGTGCACAATGATTGCATAATCACATCAAAATCCTCTTCGTCCAACTTAAACATCAACTTTTGATACTCATCACATGTTTCCTTTATGTTCAGAGCAAGATTTATGGTGGCCTTATTATATATCACTTTTGTGCCTCTTACAACTAATTCAATCCTTTAGTACCCAGGGTCAGTTAGGTTAGAATAAAACTCCTTGACCAGAGAGATGTTATATGGGCCTGGCTGGCGACATAACTTCATCCACCCTAGATTTTTGATGGTTGCTCCAAAATCTCCAGCAAGTCCTAGGTTTTCGCCTTGGTTGTCGAAGATAAAACCCCTTTCAGCGTGAAAACTCATTTTGCTAAAATATTACATGAAGCGCCGAGAAGCTTCGCTATTGATGAACTTCTCATACCCTTCTTACTCCTCATCAGAATACACTACGTATTATGTAGCATTTTTCCTTGCTGCCATTTTGACACATTTTCTAGTTGGTACTTACATTGTTTTTAGGGTGAGGGATTGATAGTGATTAGGATTTGGATAGAGGTAAAGAGAAGAAGACAAGAAAGATGTTGTTTGGGAATTTGAGAGAGAGAAAATGAGATAACGTGATGGTGAAATGAAAATTGTTTGGAAAAAGAAAAGTGAAAATTATGTTTTTGTGAAAACTGGGATAAGAAACTGAAAGTTTTGGTTGATGTAACGGGTGGGAAAAGACAAAAATTTGAATTTCTAGCATGGAAGAGGGTTGGCGTGCTGCTACGTCCCACCAGTCTGACGTGTCCGACTAGTCATTGTGATCTATCTAGCACAAGGCTCTAGGCGCGTGCAGTCCATCCATTCAATTTCTCTCTCCATAATTCAAAACTCTTTAATTCCCATCCAAGAGAATAAAATAAAAAATGCAAGCTCATCATTTTATTTAATGCTCTAGACTTAGGAATAATTGCCTTGAGTGTCACTTTGTTCTTTTCTCATTTGTTACCGTTCCAACTACCGTGACTCCAAATGCCTATTGCTACTATAAAAAATTACTCAACTGTACAAACTAAAAAGAAAAAAAAATTCATTCAGCTAGGATGCCTCCCAATAGTGCTATTTTAAGGTCTTATAGCCTGACCCACACAAAAATCCTTAATTAATAAAATGAATGGTTCCCCTAGTGCTACTTGAAGGGTCACCAAAATAGGTTTTAATCCTTTGGCCATTAACCTTGAATTTTCCACCATTTTTTTCATTCAATACTCCCACAGCTCCATGAGGATAAAATTTCACTAACTTGAAGACTCCTGACCATCTTGACTTTAATTTTCCAGGGAATAATTTTAGTCTATAGTTAAAGAACAAAACTCTTTGACCTTCCACTAATTCCCTTTTCTGGCATTTCCTAGCATGCCATCTTTTGTCAGCATTTTCATAAGCAAAAAACCTATGTTCTTCTAACTCATTGAGTTGGAGTAATCTAGCTTGTCCAACAGTTTTTAGGTTAAAATTTAATTGCTTAACCGCCCAAAAAGCTTTGTGCTCTAATTCAATGGGTAGATGACAACCCTTCCCATAAACAAGTCTATAAGGAGACATGTCTAAGTGAGTCTTGTAGGCAGTTATGTATGCCCAAAGAGCCTCGTCCAAATGTTTGGACCAATCCTTCCTTTCGGGGGTTAATAACTTTTTCCAAAATCCTTTTGATCTCTCTATTAGATAGCTCAACGTGGCCGCTTGTTTAAGGATGATATGTTGTAGCAACCTTGTGTTTGATCCCATATTTTCCATTAAATTTTCAAAAATCTTATTTCAAAAATGAGACCCGCCATCACTAATGATTACTCTAGGCGTGCCATGCCTTATCAGAATATTTTAAAGCAAAAATTTGGCCACAACTCTACATCATTAGAGGGTGTTTCTACTGCTTCTATCCATTTAGAAACATAGTCTACAACCACAAGAATGTATAAATTACCAAAAGATGGAGGGAAATGTCTCATGAAGTCAATCCCTTACACATCAAAAAATTCAATTTCAAGTATGTTGGTGAATGGCATCTCTTGCCTCATGGAAATATTTCCTACTTTTTGTCATCTATCACATCTCTTAATTAATTGATGAGCATCTTTAAAAATGGAGGGCCAGAAATAACCTGATTGCAACACTTTTGCAGCAGTTCTGGTTACTCTGAAGTGTCCTCTATATGAAGCTTCATGACAGGAAGACAAGATCTATCGTGCCTCTGGATGATCTACACATCTTCTTAGAAATTGGTTTGCACACTTTTTGTAAAGGAAAGGTTCATCCCAAAAATGGCTCTTGACTGTATGAAAGAACCTTTTCCTTTGCTGGAAGTTAAAATCAGGGGGCACATATCTGCTGACCAGATAATTCACTACATCAACATACAATGGTGTCACATCAGTGCTTATCAGCAGTAACTTCTCATCAGGAAAAGTTTCTTGAATGTCCCCACTATTTTTGCTTTGAACTTCTTCTGGTAATCTTGAGAGATAATCAACAACAAAATTTTCTATCCTTTTCTTGTCTCTTATCTCTAGGTCAAACTCTTGCAATGAAAGAATCCATCTTATGAGCCTCAGTTTAGCATCTTTTTTAGCAATCAAGTACTTGATAGTTGCATGATTTGTGTATACAATGACTTTTGTTCCAACCAAATAGGTTATGAACTTGTCAAATGCAAACACTACGGCTAAAAACTCTTTCTCAGTTGTGTTGTAGTTGATTTATGCTTCAATTAAGGTCTTACTAGCATAGTAGATGGTGTGAAAAACCTTGTTGTACCTTTGACCTAGCACAGCTCCAACAACAAAATCACTTGCATCACATATCAACTCAAATGTTTTTGACCAATTAGGATTCTTCACAATGGGCGCAGAAATTAGGGCCTTCTTTAAAAGATTAAAGGAATTCAAATAGTCATGACTGAAGACATATGGCACGTCATGCTGAAGCAGCTGGCACAAAGGTTTAGTAATATTTGAATTTTTTTTGATGAACCTTCTCTAAAAGCTAACATGCCCTAGAAAACTTCTGATTCCTTTTATGTTCATAGGGGGTGGTAATTTCTCTATTACCTCCACTTTTGCTTGATCTACTTCTAAACCCTTCTTTGAGATTTTGTGCCCAAGCACAATTCCCCCTGTTACCATAAAATGACATTTCTCCCAATTAAGGACCAAGTTATTGTCTTCACATCTAGCCAATACTAGATCTAAATTTTCCAAGCAATTCTTGAATGATTCTCTAATAAACAAAGAATTCGTCCATGAAGACTTCCATAGAATTCTCATTAATGTCTGAAAATATGGCCATCATACATCGTTGGAAGGTAGCTGGGGCATTGCACAATCCAAAAGGCCTTCTTCTGAAAGCAAAAGTGCCATAAGGACAGGTGAATGTTGTCTTTTCTTGGTCTTCCAGGGCTATGGCAATTTGATTGTAACTGAGTATCCATCTAAGAAACAATAGTGTTCCTTTCTAGCTAATCCATCCAACATTTGATCAATAAAAGGTACTGGAAATGATTCTTCCTTATTGATTTGTTCAACTTTCTATAGTCCATACAAATTCTCCAGCCAAAAACTGTTCTTATTGGAATTAGTTCATCTTTCTCATTGACGATCACAGTCATGCCTCCTTTCTTTGGAACACATTGAATGGGACTTACCCATACACTATCAGAGGTAGGGTAGATAATTCCAGCATCCAACCACTTAATAATTTCCTTCTTGACAACTCCCTTCATAATTGGATTCAATCTTCTTTGACTTTCAATGCTATTCTTAGCATTTTCTTCCAATAAAATTCTATGCATGCAAATTGTTGGGTTGATCCCTTTAATGTATGAGATCTGCCAAGCAACTGCCTTTTTGTGCTTTTTCAACAATTCTATTAATTTCTTCTTCTGATGTTCTTTCAAATCTGTAGCTATGATAACTGACAACCTCTGGCCTGCCTCTAGATAAGCATATTGTAGGTGCTTAGGAAGTTGTTTTAGTTCCAGTTCAGGAGGTTCTTCTATGGAAGGTAGATGCTACTTGTGACCTACAATTATTGATTCTATTACTTCCATATATTCTTCCTCATTCTTCTTCATTGGACCATAAATGATTCCACTTTGTGACTATTGTTGCGGTGAAAATTTGATATCAAGCTATTAATTAACTTGAACCTTATTTCTTTTTACAACCGGACTTTAAGTTATCCAAAGGATAGGTCTAAAGAAAGAAAGAACCTTTTTCGCGATGTAACGACAACGCTTTTAAAAGATTCGGGGATTCAGGGGTTGGTTATATCTAGGGAAGGTATTAGCACCCTAAATATCTGTAGTACTCTACAAGAACCTTTTGTTTAATTACTTGATAAGTTCGTGAATTGTGCACTATGGTTTAAGGATTGGGAATTGAGATAAAATAAATAAAAGGCCTAAGTGGTTTTCTAAGTTTGCTCGCAAAGGTATCGCACCTTCTGCCTACGTATCCTGACTAGGATAGAATCAGAGCAATCGTAGTTCACCTCACAAGGGAAAAGAACACTTGATGATGATCAAGGTTCAAAGGGGAACAAACATGACAATGTTTGTGTGGAGTTTGACAAAACTCCCTAATCTAAGTTGAAGGGGAAGTAAGAAGTCATGACGATGATTCTTACACAGAGTTGACGAACTCTTTCCTAGGGTTCTAGTTGAAGAACACTCCTAGTATGGGTGGGTTTCTTAGACTTCAAGCAAAGTCTAAAGGCTTCTAATCTAGGGTTGAGGTGACTTAACAAAGTCAAGAGGGTTAAGATTTTGGTCCAAGACATTGACAGTCAAGTGGACAGACCTTCCTTTGGAGGGAGAGATAGTGGGCAACTGGATGAAAGCTGACAAGCTTCATCACTTGGGGATAAAAATAAACATTATACTAAAGCATTCATGGTGACAACCAATGAAAAATATTTAAGGATGAAAAAGCAATGGTGACAATCAAAGCAGATGATTAGTACGAAAACTGTGGCGACAGATCGCACCTGGAGTACAATTAACAAACAGATGAGATAGGCATGATAATAATTCAAAGTAAAAATCCTAGCATGTTGACAATCATGTATAGGAATGAGAACAATCCATTTTCACAAAGAAAAACAAGTGGAACCCTTTAAACTTTCATCTGCAACAGCTAGGGTTAGTACTGTCAATATGACAAGTTGCACATAGTCCAACATGGTGAAAAATTAATCAAACATGTAAAATAAAATTATGACATGAAATTATACACTAAAACAAACACAATGAAAAAAGAATGGGTGAAAAATGATAAAAAATGAGAGAGTTATGATTTTTTGAAGTTTCATGTGAAAAATGAGAAAAAGTGGCAACAAGGGTTATCACCATGGATCGAACCCATGCCAAGTACAATACGCGCGCAAGTTTCAACCGCTGGGGCGGCCATACATCCGTTAATTAAAGTGAAACAATAAATATATGATGTAAGTTTGGTTATTTTGCTGGGCAAAACATGGTTTCTATGGATTTGCAAAATGTCCATAACTTCTTCAATTTTTTGAGTTTTTGGACAAACCTTATATGCTTTTGGGGTAGAAAATCATGAGGAAGAGGATGGTGGTGGTGGTTTTACAAAATTCCTTCTATGGTGGAAAATTCGATAGCTCTTGCTTTTTGTGTCATGTGATGCAATTCCAACCTTACCTCTTAATCCAAATGCTGTCTTACTCAAGAAAGATCATAGACATGCCATGGATGATGTATATGATTAGTTCCAAAGATCAAATTGAATCAAGACACCACAGAATGGGTAATTGCATAACAGTTGCAACTACAATGTGGAAGAATACAACTTGCAGTCATATACTCTAACAATTGGTTCTCTAGAGGGACTGCTGGTTGGAACATACCTTAAATGTGATATAAAGCAAGTTCTAAAAGGGAGATGTCTTTAAAACACCAAAGGGGAAAACTGGCTCATGAGTTGCAAATTGAAACCATGTTTTGAACAACAAAAGAATAGCATGGCCAATGCTAAACAAGAGTAAAACAACTAAGAGTTAAAGCAATGGTTTGTGTGTGCAAGTTAAACAATAAATCCTTAGCCAGCAATCATGAACTGTTAGCAAAAGATTGAAGACTTGGGGGGTGTCAATTCCTGGCAGGTTTAACTATGGCACCAGACCTGATGAAACCACACATCCAAGGCCTATACCTCTTCAGAGCAGTTTTGACAAAGGCATCCTATGCAGGTCATGCTCTATAACCAACAAAAACTGAAACAGACCCTACCATACATTTGTACAAAAACCTACAGCCAGAACATGGAATGGTGGCAACTAAATTGGCTTATCACAAAACTGGGCAGCAAGCCAAGGTTAATAATGTCTATATTCAAAGCTCAACCTAACTCACACTAATCATAAATTCTCAATGAATCCATGTACGCCCCTTCTGCTGCAGGTTGTTTGAAGTGGGAATGGTGTAGGCAATCTGAGTTGACAGACTCAACTCTTAGGCACATTCAAAGAGAGCAGAACAACTAAGACAAACTGATGATGCTAAAGCTACCCTTCCCAGGACTTCCCCCTATTAGAACCAACAACTATTAATGCAGCCTAGGATGCTAATAAACAATTCTGGAAGCCTACTATGGATTGACAAATTTATTTCAATAAAACCTGATAGCTGCCCCCTAATAATTCTCAAGTTACCCCTCAAAGCATTTAGGCTCAGCAGCAGTCCTCAACAAATCCTAAAACTCAAACCAGTTCAGCAGCCAAACAATAAAACAAAAGGTCTGTTCACACCAGACCAAGACAGTGGGCCACTACACATTTTTTCTATGTCACATGAAGTATGAAAACCAAATTGGCAAAGGAACAGATAGGCCTGCAATCAGTTTTAATCAAGGAAGAGTTTGTTCTTGCTGTCAAGGGGAATCATTGTACTCAAATTAAGATCATGCTAACAAATAAGTACACACTAAAAGGGTTAGTCACAGACCAACAAAATTGAGAATGGTTCATGTCTCAAGCAAGCATGGTATGTTTTTAAACAAGTTAATAATGCTGCCAGCAGTGGAGTCTTAGGCAGGGTCATTGCAAAGTCAATATATTCACTCGCCCCAAACAAACATGTGAAGATGGAAAGAGTTTATCAGGCTCAGGTTCAAGAACATGTTATCAAATCAGTAGCAGCAAATCACCTTCTCACCAAACAGCTATGGTGACAGTCAGCAAAATTGAGCACCTACTCCTAATTCTTTGGTCTTTCAAACAGTTCTAGGATAAAACACATCCCCTACCTGATGTGCACTAGTCAAAATGACAAACAAATCAAGGCATATGGCCACTAATCAACAATACATTCCAAAGTAGGCCTTTGATACAGTTGCAAGAACTCAACAGCTTTACCAACAATCTTGAGCAAGCACATGAATTTTATTCCTAATCCTAGGGCTAACAGATTTTAAGCAAGCTGCAAATTAAGCTACTAGGCACAACAGGATCTCTAGCTTATTCACATTAGCCTCAAACAAATCAAGAGAACAAGCAGTGAGGAGGGATCAAGTTATGAGCATAATGGCAAAACAGTCTGGAAACAAATATTGACAACCAATAGCCAATCTTGTGGTTTTCACACAACTCACCCATAGCAGAACCCCATAACATTTCAAGTAATCAAGAATATAGTATGCACAACAACACATATCAAGCATCAATAGTTTTGAATGAGTTATTTCAAACAGGCCCATGATTTCAAGTATAACATAACAAACCAACAACATCAATATTAACACCTTGGCTGCAGCTAGTATCAAAACTAATCTACTTCCCTAAGTGATTTGGTGTAGCCTAATGATTGAGTCAATATATTACCATGAAAAACAGGTCAAAACATGTAGGCTAATGTTTATGAGAAGCCCTTCCATTCATTGAGACATACATTGTGAAAATCAACATGGTGTGCATAGTTCAAATCCTACCAAAGCACTTAAAAAGGTGATTTCATGAAGAGTGATGCTAAAGTTAATGAGAAACAAATACATACCTTTTGTAGATCCTTATGAGAAGGCTATATCAGTTGAGAAAACTAGAGATTGCTTGCTTCAATTGTTGGCCTTTGAGCTTTCTTCCACTTTAAGCAACAATGCACTTCCAATGCCAAATGAAGAGATGTGACTTTCTAGTGATTGATAAGTGCTTGGACAGTTGAGATATGTTGTTTATGAGGTGTCTAAATGATCACAACCTCAAGGAAAGGTTTAGAACTCACTTTGGTGTTTTTTGTGGCTTTTGGTCAAAGTAAGCTAGGTATAATGTTGACTTTTTGATTTCTTGAAGTTTTTGATGGTTTGATGGATTGTACACCTTCTATATGTTATTTAGAAGATGTGTGGAGGGTGGTTGGGGTGTTAGAACTGAGGAAAATTGATATGGTAGCAAAAGTGTAACGTGCAGAATTTTGACACTTAGAGGACTTTTGTGCATTTACAACCCCAACCGGAAAAGTCTGCGGCAATACAACACTTGTACTGCCATTAATCCTAATGCAACAATTTCATGCCGTCAAACACAACTCGATTGATAACTCAATATGATAGATCAACATGTCATTGCTTCACCATACTAACGTCGGATTCCGAAGCGAATGAAAATGATGATCTTTCAAAAGAATTACAATCCTTATGTGATTGAATGGATGAAATCAAAACAGTATATCCCATATACCATCTTTGCATCAGAATTTCTTATATCTTATATAAAAGTGATCGATCTAATTGTGTAACCTATGGATGATCAATGTATCGCACAACTTCACCATACTAATGTCGGTTTCTGAAGCATAATCAACATCAATCATCCAAATCGTACACAACAGATGCCAAATTTAATTAATCGTTTATTGTTAAATTCATTCTGTGTTTTAATCGAATCAAATACAGAAAAGACGGAAATTTAACAGCTATCAGATCCATGGTTTCGTAAGTGGCTCTGATACCACTGATGGAAAAATTGCGATCTAAACGCAGCGGAAAACAAAAATTTCCTTTAGTGATCCTTACGAATGAGCATGGTCAGTGATAGAATCGTTACCTCTTTGTGGCGATTCAGATCTTTGATGCAGCGATCACAAGCGTTGATGAAGTGCAACGCCTCTACTCAGTCCACACGAACAGCTTCCGGTCACAGTGCTAGCTGCTTACGAACGGAATTATTTGAGTGAGAAAAGAGAATCAAAAACGAAATTGCATCAAGTGAAAGCTTCATCACAAGGGTTCCTTTTATAGACTCTCTTGTGGGCTGCGGGCTAAAAACCCAATTCACATGATCCATAATAATATTATATATTATTATAATAACTATTATTATAATAAATATATTTATTTTATTATTATTTTATAACCATTATAAAACAATAATTATTATTATATTATCCGAATTTCTATTTTTCACTTAAGTGCACCGTACCTTACGGTGTTCCTTTGATTTCTCTATCTCTCATCAAACTGTCCTTATGTGTGTGACCTTGTAGGATTTCGTAACGTTGGTAATTATATTAAATTATATATTTAACATAATAAACAGTAAGCGGTATCTAGCAACACACACTGCTACCCAAGTCACGAAAATGTCATGTGATCTGACAAAACCTTTTTCGTGATAATATATGTTTGTACAATTACCCTTTTGCCCCTATGTCTATATTGAACACAAGGCATACACTGTGTCATCCTTGTCCAGTTCAATATTGGGCCCTTAGACATTTCTCCTGTTATGCAGGATTGGCAAATTCCATCTAGGACACTCATGTCCCTCATCATGCTTCGTGGAGTGCCCATCAACTGTCTTTATGATCATCCTGTTACGGATAATGTTTGATCAGCAATAAAGCACCCGACTCTACATCTAGGGTCCATAGTGGTTTCAGGTCGAAGGGTGGTAATACACCATTATCACCATGAGAATAACTTATGACACTTTGCATAACATACTATGTAGTATTCTCATAGCGGGTCAATCCGGTATAAATATTACTCCTAATATTTATACCTATGTCAAGACTTGATAACTCTTTATCCATGATCCATGAGATGTGATCATCAGTCTATCTTCATAATAGTCTCAATGCTTTTAATGTTATCCCACTTTGCAATAAAGCTTGACTACGGATATTTTAAGAATAATGTCTTTATGTTTAATGGGATCTCATGATTAAGTCACACTTAACATTTCATTAAACAAACTAACTATTCTAGGGACTTTATTATTCTGAAAGACAAACATAATAAAGAAATGCCTTTTATTATTAAACGAATAATCTGATACAAGTACCAAAAAGTATTGGCCTCTAGGGCTTACACCAACAGTTGGGGTGTTAGAACTGAGGAAAATTGATATGGTAGCAAAAGTGTAACGTGCAGAATTTTGACACTTAGAGGACTTTGAGTGATTTTGCAAATTGCAAGCAAGAATCAAAGATAGCAAGGATACTTGATTGCTCTGGTTTTTAGAGAGATGTTGATGATCTTAATGAGGGGTTTGAGGTCCCTATTTATAGAATTTTGAAGTGAGGAGCTTTGCTAGAAAGAAACTTAACCATGAAGCAAACTTTGATATTTTTGCCTCCACCATCCAACTTGCCTTGCTTTTCTGACCTTTGGCTGTTCTTTTCACTCAAAGGGGCAAGTTACATTGATGTTTTTACTGTTAAAATGCAGGCTAGAGGCTTGATAGAGTGGCTGGAGTAGATTTACTTTACACCTCATGCTTGGAAAAGTCAAAAATGGCAACTTTGGCAATGAACTTCACAACTTTAATTCCATGCTAATTCTATGCAATATTTTTGTTCTAACATGCTTGAGATGTTCAATATATCAGGTAACATGAGTTCGGCAAGTTAAAATTGGCCCACTTGGGTGGGAGAGGTGCTTTTGCAAAATTGGCCAATGTGGGACTAAAGTGACAAAACACCAACTTTGAACACATGTATCTCTCAGCTCATAAATCACCTTGAGATGTACTTGTACTTTTTAGAAATCCCTCACATAGTACTAAAACTTTCATGTTTACCAGAAGTCTTGATTATATTTGAAACTAGGTGAAAAATCCCCTTGAAGTTGGCTGATTTTATTCTAAGTCTTTTTCCTCCTCTTGTAATGTTTTCTTTTCTAACTCAAAAACTGATCGTTTTCTGAACATGGACCACTAGGACACTTTTGTAGAGCTTGTCAAGAGATTTCAAATGAGACTAGAACCACCTCAATTGAGTGTGTGGTTAAGGAGTTATGGTTTAGCCCTTTTCAAAACCCTAATTTCCCGATTTCTCGATTACTCTCTCATCCTTGATCCAATGATCATGGAAATTGATATGCAAGTCCATTATGACATAAGGAACAACTTTTATTCACAACTCGGATTCCAATTCTCAAAATTTGAGGAGTTGACTTTTTGGTAAACCGTACGATCGATCGGTGCCGACTGAGTCGCCTGTTGACGTTCTGGATATCCTGAGACTTTGATACTTCTTGAATAGTTTTTAATAAGCTATATGAACTTCATGGACCTCAATACCACCATTAAAACATCTTTCAACATCAAAGTCAAACCACAGTTGACTTTTCACTAGTTAAAAACCCTAATCAGGGCCTCCTGACTGCACTGTTCTTGATTCTGAAATGATTTCTTCAAATTGACCTCTCATTTGACTTTTATATCATCTTTGATTTCATTCCATGATTAAATTGTCCCAAATCATTGGTTGATCATTCCTTGGTTGTTTTGAATTTGTCGGTGCGAGAACCCTGATTCATCTGTAACTTGACAATAATGAACTTGCACTGATTTAGGGTTAGATAATTCATGATCATGCTTCTAAAAATGATAATGAGAATCTAAGGGGTCAAAATTTGGGGTACAACAACTATTCTTCTACTTTTAACTTCCCTAACTCCCTTTTCAACACATCACTAGACTTGAGAAGGTTTTTATAAATTATTCCTTCCTAGCTAGAGATCATGGAGCAGTTAGCTACATCTTCTTCAGGATACTGTAGAGCTTTGAGTACATTGAATACTACTTAATATCCATTGACTCTCATTGTGAGTTCTCCTATTTCCACATCAATCAAGGTTCTACCCGTTTCTAGGAATGGTCTTCCCAACAGTATAGGTATTTCCTCATCAGCATCAAAATCCATGATAATGAAATCAACAGGGAAAACAAATTTGTCAAACCTTACTAGGACATCTTCTATCTTTCCTTGTGGGTAAAAAATACCCTTATCCGCTAATTGTAAGGTGATAGTTGTTGGCCTGGCAGCTCTTATCCCTAAACTTTTAAAGATGGAGAGGGGTATAAGGTTAATGCTAGCCCTAAGATCACAAAGAGCCTTTCCATAAAAGGTATCTCCTATGGTGCACGGAATAGTGAAACTCCTAGAATCTTTTAGTTTAGGCGGAAGCTTGCCTTGTACCAACTGACTACACTCTTGGGTAAGTGCAACCGTTGCAAATTCTCCTACCCTTTTTCTCTTGGTGAGCACATATTTCATCAACTTTGAGTAATTTGACATTTGTTGAATAACTTCAATCAAGGGTATGTTGATATGAAGCTGCTTCATAATTTCCATAAACTTTCCAAATTTTTATTCTTCCTTGGCCTTCCTAACCCTTTGTGGAAAAGGTCGGGGATGCCTTTCTCGAATAAACTTTGGCTTCTTGAAGATTCCAGTTGTGACCTCTTGAGAAGTCAAATCTACAATGGTGACTTCTTCATTTTATTTCTGATGCTGAGATAGTTCTCCATCAGTGCTTTCTTTCATTCCATACTTGTCTGGATCATGCAATTATGTGCTTGTCTCTTTGCTTCTTGAAACAGAATCTTCAACTTCTTTCCCACTTCTAAGCTTGATAACTTGGCATGTTTCAACATTCTTTACTCCAGAGGGTGTAGTTGAAGTTTCAGTGGAACTTGGAAGAGTTCCCATGTTTCTTGAACTCAAGGTAGTAGCTATTTGTCCTACTTGATTCTCCAAGTTCTTGATAGTTACTCCTTGTGCTTGAAATTTATTTATTTTTCTTGAATAAAAGACTTAAAAACATTTTGTAACTGATTGTTTCCTTGATTTCCCCCAACATAACTAGGAGTAGAAAAACCAGGAGGAGCTTGTGGCGTTGGTAGTGCTTGAGGCTTTAGTTGATTTTGATTATTACTCCAAGAAAAATTTGGATGGTTGCGCCACCCTTGGTTGTATTTGTTGCTGTAAGGATTTTTGCATTTGTTGTTGTTGTTGTTGTTGTTTCCAACATAGTTGAATGAAACAGGATTGGAAGAGCATTCTTCAAACATATGGGGTCCTCCGCAGTAAACACAGGCAACTGCAGTAGTGTCAGTAACCACCTTAATTGGCTCAGGTTTTGTCACTTTAGGGGTCATCATATTTTTCATCATTTGGTGGATTTGAGCCACCTGAGCAGCAAGAGTTGTTGTCTCACTGACTTCATGAACTTCAGCAGGCTTCTTTTGAGTTGAGTTTACAGAAGCCCTAGTAATAGGCCATTGGTAAGTGTTGGCCGCAATACTCTCAATCATCTTATAGCCTTCTTCGTAAGATTTAGACAAAAGAGCTCCACCACTGGATGCATCTAGCATGTTCCTTGAGGATGAAACTAAGCCATTGTAGAAAGTCTCAAGTTGAATGCATATGGGGATCCCATGATGATGAAATTGTCTAGTAACTCCTTAAATCTCTCCCAAATATCAAACAACGATTCATCATCTCCTTTCCTAAATTAAGTAATCTCATTTCTCATCTTTGCATTCTTCGAAGGAGGAAAATATTTGGCCAGAAATTTTTCTGCCAAAGTATTCCATGTACAGATGGAATTAGGTTCCAAGGAATTTAGCAAACTCTTGGCTCTATCCCGTAGAGAATAAGGAAATAGCCTCAACCTAAAGGTATCATCAGTCATTCCAGGAATCTTGAAATTGTCAGCAACATCTAGAAATTGTCTCAAATTCAAGTGTGGGTCTTCATAAGGAGAGCCTGAGTATTGACCAGTGGTTTGTAGAATTTGGAACATCATATGTTTAAACTCAAACTGTGGTGTCGTGATCTCTGGTCTAACAATACCAGTGCTCATGACAGTAGGATCAAAAACAACATAGTCCCTAATGTTGTGCGCTGTGTCATTGGCAATGCCAATGATGTTTTGCTCAGCCATGACAGCTTCGTGTTGTGTCTCATCTGATGATGATGACAAAGATTCTTTGTCTGTCTCCACGTGCACGTCAGCCTCTGGTTCAGCCACGACTGATGTTGATGGATCTCTAGATAGTTGTTGAGAACGCAAAAATATCTTTCGTGCTCTTAGAATTCTTTCAGGTTCAGGATGGCCACTGTAAATTGGTTGTAACGACCTGCACATGCAATAGCTTAAGCCTATAGTGACACCAAATCATAACAAAAATGTTAAAGGCTCAAATACAAATTTTTAAACAGAAATAACAAACACAGTAGTTCAAAGTAGATTTAAGCGCTCCCTGACAACGACGCCAAAAACATGGTGTCTGCTTTCTATGTGTTACTTTATGTTTATTTTTAAAGCAAATGTGTCACATGCAAATATACCTGTATGTTTAATTGCAGCAAGTAATGAAATAAGAGATCGTACCCACAGGGAGTGAAATTAATGTAGCTTTGAACTTTAAAGTATTCAATTCTTATTTAAAACTAGTATGAGCAAGGTAACAAAATAATAGTAATAGCAGCAAGAATTTCACACAACAAACTAAAATACTAAATAAGAGAGGATAAGATATCAGAGAGAATGATTGATGAGCTAAGATCCATTAATATATTATTGCTAAAATGTATCCATGATGTGAAGTGTGATGCCTCAAAAGGTCAGAACGTGATCTAGTGGTGTATCTCTACAACATCAAAGCATGCATGACTAGGGCAAGGGAACAAATCTCTAAGCCTCACTTATAACCCTAAAATGCATCTTGCTTTAATTCTGAAAATCTTTATTGTTTCAACTTCTTATCTCTAAGCAAGTGAATTAAGTGAATATCTCTATCCTGCTTTATTAACCACTTTTGTTATGAAATCCACATGTTATTGGATCTCTCTCAACAACATGCTTGTACCTTTTTTTTTTCTAATTTGATCATTCTAGGAAGCAGGTGTATAAATTTAAAACACATAACAAAACAAGACACTATTCAACACATCATTTCAACATAAGAACAACTTTATATTAACTCCACTTTGCACATTAAATACGAGTTTAACTCATAATGAGTTGAGTACAAACTACTAGAATAAAATTATAGGATGTCATATTCTTAGCAAAGTTATGTAAAATAAATGACAACCTAGTAATACTTTGAAGATATCTTGTATTAGGTAAACAACAACAGACCTCATCAGTCACGACAACTCCAAGCAGCAAATACAGGATTAGATGAGAAGAAGAAAAACTCTCTAATTCTTCCTAACCCTCAAATGAAAATAAACTAATACTGAAAATAATTCTGAGTGTGTGTGATTTCTAGTTCATGGTCTCTCTGTCTTGCTCTAATGGTCACAACTTGCTTTTATAGACTTTGAGTATAAGTGTGGAAGTTGATGGGTCTTGGATCATGGGCTTTTGATAAGAATAAGGTTCAGCCCGTATCAAATTACTAAAAAGTACAGCTGTCCATTTTGCTTTCTTGAACAAGTTATCTAGTACAGACAGCATTGGGAGACAAGGTGTCTTTGGCAGGCTGTTGCAGCAGGTAGTGGTGCAGAGCAAACGACGTGTGGCTGGGTACAAGATGTGCTTTTGCAGGCGTGGTTTGTACTACCTTTTGTCCTCAAGCTTATTTGATCTTATCTTTATGCTCTAGCTCTTTCTTGACACGAATCATTGCCACGTGTGCCCTACTGCGTTGGAATTGACAGTTACACCAATAATTGTCACAAGAATCAAATTAGGGGATGGTCATAGAGTGTTGTCTAAGGGAATTTGCAAAGGTACTAGACTCACCCTTATGTCTAAAACTCTTGAAGTTGATACTTTGGTGTTGGAATTAGAAGGGTTGGATGTAGTCTTAGGAGTGGCTTGACGGAGCACCTTGGGGAAGGTTATGATGGATTAGAAGGATTTGTTTATGCAATTTTGGCATAAGGGTGAGATAATAACCTTACAAGGACAAGGAGGAAGACAACTACATCATGGGTGTTTAAATTCATTTTTGGAAGGCAGAGAAAGAGGAGTGAACAATGATGGGTGGTGGCCTCCAAATAAAGAAAATTAAGATATAAGGCAACTAACTCAAAAGGGAACTTTGGATGTGTTAGCTTTATTCCCTGAGGTATTCAAAGACAAGATAGAATTACCACCAACAAAGAGAGCAAGTGCATCAAATCACATTGTTTCCTAATCCTGACAAATATCCTATAATCATTATGGATGAATTGCTAGATGAGTTACATGGGTCAGCAGTCTTTTCCAAAATTTATCTAAAATTAGGTTATCATCCAATGTTGGTGCATGACGTTGATGTTCAGAAGATAACTTTTAGGACTCATAGTGTCCACTATGAGTACCTTGTGATTCCTTTTGGGTTGATGAATGCCCTGCTACTTTCCAATATACTATGAATGATGTATTTAGACCTTTTATAAGGAGGTTTGTATTGGTGTTTTTCGATGATATTCTGGTGTATAATAGGAATGTACAATAGCATATTTTGCATTTCAAACAAGTGTTAAGTGTGTTGGCCATACACTTTTTTTTTCTAACAGAGAAAAATGCAAGTTTGGTTGTATGCAAGTAGATTATTTAGGCCATATAATTTCTAGAGAAGGCGTATCATTGGATCCTGAGAAGGTCAAATGCATTGTAGAATGGTCTGAACCTAAGAATGTAAAATGGGTACGTGGATTCTTAGGCCTCACCTACTATTACAGGAAATTTGTCAAAGATTGTGTGAAGATGCTAAAACCTTGACTGATCTTACTAAGAAGGACAACTTTTGTAAGGGCGAGACTGCTAGATAAGCTTTTAATAAGGTAAACAGGATTATAATTACATCTCCTATGTTGGTTCTGACTAATCTCTCTATTCTTTTTGAAGTAGAGTGTGATGTTGCAGGTAGGAGCATAGGAGTTATACTGATGCAAAGTAGGAAGCATATTACTTATTTTAGCAAAGCCTTAGCTAACAACAACTTGGCTAAGCCTGTATATGAAAAGGAGTTAATGGTGTTGGTCCTTGTCATTCAACACTGGAGGAAATATTTGTTAGGGAAGGATTTTGTGGTTTAGACCCACCATAAAAGCTTAAAACATTTCCGACAACAGAGGATCTCATCACCTGACAAACAGTGTTGGTTGGCTAAATTATTAGGCTACCAGTTTGAGGTTAAATATAAACCTGGGCTAGCAAACAAAGCAAAGGATGTTCTATATCTTTGTTATGATGAAGGTGAATTGGCAGCGCTGTTACATAATCCTATATGGTTAGGTAACAGTCAATTACTACAAGAAGTGAAGTTGGATGAATCAATTTAGAAGTTACTAGAAGAAGTGGAGAAGAATCTGAGTGTTAAACTTGTTTTTACTATGCAACAGGGAGTTGTATCAAGGTCATTTGGTGTTAAGTACTAACTATCCTTCATTTTTGCACTATTAAAAGAACTTCATGAAACTCCTATGGGTGGTCATTCAATATTTATAAGGACTTATAGGCGCATAGTAGAAAATTTGTATTATATTGGTATGTAGAAGACTATTAGAAACTATGTGAGGGCCCTACCCATACCAAATGTTGTTTGGGAATACATTTCTATTGATTTCATAATTGGGTTGCCTAAGTCTAAGGGGTATGAAGTAGTATTTGGGGTGGTAGATAAATGATCTAAGTATAGTCATTTTATCTTGATGAAACATCCTTATACTGGAAAGTCTTTGGCATAAGTGTTTGTGAAAGGGGATGGTTAGACTTAATGGAATTCCAAATTCCATTGTCAATCACAGAGACCTTTTGTTTGTAAGCTATATTTAGATAGAGTTGTTCAAAATGCAGTTCACAACACTCAAAATGAGTTCATCCTACCACCCTGAAACAGATAGTCAGACATAAGTTATTGAAATTCTAGTAACAGACAGTCGATGTTATACTGGATGTTATGACATCCACTACTGAACAAAAAATTAAGCTAAGCAGTAAAACACTTAAAGAAAGCAGTAAATAACACTGGGAATTGTTGACCCAGTTCGGTGCAAATCACACCTACTCTGGAGGCTACCAAGCCAGGGAGGAAATCCACTATTAGCAGTGTTAATTCAGAGCCAAACTACCAGTTTGCACTCTTCACTTAAGGCTTACCCAATGCAACTTCAGCCTAACACTATACTTGAGTTCCTACTCACCCCCCCTCAATTACAGCAGTGATATCAATCACTTAAGTTACAGATTCAAATGAAGACACACTTCAAACAAATCTTGATTTTGCTTCACAGCTTCAATCAAGAGACACAGCGCTCGTGCTTAAAAGCTTAAAGTGACACACACAAAGTACAACTCAAAACACACTAGTCCAAAGCAATCATCCAGGTGATAATTACTTGGCTCACAAGTAATCCTAAGACAAAACACACGTGAAGATCACAGTACACATACTGAATTCTTCACTCACAGTCAGCTCACAAAACACTCTATAAAATCTTTAAATCTCTATCTTGAATCAGGATTGCCACTTCTGTATTTATAGGCAGCATAAGTTCCTTAGGCCTCAGTGCAACAATTAAGTTTAACCAAGTTAAACCTTTTTTTCATAAATCAGGGTTCTGAATTAGGTCATATGCATTTTACGTTATCCTCAGCATTTCCTAGCATTTCTCCTGAGATATCTAAGCGCCCTAAAATGTCTCCTGGAATCTAGCCTGAGCTAACTCAATCATTATACCAGAAAAACAAACACGCGCACTTGATGTCAGCTACCTGATGTCATAACATTTAGTATGACATCCAATACACTTTGTTCTAGCTAACCAACCTTACCCTGTAGAACACTGCACAAGCATGTCATAACATCAATCATGACATCTACACACATCATTGTTTTATCATAAAATGCAGCCAATCAAGAACATCTACAAACTCCCCATTTGGCAAATTTTTGGCTAAAACAATCTGTCACCATATCAAAGACCATATGCAGCAGAAAAGTTCACAACTCACATCTAATCATGCATGATAGCTACTAGCTAATACTACACTCAACACACATGTTGTACTACCAAATCAGATTCAACTATACTACCAATCACACAAACTGTTCTGGATTATGAATGTCCAGACATCTCATATGACATCCTTAAAAGAAACACCCACAACACTAAATACCATCTGCTAGTTCAGACTACAGATGTCACAACATCCTGTGATACTCCCCCTCAACTAATGCACAACTACACACCATCTGCAAGCAACCTGCAGAAACACACACATCCACCAATAGCTAGGATACTACTAAGTTCCAACTAGGAACATACACACATACACCAGCAACAGCAAACATCAAACACACAGGATCATCATCCTGCTCACACAACCAGGAGATCAACTCCAGCACAACAGCACACCTGTAACACAATTCATAGCAGCAGCACAACATCAGCACACCTGCAAACCTGCTCAGTGTAAACATGCACAGCAGCAAATCTCATCTTCCACCTGTGAGGGACATCAACTAAACACAACTAAGCATGTAGCAATAAACCATCAAGCACACATGCTGATGCACAAATAACTAACCCTGGTGTTTCTACTACTACTTCTCCCCTATTTTAGCCACAAAATTAGATCATAACTAATGAATTAGCATTGATCATACATAGTTGGAAATACAAATGTAAAAGAGTTATTACTAATTAACAACACATAAAAGTTGTTCACAAAATAATTTGTTTTGGAGCAAACAAACTAAGAACTCTAGTCATCAGACTTAGAGCCAGCATCATCACTCTCACTTTCTTCCTCAGTGCCATTCTCAGAACTGGCAGTTTCTTCTTCTGATTCAGCTTCCTGATCATCACCTTCACCAGTCCCATCATCATACTTATCCTCATCAGCATCTTCATTCTGCTCAAGAGATCTGGTCAACTTTTCTAGATTCAGCTTGCGTGTTTCCATCTCTTTGCATGTCTCCTTGAGCATGGAAATAACTTCAGCTTTCCCTGTCTTTGAACTCCCCTTGGATGTCTCTTCAGATGTCATGACAGTGCCAAGGACATGTGTTCCTTGAAATAGCTTGTGATGGAAAGACAAGGAACTTTCTCTCTTGCACTCAGGTTCATTGTCTTTGAGAATATTCGGATACTGATTCAAGATGATCCTACAGAGAAGTGATGGAAATGCAATGGGGCCTTTGACACTATAACTGCCTGCATGCTTCATGGTTTGATCAAAGATGTAGGTCCCATAATCAAACTTTGTTTTGGTCCCAATAGCATAAATGAACTTCCCCATGATAGTAGCAACATTTGATTTATGATTTTTGGGCACCCAGTTGGCAGCTCCAATCTTATGCAGTATAACATACTTCACACTAAGTTTACTAGCAACCAGTTTCCCTTTTGAGGGCCAGCTTTTGACCTAGTTGGCAGTTATAACCTGACAAACCTTGTTGTCAGAAGCAGCTAGCTTAGGTTGAGCTTCATCAGATCTCCCCAGATGGTTATTGATGACAGTTGAGGAGAAAGTGACACATTTTCCTCTTACATATACTTTTCCAAACTCATTTGATTTTCTATCAGCACAGTCTTCTGATAGGTTCACTATGAACTCCTTCACAAGTATTTCATAGCACTTAGAAAACTGAGTGACAGTCCTCATTAAGCCAACTACATGAATAAGATTCACGATCTCCTTACACTCTAGAGCATTCTGAGCCAACTCTCTTTCCAATGCCACCCTCTTCTGATACACATATTTCCACCTGTTAACACTAGAGGGATAATGAAATGAGATATTGTTAATAGGAACTTCAGGAACACTAGCAGCAAGTTTGCTAGTTGTTGGCTTCTTTTTGGGTGGGATGTCAGTGACATCACAAGCAACATTCGAGTCTAAGTCAAAAACAGTATTGATTTGAGCCTTCCTTTTCTTTAGAACCACCTTGCTTCAAGCTTTTTTAGGGCCGACATGGGTACTTTTAGTTACAGCTTTCTTCTTGGTAGGACTCTAAGCAACTGTCTTCTTCCCTTTCCTAGTCATGAGCCTTTTGGCTATGCTAGGGTTGATCATGACTATCAGATCATTATCTGAATAATCATCAAGGTTCACTACATCAGCATCATCCTTTTGGACATCATCATCATTGTTATCACCTTGCACATTATCATCATCACTCTCAGAGGTTTGACCCTTATCATCATTCTTTCGTGAGGTCGTACCCATGGTTTCAACATCTTGAGTCACATCAGTTTGTTGGTCTAGATGGGGAGCAGGAACCTCAGTGTTCAGGGGAATGGATATCCCCGGCACATCATGTGGCTCATTCAATATCCTAGATACCATATTTGCAATAGTGTTATGGACATCCCTAGAGCCTTCCATATTGGTATCCTCAGAAGGGGTGGAGGTTGAAGTGTGAGGGGCCTAACCTGTGACTAATTCTTTAGGTCTTCTTGCATGTAAAGTTTGTGGTTTCTTCACACTCATACCTTCAAGGGTCACCATACGTAGGGGTGCCACCTCAAGAACCTGGTTAGGGTTGCTAGAGTCAGTTCTAGCACCAGAATCTGGATCAGCGATGGTGGTCATCTTCTTGGAGGAGATAGATTTTGATTGTTGAGACATTTCAGGAGACTTTGGCAGTGTGAGAAAAGGTTTTTTGTGGTGGTTGAAAGAGGTATGGAAGATGAAGAAGTGGTATGGGCACCAAATGAAGCAAACGTATCGTGTGTAGGGGTAGAGTAATGTGATTGCAAAAGAAGAGGAAACTCAGAATTTTGACCAATCAGTAAATGATCAATATTTAGCCTATTCAAAATACAATTCCAAAATACCATTAATTGCTATAACTCCTTATAGAGACACATTCCCAATTTTCTTCTTAAGTTTTCAATTTGAGTGGTCTTGAAATCTCTTGTAAAAATGTCAGCACTTTGTAGGTCAGAGTCCCCAAGCTCCACACAATTTTTTTCAAAATGATGTTTGTTATCACTATACATGGTTCTGTTATGCTGAATTGGGTTCATATTGATGGCACTAAGATTGTCACAATATAATGTCATGACATCCTGAGTGATATTGCTTCCTTCATGTTGGTCATCATTCATGAATTCCACCAAATCCATGTGTAACAGATCTAGATTTTCGAACGTTTTCTGATGTCCATTCTTTGAATGTGCCATCTTGGCTTGCCTGCCAACCTGACACTTACCACAAACTTTTCGTTCATCTAGTGTTAACTTTGGAGTTCCTCTTACTGCTTCCTTGGATATGATCTTTTTCATTCCTTAAAGGTGTCCACGTTTTTTAAGCCATAGTTGATCCTCCTCTTCTTCTTTGATCATAGTACAGACAGTGGAGTTCCTTTTAGGCTCCCATAAGTAACAATTATTCTAAGCTCTAGATCCTCTCATGACTTCCTCATTTTCTCCATTGGTGACAACACATTCACCCTTAGTGAATTTAACATTGAGTCCTTGGTCACATAGCTGACTAATACTAATGAGGTTTACAGTCAATCCTTTGACCAACATAACATTATCCAGTTCTGGAACACCAGGACAGTCTAGCTTTCTAACACCCTTGATTTCTCTTCTAGCTCCATCCCCAAAGGTTACATGACTCGTGGAATGAGGTTTGATGTCCATCACAAGGTTCTTTATTCCAGTCATATGTTTAGAACAACCACTATCAAAATACCAATCTTCTTGGGTTGGCACCCTTAGAGAGGTATGAGCTACTAGAGCAACTACCTTGGCAACCCATTGTTGTTTCTTGATAGGAGCATCCTGTTTGGGTTTGACTTGATGAGTGTGGATGGGAAATCCATGCAGCCTGAAGCAAAAAGGCTTTGTGTCCAAATCTTCCACAGTAGTGACACCTCCACCTCTGAAACTTTCTCTTAGTCTGGTTCACGCTTCTGTTCGCCTGATGTTGAGACATTGGTCGTGACATACGATTTGACCTATAATTTTCAGGCTTTGTCCTCTTGAATCCCTAGATGGGTCCTTGTTCACCAACAAATCCTAGCCCAGACATGTCTCCTGCTTTCTGACCACTTTGTAGAATTTCTTCTAGAGTGTCAGTCCCCTTGTTTAACATCCTGATTGATTTTGACATCTGATCAAGTTTAGAATTCAACAAACTGACCTCACTATTAAGTGAGTCTATTGTTGCAAGATGCTCCTTCTTCTCAGCCTCCAACTCCTTTATAATTTTCTTTTGTTTCTCCCACTTATGCACTTCTGATACACAACTGTTTATATGAAGCTGCAAGCTCATCAAAAGTCAACTCATCTTCACTAGAATCATCATCAGATACACATACACTAGTTAGTGCAGTGACATGTTTTGCATATTCTTCTTATGATCCACTCTCAGAATATCCATCTGACCAAGTGACATTTATACCTTTCTTTTACTTCTTGAGGTAAGTGGGACATTCAGCTCTAATGTGACCATATCCTTCATATTCATGGCACTGAATTCCTTTGCCTTGGTTAGCCTTCTCTTCATATTTACCTCTTCTCCTGATGTCAGAGGGAATGTTCTTGACATCAGGTCTAGTCTTCTGATCTATTCTTTTAATCAGTTTGTTAAATTGTCTTTCAAGCATAGCTATAGCTTCTGATAGATTCTCCTCACTTCCACTATTGTCTTCATCTGAGTCCTCTGCAGTATTTGATACAAAAGCTATGCTTTTGTTCTTCTTCTCAACATGATCACACATTCCCATCTCAAAGGTTTGGAGAGAACCAATGAGTTCATCCACCTTCATGTTGCTTATATCTTGAGCCTCTTCAATAGCAGTAACCTTCATGGCAAATCTCTTGGGCAATGATCTGAGTATCTTCCTTTCAAGCTTTTCTTCAGACATTTTTTCTCATAAAGCTCCTGAAGTATTAGCAATTTCCAGAATATTCATGTAGAATTCATGAATAGTCTCATCCTCCTTCATTCTCAGATTCTCAAACTTAGTTGTCAGCATCTGTAATCTAGATATCTTGACCTTAGAGGTACCTTCATGAGTTGTTTTGAGAGTATCCCAAACCTCTTTGGCCAGTTCACAGTGATGCACAAGTCTGAAGATGTTCTTATCTATCCCAT
This sequence comes from Lathyrus sativus, assembly GCA_963859935.3. Lineage (NCBI taxonomy): Eukaryota > Viridiplantae > Streptophyta > Magnoliopsida > Fabales > Fabaceae > Lathyrus > Lathyrus sativus. The sequence goes on from OZ012735.1 coordinate 754,185,396, forward strand.
TGAATAATGCATTCAGGGCCTTAGAATTCCCAAGACCTAAGGATTCTTGCTCTTTGCTCCTCTTCTTCAGGTATTAGCACAGTTGCTCCATCTTTATCTGTTTTCACTAGATGCTCCCATCCTGAGTTAGCTGCTCTCTAGGCCTTGCTATCCAGAGACTTTAAGAAAGCTATCATACGAGGTTTCCAGTAGTCATAGTTAGAACCATCCAGAATTGGTAGTCTATTTGTGAATCATATATCCTTGTCCATAGTACCAGAATTTTTCTTCCCTAGATCTCACCCATAAAATAACAGGCAGGGTGCCTACTCTGATGCCAATTGAAATTCTAGTAACAGAAAATCGATGTTATACTGCATGTTATGACATCCACTACTGAACAGACAATTAAGCTAAGCAGTAAAACACTTAAAGAAAGCAGTAAACAACACAGGGAATTGTTGACCCAGTTCAGTGCAAATTACACCTACTCTGGGGGCTACCAAGCCAGGGAGGAAATCCACTATTAGCAGTGTTAATTCAGAGCCAAACTACCAGTTTGCACTCTTCACTTAAGACCTACCCAATGCAACTTCAGCCTAACACTAGACTTGAGTTCCTACTCACTCCCCCTCAATCACAGCAGTGATATCAACCACTTAAGTTACAGATTCAAATGAAGACACACTTCAAACAAATCTTGATCTTGCTTCACAACTTCAATCAAGAGACACAACGCTCGTGCTTAAAAGCTTAGAGTGACACACACAAAGTACAACTCAAAACACACTAGTCCAAAGCAATCATCCAGGTGATAATTACTTGGCTCACAAGTAATCCTAAGACAAAACACACGTGAAGATCATAGTACACAGACTGAATTCTTTACTCACCAAAACACTCTGTAAAATCTCTAAACCTCTATCTTGAATCAGGATTGCCACTTCTGTATTTATAGGCAACGTAAGTTCCTTGGGCCTCAGTGCATCAATTAGGTTTAACCAAGTTAAACCTCTTTTTCATAAATTAGGGTTCTGTCAATTAGGTCATAGGCATTTTACGTTATCCTCAGCATTGCCTAGCATTTTGCCTGAGATATCTAAGCGCCCTAAAATGTTTCCTGGAATCTAGCCTGAGCTAACTCAATCATTATAACCGAAAAACAAACACGCGCCCTTGATGTTAGCTACCTGATGTCATAACATTCAGTAAGACATCCAATACACTTTGTTCTAGCTAACCAACCTTACCCTGCAGAACACTACACAAGCATGTCATGACATCAACCATGACATCTACACACAACATTGTTTTATCATAAAATGCAGCCAATCAAGAACATCTACAGTTATCAATAGGTGTCTTTAGAGTTACCTTAGGTGTTTGTTGCTGAACAACCTAAGGCTTGGTCCTACTGGGTACCGTAGGCAAAGTAATGGTATAACACCACCTATCATGTCTTCATTGGCAGGTCACCATTTGAAGTTGTTTATAGAAGGAAACTGATGGGTTTTCCTCTTTTTGTGGAGAGAGAAAGAAGGAGAAAGATTAACATTTATAGAAAATGGAATTGAAAGTACGCAAGTATTCTTTGGTGAACTTATGTAAGAGAAATTTTCTCTTTACGTTATAGCCACCAATTTGTTGCATGGTTTGGATATATAAGCTTTTGTTGTTTCATTTCTAAAAATATCATCAAAGTGAAAATCCTTTTTTGAGAGACAAATCCAAAAGAGAGGTTATCCACAATATTTGTTGGTGAGAGTTGTAATAATCAGATTGTATTATTATTCATTTAGACAGAAGAAATTTTTGCTGCTCCATTGTTATTATTATTATTATTATTATTATTATAGTGGGAAAAGTTTGATCTTGATTCAGGGATATTAATTATCCGCTGACCTTGTATTAGGTGTGTTTAGTGCTATCTTTCCCAACGAGTGGTATCAGAGCTTCGGCTCGCCATACATTTTAACTTATGGACGAGTTAACCTCGACGGGATCATCGACGATGATTAAGTTAACCTCTTCAAACTACTCCATTTGGAAGCCCGAAATGGAAGACATACTTTATTGCAAAGATTTGTATCAACCTTTGCAAGATAAAGGGACGGAGCCAACTGACAAGTCAAATGAAGACTGGAATGTGATGAATAGGAAAATTGTTGGACAAATTCGACAATGGATTGATCAAAGTGTCTTTCATCATGTTGCACAAGAAACAGTTGCATACACATTATGGACGAAGCTAGAAACATTGTAGGAGAGAAACACAACCCAGAATAAAGCCTCTACTATTTGCCGATTGGTGAACCTCAAGTATAGAGAAACCCGAAGTGTTTCCGAACACTTGAGTGATTTTCAAAGATTGATAAATCACCTCACCAATATGAAGATGGTGCTTGAAGATGAATTGTAAGCATTATCATTATTAAGTTCCTTGTTGGAAAATTGGGATACACTTGTGGTTTCATTGAGTAACTCGGAACCACAAGGTGTTCTAACGTTGTACATAGTAAAAGATAACATGTTCAATGAAGAATATCGATGGAAGGAACAAGGAATGCCGTTAGATTCGGAGGCGCTTATCACTGAGTATCGTGGAAGAAGTATCCACAGGAAGTTCAACAACAGAGACAAGTCAAGAGGCAAGTCTAGAGATAAGTTCAATGGAAGATCGTGGGCAAGAAAAGACGTTGAATGTTTTTACTGTCACGAGAAAGGTCACATGAAGAGAGAATGTAGGAAGCTCAAAAGAGAGCAATACGAAAAAGGTGATGCGAGTAACATAGCCGCTACCATTTTTCAAGGCAATGAGGTAATCTTTGTTTGTGATGATGGTCATGTTAATTTGACATCACAAGAAACATGTTGGGTCGTGGATTCCGGTGCATCATTCCATGTAACATCACGAAGGGATTTCTTTTCCTCTTATACCAGAGGTGAGTTTGGTCATGTGAGGATGAGCAACAATAATACATCCAAAATTATGAGGAAAGGAGATATTTGTCTAGAAACAAACACTGGTTGTTACTTAACATTGAAAGATGTGAGACATGTTCCTGATATGCGTCTCAATCTAATATCCACCGGACTACTAGACGAAGAGGGCTATACTAGTGTGTTTGGGTACAAGAAATGGAAGATAATTAAAAGTTCCTTGGTAGTAGCCCGAGGCAAGAAAGTAAGCACCCTTTATGTGATAGAAGCTAAAGTCAATAATGGGTGTGTAAATGCTCTCGGAGAAGACTCCTCGGTCGAACTATGGCATAAACGGCTTGGACATATGAGTGAGAAAGGACTTCAAGTTCTTGCCAAAAGAGGTATTTTGACTGGTCTGAAGGGATTGAAAATGTCTCTTAAGCCATGCACACATTGCTTGGCTGGAAAGCAACATAGAGCTTCATTTCAATATAAGGCCTGACATAGAAACCAAATGTTTTAGATTTGGTGCATTATGAAGTTTGTGGTCTAATGACCACTAGTACTCTTGGAGGTGCAAGGTATTTTGTTACCTTTATTGATGACCACTCCAGAAAGGTATGGGTGTATGCCCTCAAAACAAAAGATCAGGTGTTTGTAGTATTCAAACAGTTTCATGCTAGTGTTGAGCGAGAAACTGGCAAGAAGTTAAAATGTGTTCGCACTGACAATGAAGGAGAGTTTATAGGAGCTTTCAGACATTATTGTATGAGTAATGGAATCCGGCATGAAAGATCTGTTCTGAAGACACCTCAGCACAATGGAGTAGCTGAGAGAATGAACATAACTATTGTTGAAAGAGTGAGAACAATGTTATGTCATGACAAGTTACCAAAGAGTTTTTGGGGTGAGGCTCTGATGACTGCAGTTGATTTAATCAACTTATCCCCTAGAGCATTATAAGGGAGATGAAAGTGAAGATATTGAAGAAGTAGAAAATGAAACTCAAATTCATAATGGTCCAACTGAAGAAGTTACAAATGGTAATAGAAGTGGAGGTAATAATGAAGATATGACTGAAGACTCTAAGGGTGAAGAACAAGAGCTCCAATTAAGAAGGTTATCCAGGATACCTAAGCCACAAACCAAATATCCTGCAACGGAATTTGTGTTACTCACTGACGGGGGAGAACCAGAATCTTATGAAGAAGCTTTGATGGATAGCCACAAAGAAGAGTGGTTGAAAGCCATGCAAGAAGAAATGCAATCCTTGCATGAGAACCTGACATATGAGTTAGTAGTTTTACCGAAAGGTAAAAGAACACTAAAAAACAAATGGGTGTACAAGTTGAAAACTGAAGAGAATAACTCAAAGCCCAGATACAAGGCAAGATTATTCGTCAAAGTAGGGATGTCAAAAATATCCATACTCGCGGATATCCGTGGATAAAATCTGCCACAGATATGGGGCTGGTAGCTTAATGGATATCCATGGATAAAATAAATGGATATTTAAATACCCGTTTGTTAATGGATATGGATATGGGTTTAATGATATCCATACCCGCGGATATCCATATCCGTTTATAAATTATAAAAATTATTTAAATATCATTAGTTTATTATACTTTATCTTTGCATCTTCTAAAAAAATTAGTCTTCTTATACTTTTTTTTTTAATTCTTTTAAGAAAACCTTTCACTTTTCATTCAAATTCTATTTGTCATTTCATATTTAAACTCTTCGATACTTCATACCTCACTTCATCAATTTCACAGTCCAACCAACTAATATCGTCATTCCTTTGTCGAACTAGTGTCTCCATTTCTACTCCTCTGTCGTCTGATCTTCCATCATTCCTCTGTCGAATATTTTGTATGGATGTTATGTGATAATAAATTTTTGTGTCTTTAAAATAAGTTAAAAATAATTTTCTTAAAAAATAATTTTTATAAAAAAAAGTATTATCCAGGGATATCTGTAAATATCTGTGGATACCATAAAACTCGTGGATTACCCGCTTAACAGATATCCACATGGATATGGGGCGGATATGGATATCATATTTATCTAACGGGGCGGATACGGATATCATAGTATCGGCCCCCATGGATATCCATTTACATCCCTATGTCAAAGGCTTTAGTCAAAAGAAAGACATTGATTTTGAAGAGATTTTTTCACCAGTGGTTAAGATGTCGTCAATCCGGGTAGTGCTTGGTTTGGCTGCAAGTCTGGATCTAGATGTGGAACAACTAGATGTGAAGACTGCATTTCTTCATGGTGATTTAGAAGAAGAAATTTACATGGAGAAACTAGTGGAATTCAAAGTCAAAGGCAAAGAAGACTTAGTATGTCAGCTGAAAAAGAGTTTGTATGGACTTAAACAGGCACCACGTCAATGGTACAAGAAGTTTGATTCCTTCATGATTGATCATGGATACCGAGGAACTAATTCTGATCATTGTGTGTTTGTGAAGAGATTTGATGATGGCGAGTTCATCATATTACTCTTATATGTTGATGATATGTTGATTGCCGGACAAAATAGTGAGAAGATAAGCAAGTTGAAGAATGAAATGAAGAAGTATTTTTCAATGAAAGACTTGGGACCAACAAAGCATATTCTTGGTATGTCCATTTGTCGTGACCGAAAGGAACATAAGTTGTGGCTATCACAAGAAAAATATATCGAGAAAGTGTTAGAGCGTTTTCACATGAAAGCGCAAAGCCAGTTGCTACTCCACTTGCTAGTCATTTCTGTCTTAGTTCAAAGCAGAGTCTGACAAGTGAAATTGAAAAAGAAGAGATGCATAAGGTGCCATATGCATCAGTTGTTGATAGTTTAATGTATGCAATGGTATGCACACGAGCAGATACAACGCATGCGGTTGGAGTTGTTAGCAGATACTTGGCAAATCCATGAAAGGGGCATTGGAATGCTATGAAGTGGATCTTGCGATATCTCAAAGGAACTTCCAAAATGAGTTTATGCTTTGGAAGTAGAAATCCTGAACTAATTGGCTATACAGATGCAGATATGGCAGGAGATATTGATTCTAGGAAATCAACTTCTGAATTCTTGATTACATTTTCAGGGGGAGCTGTATCGTGGCAGTCGAAGCTACAAAAGTGTGTTGCTTTGTCTACCACAGAGGAAGAGTTCATTGTAACAACCGAAGCTTGCAAGGAAATGTTATGGATGAAGCGATTCTTGCATGAATTAGGGCAAGACCAACAGAAGTACATTGTACATTGTGATAGTTAGAGCGCCATCCACTTGAGTAAGAATTTGAGCTTTCACTCGAGGTCAAAGCATATTGATGTGAGATATCACTAGATACTTGATATGTTGAATTCCAAGCAACTGCAGCTTGAGAAAATTCATACTGATGGCAATTGCTCAGATATGATGACCAAGTCCTTACCCAAGGACAAGTACGAGTTCTGCAGGAGAGTTGCTGGATTGATGAGCCCTCCACCTAAATCAGATGGGGGAGATTGATAGGCTTTCCTCTTTATGTGAAGAGAGAAAGAAGGAGAAAGATTAACATTTATAGAAAATGGAATTGAAAGTACGCGAGTATTCCTTGGTGAACTTATGAAAGAGAAATTTTCTCTTTACGTTATAGCCACCAATTTGTTGCATGGTTTGGATATATAAGCTTCTGTTGTTTCATTTCTATAAACATCATCAAAGTGAAAATTCTTTTTTGAGAGACAGATCCAAAAGAGAGGTTATCCACCATATTTGTTGGTAAGAGTTGTAATAATTAGTTTGTATTATTATTCATTTAAACAGAAGGAATTTTTGCTGCTCCATTGTTATTATTATTATAGTGGAAAAAGTTTGATCCAGGGATATTAATTATCCGCTGACGTTGAATTAGGTGTGTTTAGCTTTCCCAACAGAAACCACCTAAGTTGTTAAGATTTATTAGTAATGAAACTAAGGTGGTTGCAGTAGCTTTGAAGTTTAAGGATAGAGATGAAGCATTGGGATAGTTGAAACTATATCTACTGAAAGCTCAGCAACAGACACAGTTATATGCGAACGGGAAGAGAAGGTATGATGTGAGAGAATGAGTTTTTTTTGAAATTAAGGCCTCCTAAGCAACATTCGGTGGTTAGAAGGATCAATCAGAAATTGGCAGCACAATTTTATGGTCCTTTTAAGATTATTGAAAGGATTGGTGAAGTTGCGTATAAACTACAGTTGCCTGACCAATCTAAAATTCACCATATTTTTCATGTTTCCCTATTAAAAAAGGCCATTGGAGACTATCAGGTACAAGGTGAGTTGCTTAAGGATTTGGATGTGATACTTGATGAGAAGATTTATCCGGTCAAGGTTTTGGGCTCAATGGTTACTGTGCAGGAGGGGTCTCTACACGACAAAGCTTGATTCAATGGAAAAATAAGTCTATTAAGGATGTCAATTTTTTCTCATTTGTTATTCTTTTCCATTGTTCTGATACTTGTAATTGTGCCATTTTCTCATTAATACAATTATAGTTAACTGAATTTTCTTTCTAATTCTTTACTTGTGAATCTGATATCCATCACATTGTGTAGAGCTCAAGACTAAAACTTTGATTCATCTCGTAAAAATATGAGAATGGGCGGGACGGATCCATAAACACTGCACTTTTAAAGATTAAATTACAAAAAAAAAAAAAAAAGGACAAGAGACATATTAAAGCGTGTACGTCTAAAATCTTGACTTTTCTCGCAAAATATTGTTGACAAAACAGACATGTCTAACCGATTAGATCTATTTTGTCACTCTACATAAATTCTTAAAAATTGAAATTGCAACAACATACATAGTGAGATATCGCTAAAAAAGAATGTATATACTAAATATTCAAACTACCTATATAACTCAAAATGAGTTCTCATCAAAAACAAATAATAAAATTCAAAATAACCAACCGAGGTTCAAAACATAAATAAAATGAAAATTTTAAATCACAATCCATGTCTGCCTCATCTTCATTTTTAAGTTCCCCCGCATTAATATTATTTGTTTGTCACTTGATACTAAACCAAATTTCAAACATAAACAAAATGAAAATTTTAAATCACATCTGCATATGCCTCATCTTTCCTTCTAAATTCCACCATATTAATATTATCTTATTCATCACTTGATTCAAACCTTGTTCTTTCACAAAAATCACAAACAATATTTTCCAGCTCTGATCTTTATGAGAGTTCCATACCAACCAATAAGGTTGTCACCAATAGACTTACAAATAACCTTTGTTGTTGGAGGTTGGTGTTACACTTTCAGAGAGAGGACGATGATGCCATGGCCGTTATTAAAAGAGAAGCAAAACAGACGAGAACAACAAAGAACAATGGAAACAGGAAGGCGGGAGAGAAGGGTGGCGAATGGGAAAGAAACAAATGAAGACGGCAGCAAACAACGAAGAACAATTGAGAATAGAAATAGAGTGGAAAACGGAAGACAAAGGAGAACAGAAAAAACAAAAGCAGGGTTAAATATTAGGTAAAAAAGGTGGAAAAGATCAATATACTTTTAAAAATGGGTTTACAAATTTGTTCCAAATTGAGAATGGCGGCCATCAAACTGCCTTAGCTTTGCTATTGAGCTGTTGCAAAGCCGTTATTCGCAACTGCAGTCAATAGTGCTTCGCCTGCCAAATGCATAGCAGTGAGGGACCGTGCTGATGCGCAATACAGATATAGCACACTATTGACAACCTAGCCAATGTGTAAAAGTGTTTGCAAAGGAAATTCATAAAACTTTCAAAAGATTTTGAACATAAGTATTTAAACAATGTGAAACTCAAAGAAAGGTGAAAAGAATTACAGGGTTGAAAATAGTCATCTGACTGTTGGCTAGCTTCCCTAAGATTGTTGATGAGTAAATCAAAAGTTGATGAACTCTCTAATGATCTTGCCAATTTAATGAATGACATTGAAAAACTCAACAAGCTCTTGAACATCAATAGACTTGTACAACAACAAAGATGTGGTGCCACAAAGGTGGGAGAAGAAGGGAATTCTACGGAGGGACATGAACAGGTCATAAAAGAACCTGAGTGTTAGCAATATTTGCAGGAGTTTTTCTGGCTGCACAAATTGCAGCAAAATCAGCCTATAAAACTCACATAGTTGTATGATCCGAAACTTTAGAGTACTAATTTGAAAATGACTTTTGCCTGCCACCCAGAAACTGATTGTCACAGGTGGATAATAAATAGGCGATTGGAAGCTTGTTTCCAATCTTTTGCATCAGAACAGCCAAAGCATCTACTTGTTCAGAAACCTGCAGGGACAAAGTAGCAGATGCAAGATTTGTCCTTGCAAATGGATATTGAATTGGCGAAGCAAAGTATATTGAATACAATTAACAGCAAAACAGACTCAACTTAAAATGGAAAGACAAATTCAAAAGCTGAAATTGTCTTAAATAACTTCAAACAACTTTGTTTGTCTGCTTAGCAGATGTCTATCTTTGTTGTAATAGACTAACAGCAATGTCACTGAAATTGTTTGCAAATCACTATAAGAGGTATCAATATTACTTTTATTCCAAGGGAGGGATATTGTTTTATCGCAGCAGAAAATGATTGAAACATCGTAGACAACAACACTAAAAATTTGCAGTACCCTCAGTCAACATTACAAAATTTACTAAATTTCAGGTAACTTTTGAATATTGGAAGAAACATATCTCTAAGAAACACAACACATTACTTCACTCCATAACAACATTTGCACCAAGTGCTTTCAGTTTCTCTATTATCTGTTCTCCTTCTTCCTTTGAAACACCTTTCTTTATAATAGAGGGTGTTTTTTCCACTATATCCTTTGCCTCCTTCAAACCTAAATCCGTAAAGCCCCGAACTTCTTTGATTACTTTAATTTTGGAAGCTGCTTCATAGGACAACAGTTTCAATTCAAATACAGTTTTTTCTGGTTTTACCTCCTCTTTGACTGATGTTGAGGCTTTTGCTGCCATTCCAGCCAAATTTGCAGTCCCGGCTTTCAAATATCCCACATTAGGCATCTCCTTTATACCCATTTTCTTCATCAGAACGAGACCCAATTCTGCAGCTTCGGCTAGTGTTAGAGATGCCACTTCATCAACAAGCCTGAAAACTCTCTCTGATGGAGGGCCACGATTCTCATTGGGATCAAATGTTGCAGGGTCAAAATCAGCCGGGAGACTTCTCTGATCAATTTCCACTTCCTCTACGTCCTCCTCCTCTTTTCTTGCCGCTTGACCAAAGTTTCTTGAAAATACATTTAATTTCCTAGCATTCAAACCTACTATGCGTCCATAAAGAGGCTGCCTATACAAACCATTGGGTAAACAATGTCTTATTCTCAAAAGCAAGCTCATTCTTGGCTTGTAAAGATCTCTCTGAATTGGCAAATCAGCTCATTCAACGTACATTGCGGACATTATTCCAGCACAAATCCTGGTAGATACAGCAAAACATTTGTTTAAATACCATCATCTAAGGCTTATTGAACTGTTGTATATTTTATATAGGACTAGGAGTAAATTACAAAGTCATGAAGATGGACCCAACACTGCATATTCTTAGGTTATGGATGATCTAAAAATCAACAACTTAACAAATTAGAAATATAAGAGTGATGACCAACAAGACACGAAACACGAGAATCCACAGATCACATGACAAACGAAACAGCAACAGAAAGGCAATGGAGCAAGCCATCAGTGCTCTTTGCTTTTTCAAAATCTGGTAAGGTGACTAACAATAATATATTCGCAAAAATAATAAGGGAATCACAAAAAGCTTCTCTGTCTCACACAAGTAGATCTTGGTCGGCAAGCGCATAAGACCACCGGATTAGTTCAAGTAGGAAGTCTAGGGTTTGAACCCTCAAAACCAACATAGCTAAGATATGTTTTCCTATCAATAAATAAAAACAAAAAGCTTCTCAGTCTCTAAATGATATAAGATTTTAATATAGAGCTATGTTGTTAATCTCAGAGAGTGTTGCATAGCACTGACCCCCTAAAATGCTATAGCAGTATAGCAGCTATTGCAAAGACTAAAAACTATTGTACAAAATAAACATAAATACTCAAAAATAGACTTAATAGTTAAAAAACCTAAGTATATAGTAATTAAACATAAGCAAATACGAAGAATAAACTGGAATTGAATTAAAAGTAAGAAGAGCAAAACAATCATTTTTAAGCAAGAAAGAACATAACATTACTCTTCAAGGGGGTTTAAATTGAAATTAAAAAATAAAAAAAAAATAAAAAAAATTTATGAATTTATTCCCAAAATTCTAATAGCGAGTGCAATAGCAGTTTGGGGACACAATTTGTGGCCACTATAACCTCTATTGTTGATAGTGGCTCGTGGACCAATAGCGTTGCACCGAACCCTACTACGCTATTTTGCTATAGCATTGCTATTGCATAATATTAACAACATAGAGGAACCCTAGTCTAAACTCTCGAGGTCGCACTCTAACATACACACCACTTTTTGGTTTATATCTGCTAGACTAGAGAGACATTAAGTTAAGAGTATTTCCTTGCTCCCATGCATTTGAACATAACCAAATAGAGTAAACTATCAAATTTAGACCCGAAATTGTTAACGCAAGGCAAATTGGGACTCCAAGCTAACAAAATAGAAAATTCTTTCCTCAAAAAGAACCACGTCTATCAAAAATCAAAATACTCCTTCGGCCAAGTAACATCTTGGATGAGTGTTGAGATGTCACAATAAATAACAATGTGAATTTCCACATTGTCGACACGTCATGTAGAACATTTTGATAATTTCCCAATCGCAGGTTTGCAAATTTCAAAGAGCATTTTTTCCATAATCTATGAAATTTTAGGAAGCATTTTGCCTACGGATTTGTAAATTGAAGGGATCATTGTCTTTAAGTAATTTTACATCAGGTAGCATTATGCCCTCTGTCGCACCAACACCTCCAAAAAAAATGTGTCCGTGCCCGAAACTGACTCCGACGCTTGTGATTACATTGAATTTGTCCATTTTCAAACTATTACCCGGTATAGACATGTCAGTGTCGTGTTTCTGGTTTCCGTGCTTCATTATGCCTGAATAAAATTTTAAATTCTTGCAGGAAATGAGGTATGGATTTGGAATGGCCACCAAAAAACAGAGTTTCAACATTAGAACCAAATTCCCACCAACACATTATAAAATACTAAAATTTAATTCAATAAAACCTCCTCTAAACTTTTACAAACAGAGAAAATACCAATAATCTTATACTCAGAAAGCATTGGCCATTCAATTTCTTACTCGAATTTCATTATAATAACACCAGCATATAACACTTCAATAATACCAAAAATGATCCATTTGTTTACACTACAGTTAAAAACAGATAACATTGATTCCTATGCTATCAATCGCGTTGCTTTAGCGCGCAATCATGGAATCGCATTTTCACGCATGAAACAGTAGAGAAGAACGAAAATTCGAGTTAAAAAAGAGAGAAGGAAAACCTGGACAAACCTTTTCACTGTTTATGGCGGCCGACGACGAACTCCGACTTCGTTTTCCGGCGAATTGAGTTCAGTTCGAAGTGCAGTGTCGTTTTGATGGAGCTGTTGAGTTTCGTTGAGTAGGGTTTTGATTAATTAATTAATTAATTTTTAAAATCTTTTTTTCTCTTTGGAAATGATAATGGGCTTTTGTAAGGGCTTGCGATTATAATCTTGTGTCTAGTTTTCATTTGAGTTTTTCTAGTTAGAGTCCCATTTTTTATTACACCCTATGTATGCTAGATAACATATACCACTTTGAGAAAATTATATATAAATTTGTTTAATAAATAAAATATTTATAGTTTTAAAGTTTTAATAATATTTTTTAAAATATAATTTAATTATTTATATTATATAAAATAAAAATGACCCTTTTTTATAAAAAAATTTATACAAGTTTTAAAACAAACAGTTATACACATTCTTAACTTATAGTATCTCTGAAGCAAACCGATAATGAAAAATTAAGACATCCTCAACCTTAAAATTTTTGAATTTTACATTCTGATACCAACCATTTCCAAGATACGTATCAATATCTGGTCTTTTCCCTTTAAAAATCTCACAAACATAATACGTCTGTCTTTTTTCTTTAAGAATCTCACAGTCATAAAACCGATAATGAATGCATAGCGTAGAGTTCGCACATTATTGTCACATTTTAAACTCACAATATCAATATTAATAGTATAGTGGTCGAACAGATCGAACAACATTATATAATTTGGACAAAAAATATCTAATTTAATAGAAATAAAGTATTTTATTTGATAAATGAAATATACAGTTATTAAATGAGTGAATTTATTTAAATTATAACCAATTACTATGGAAAAATAGACCTTTAGCAGCGCTTTTTTTGGCCTTTAGCAGCGCTTAAAAGCGCTGCCTAAAGTGACGCTGCTAAAGGTAAAGGCAGCGCTTTTTTTATGAAAAAAGCGTTGTTATAGGCCCACTTTTAGCAGCGCTTTTCCATAAAAGCGCTCTCTATTCGCCCCCCTTTAATAGTGCTTTTGAAAAGCGCTGCCTATCCCCCCCTCCTTTAGCAGCGCTTTTGAAAAGTGTTGTCTATTCCCCCCCCCCCCCTTTTAGTAGCACTTTTTAAAGCGCTATCTTTACCCTCCCTTCCCCCATGTAGCAGCGCTTTTTTGAGCGCTCTCTATGTCCCCCCCCCCCCCCCCCTTTAGCAGCATTTTCTTAATAAAAGTGTTGTCTATTCTTCACGTCTTTAAACAAATTTTTTAAAAAATATCACTTTTTCATAGCGTTTTTTGGTAAAAAAAACACTGTTTATTTTTCATATTCTTTATAAACGAGTTTTTTGAATTATGTTGCACTATTTTTTATATTTTTTTCGACAAACCTGCTTATAACAATTACATTCACCTGCATATAATTCAGGCCTTTAATTCAACACTTTGACCTTATATATACCATAATCTTTGTAATTCAACACATAAATTAACCTGCTTATAATTCAACACAAGCCGATCATCAGAACATCTTCACAAATACAGTCACTATACATATAATTACAAAACTGATAATTTTGCAAATACATTCAGTACTACACATATAGCGCCAAAACTACATACGACTTCCAGAAATATAATTATCCCGCATCAATATTTGACAATATATATACCTTATACAATTCTCAACTCAAGAATGTATTGACACCATTCCTCCTTAATCTCTTCCAATCTGTCTTTCGAGTAAGTACCATACTTGAATTCATCAAAGTACTACATAATATAACATAACATGCATGATTTAGTTTAAAAACTAATTACTCAGATGAAATATCGGTTAAATATTAAAATAAATCATATAACTTATAAATTGATCCATACCATGATTGGAATCTCTATTTGACCCGAATGAATAATTTCTTTCATAAACCTAAATACAAAATATCCGCAATCAATCTCATTGCGCTGACGATGACACTGTAAATGGAAAAAATAAACGAATATTTATCAGGATATATAGTTTAACTAGTTTTATCAAGTAGAATCACTATAACAGTCAAAATTGTGAAAATATACCTGCACTCTGATCCAGCTAATGTTGTTAGCCTTCCTTTTTGGCATTGTTGCTTCTCTTTGTGATCGGAATATTTGTATAACTCTAACATAATATAAACGAATATTTAGAACAATCTCACGTAATAAATAAAGATAATTATTCAGAACAATATAATATATCTCATCACTTACGTATCAACTATTTTCTTCATATCAGGATATTTTGTTTGATCACCATCCAATGAATCCAGATAATACATTATTTCTTTCATCAGATTAACCGCAACCAACAACCAGTGTCCACTGTAAAATAAGACAAAAGTTTAGACGGAAATGTTATATAGAATGGCAAAAACGAATAATTATAATAAATGAATTTAGAATGAAATCTAACCCATGGTCAGTATTATATGCCAAAAAATGCAACTTCCTTGTATCTGCGATCATAAATGCTTAGACCATGTAATCTCTGACTGCATCTGAAGTGCAATCGATTGGCCGTGAGTTGATACAGCTAGTAGATAAGAATGCGAATCTTGAAGTCAAATTATGCGGGACCAACAACTTGTCATACAAGAACCTTAAATAAAAACATAATCAACATTATAATATTCATTTAAATGAGCAAATAAATTGTTCAATTATTTAATTAAAATTGATCGGAGCACCTGATGTAGAAATGCATAACACCGATGCCCAATTCAGAATGTTGGAAAATCTGGTCCAAATCCTTTTTTGCAATTGTTTCGGCATATTCAAAACCGAAAATACCTTCCTCCATAGGTATTTGACGGATGCCACCCTCAGCCACATCTGTTGTTCCTACATATGTTTCAAGGCACAACCTTTCTGACTTGTTGCAACTGTTGAGCATGAACCTAAAAGTCATATAAGTTAAGTAATTAATGTATAATAATAAAATCATCATGTAACTGTAGTAGTACCTGTTTTTTAGATGTAGCTGAATAAGTTTCCCGCATAATTCCCTTATCTTTTGATTTGGATTTTGTAGGAGTTAAGATCATCATGTAAATAAATGATACGTAAATGTAAGAATAACTTTCATGTATGGGTCGTAAAACATTTGAATACTACAAGATTGATAATGATGTTCAACCTACCTCATCATTTATGAAAATGAAATTTGACGGCCATGCAACATACGATCATATTACGTCTCTCACCACGGTTGCATCCAAAACATCATCTGGTATAGGCAACAATGCACCCCTTCTAAAGTAATATCAACCGATACTTTCAAAAATCCAGCAGGGAGTAGTTTATGGTGAATTAAGTCTCCCAAAGTGTTATGCACTTTTCCCTTGCCAACCATGCGATAAGTCGGTGACGATAAATATAGCCGACAAGGTGAAATGCCCTAAATAAATAATGAATATGATTAATGTGTCAATTAAGAAAATGGATTGAACATTGGAAAAATGTTCAGTACAAAACTCAATCGCTTCTTCAACAATGTATCGTTCAACAATACAACCCTCTGGTCGACTTCGGTTTTTCACATACCCTTTTAATATTTTCATATAACGTTCAACAGGGTACATCCATCGCATATAAGTTGGTCCACACAATTGTGTCTCTTTTACAAGATGAACAACTAGATGTACCATTATGTCAAAAAATGATGGAGGGAAATACATTTCAAGCTCACATAAAGTAATAACTATTTCTTTTTGCAATGTTGGTAAGATCGCAGAATCGATCACCTTACTACAAATTGACCTGAAGAAAAAATACAATTTAGTTATTGCGCTTCTCACTTTTTTTGGAAAAATAGAACGTATACCTATTGGTAGAAAGTGTTCCATTATAACATGGCAATCATGTGTCTTTAAACTCTTTAACTTGAGGTCTTTCATAGAAACAAGTCTTCTAATATCTGAAGAGTATCCTTCTGGAACTTTAACTTCACTTAGAAACTTACACAATATTTTTTCTCCTTTCTAGATAAAGTATAAGTAGCAGGTGGTAGATATGTTCGATTTCCTTTCTTCAAGGGTCCTAATTCATTTCTTATTCCCATCGCTACCAAGTCCTTTCTTTCTTTAAGGTCATCCTTAGACTTTCCTTGTATATTGAGTAACGTGCCAATAACACTTTCAAATACATTATTTTCAATATGCATAACATCAAGAAAATGTCTTACATACAACGACTTCCAATACGAAAACTCAAAAAAATTTGACCTCTTCTTCCACCCACACGTGACAAGCGTATGAGCAAAAGGCTTGCCAAACATAGTACTCACATCTTTCACCTTTTCAAAAATTTGTTCACCGGTCAATGTAGGTGGAGCTCTACCTTGTTCTGAATTTTCATTGAATGCTTTTCTCCACCCACGGTAGTGATGATTAGAATTTAAGAATCTACGATGACCAAGAAACATATTCTTCTGACTAAATTCCAATCGTGTCCAATCTATGTTTTCTTCACAGATAGGACACGCACATTGACCTTTAATGTTATACCCCGATAGATTTCTGTATGCTAAAAAATCATTAAATGTTCCAAAAAAAACATCACCTTCAAATTGAAACTTTCTTCCTTATATCCAATATAAACCTTCACACCGTTCTCCCACAAACTCTTTAAGTCTTCGATTAAAGGTGTCAAGTATACGTCTATGTCATTCCCTGGTTGTTTAGGGCCATAAATTAATATAGATAACATTACATACTTATGCTTCATACATAGCCATGGAGGTAGGTTATAAATCATAATAATTGCAGGCCATGTGGAATGTGAGATACTCTGTAGACCATGCAGATTCATTCCATCAGTTGATAATGCCAAGCGAAGGTTCCTAGCTTCTTCTCCAAAATCAGGATACTCATTATCAATTTTCATCCACTGTGGTGAATTTGCCAGATGTCGATACTTCCCATCTATAATTCTATTATCTGCATGCCAAGTCAAGTGTTTTGTATATGTTTCACTACGAAACATGCATCTAAATCTCGGAATTATAGGAAAATACCATAAGACTTTTGTTGGTGACAACTTTTTCTTATACCGAGATACACCGCATTTAGGACACTTGTTTAATGATGCATATTCATTTCGAAACAAAATACAATCATTTGGACATGCATGTATCTTATCATAGCTCATGCCAATAGAACATAACATTTTTTTAGCTTCATAGGTTCGATTGGGAAGAATATTATCCTCCGGAAGCATCTCTTTCATAAGGGCTAATAACTCCGTGAAACTTTTATCCCACTATCCATTACCCGTCTTTAAGTTGTACAACTTTAATACCAGACAATCTTGTGAAAGTAGTGCAACCTTTATACAACGGTTTCTCAGCATCGCTTACCAACCTCTCAAACATCTTGGGACAATCCTGAAAATCTTCTTCAAGTGCTTCTGCAATCTCTTCGACTCGATCATAATCATATGTATCTCTGCCATTGTCATTTGAAGCATATGTCGTATTATCCCCCGGTTCGACATTCTCGTTACTTATCTTACCATGTAATGTCCAACATGTATAACTTCGATCAATTCCATGTCTCTTTAAATGAGATTCCAACTGAACTGCGTCAATCCGACGCCCATAACAGTAACCTAAGCAAGGACATGTGATCCTACTGGGGTCTTTGGTGTGTTCAACAAAAAACTTAACGAATTTTGATACCCCATTCTCGTACTATTTTGACAATCAATGAGAAGACATCCATTTTTTATTCATACTAATATATTAAGTAGGCTAAACTAAATTAAGAAAGCTAAACAAAAATAGTGAATACCTGTAGCACCTGTAGAGAAATCACCAACTTCTAGAACTACACGGTAGGATACTTGGAAACGATCACAATCTTGCTCTTCATAGGTAACCCCTATAACAGACAAAATTAACATCATCAACATTAAATAATTCTTGGAAACGATCAAAATTAACAGACATAAATAATTCATTTACTTTTATCAACAACATCAACATCATTAACATCAACAACAACATTATCGTTACTTAATTCAAGTTTCCATCAACAATAATAACATTAACATATATACAAAAATAATTCATTTGTTTTCATCAACATCATTAACATCAACACTAACAACAACAACATTTGTTTCCATCAACAATATCAACAACATCATTAATATCAACACTAACAACAACAACATTAACATCATTTGTTTCCATCAACATTATCATTTTAACATCAACAACAACATTAACAACAACAACATTAACATCAACACTAACAACAACAACAACATTATCATCATTTGTTTCCATCAACATTATCATTTTAACATCAACAACAACACTAACAACAACATTAACATCAACACTAACTAACAACAACATTATCATCATTTGTTTCCATCAACATTATCATTTTAACATTAACAACAACACTAACATGCAACAACATCATTTGTTTTCATCAATATTAACATTTTAACATCAACAACAACACTAACATGCAACAACATCATTTGTTTCCATCAACAACAACATTAACATCAACACTAACAACAACAACTTCAACATCATTTGTTTCTATCAACAACATTTTAAAAAAACTTCAAATACCTTAAAAATGGTGGAAATGGCTGACAGAGGAGGTGGATGACGAAGACAAACAGACGAAACGGACGGAAGGAGGCGGAAATGCAAAACACGACGGACAGATACGGAGGACGGCGACGGTCGGACGAACATAACGGACGGAAGTGGTCGACGGAGGGAGTAGGGCACTATCGCGAGTGGGAGCGAAGCTTTAAGAAAAGACTGTTATGTTCTAAAAAATTCTGAGTTTTTTTAAATTTATGCTACTTAAAGATAAGGCAACGTTTTTGCATGGCCTTTAGCAGTGCTTTATAAAAGCGCTCTCTAAGGCCTACCTTAGGCAGGCCCTATAGCAGCGCTTTTATAAAAGCCCTTTCTTTTGTACACCCTTTAGCAGCGCTTTTCTGAAAGTGTTTTCTTATGTACCCCCTTTACTGCCACCTTTAGCAGCGCTTTTAGAAAGCGCTTTCGCAGGTTACCCCTTTAGCAACGCTTTCTTAAAGCGCTCTCGTAGGTACCCCTTTTAGCAACGCGTTTTATAAAGCGCTTCCTATTCTTAGCCATAACTGCCACCTTTAACAACGCTTTTCTAAAAGCGTTGTCTAAAGTCAGCTATTTTTTTCCTTTTTTTTTCCTGACTCTTTAGCAGCGCTTTTACAAAAAGCATTATCTTTTATGCGCTGCCAAAAATCATTTTTGTAGTAGTGAATTTATATAATTGTAATAGAATATTTGATAAAAAAATTATAATAAAATGAATTTAGATACAATTATAAAATTGAAATAATTTATTTAGTTATGAAATAAATTGTGAACAATTATCAAATAAACTCAATTGTATTAAATAATCATAGAGACTCGTGAGATGCAAAAAAAAATAGGTATTGTATTAATTGTGTTCAAGAAATGTATTCTATAAAAAATATTTTAAAAAATGTATATAAAAGATATAAAAACTAAGTAATCTCGATTCGTCGAAATGATATGTTTTAGTAGAAAAACTAAATAAAATAATTAAGTAGTCAGCTATCGTGCATAGGAATGACAATGGATAGAGTTTGGGTAGGGTACCATAGTAACCGTCCCCAAACCCGTAGTTTAAAAAAGTCCTCGTACCCGAGCTCATACCCGTCCCCAATCCCTTAGTTTAAAAAAGTCCTCGTACCCGAGCTCATACTCGCGTGGACACCAATGTTTGTATCGGTACTTGTATCTTATGGGTATCTAAGTAGTCATACCTGTTTACCCGCATTTCTATTAACAACAACTAGATCAATTATAATTTATCATTAAAAAAAATTGAGGATTGTATTATTGAGATAAAAAATAAACAAATATTTATCTTAAAATGCATAGAAATTTAATAGTGATGTATTTGATAAAATTGTTAGATTAACATACGTATATAATAATAAAATATATATATATATATATATATATATATATATATATATATATATATATATATATATATATATATATATATATATATATATATATATATATATATATATATATATATATATATATATATAGTGCGGATATGAGGCGGAATGGGTATTAGTTGTGGTTAATTTTTGCAGGTACTCAGTGAGGATGGATACAATTGTCATTGTGCATTCACACAAGTCGCGTAATATCGTTATAAATATTAAATAAATATAGTATAGTAATGATTAATGAATGTATATAAAAGATATACAAATTAAGTAGTTTCGGCCTATCGAAAATGTATATTTTAGTTGAAAAATAAATAAATTAATTAAGTAGTCATCTACCTGTGCATTCACACGGGTCGCACAATGTCTTTATAAATAGTAAATAAATATAATATAGTGATGGTTAATAAATATATATAAGGTGTGAAGCTTGCTGCGCGGAGTGGGTCTCTTCGACATAAAAATTTCATATCACGCCCATCAAAGGGAGTATACCTCCTTGACGTGATATCTTTTTCTAGCCCCGTGGGGAGGAAATTTCCCCGACGAGGACCCTAAAATCCTCAAGGGGTCCTCGAGACCTTCATAAAAAACTTCATGAAGTTTCGGAGGAACCTTCATGAGTGCCCCGATATCTTCGTCAGAAATTTCATGATTCCACCGGGAACTTCATGAGTCTACCGGAAACTTGAGGGACTCCTCAGAGTATTTACCAAAAACTTCATGAGGTTCCGGAAACTTCATCAGAGACTCAAGAAGTTCGTTGAAAAGTTCATAACAACACCAGAAAATGCGTAACTACCATGCTAGCCAGGAAAAGAAAGAAAACTTACTTGTATGAAGAAGATTCTAGAGATTACGACTGTGGAAGGAAGAAAGGGCTGACGACGATAACGGCGGCGTACAGGCGGTAGGAGAGCAGAGAAACCCTAAGAGACTTGAGCAATTCTTATGTGCTTGAATGCTGTGAGCGTGCAAATGAATCAGTCTCCCACCTATTTATATCCTCTAGCGCGGGAAGCGAAACGGTACATAGGCATTTAAGCACTCCTACTCATAGTTGTCATAGACATTTATTACTTCTGACACGTGGCTTAATATGACAGCATGCGTGTCCCTTCAAGCCCCTTCGCACAGCTCAAGGAAATGACATGTCCGCTCCTTTCACTTCTGTTACATCGTCCAATACGTCAAGTACGATGTTCGACTCTCACGCTGTCGCAAACACTTTCTCGGGGAGACTTGGGAACAAGCTATGAACACGTGTGATGGGAAAGCCTTTATGCAAGCACCTGTCCGCGGAATAAACGCCTGATTGGACCCTGTCGCCGATCCTAGGCAAACCCAACTTTCGAGCACGACTCGTGACTTTTGTGTTTAGTCACGCGCATAGCCCTGCAAATTCGTCATCTCGAGCATGAGCGATGCTCCTCGGGGCAAGTTCCTTGTGCCCTTCTTCGACATAAGAATCGACTCTTAAGTCATTATTTCTACGCTTATGAGCAACGACTTGGGGGGCTCCTATTCTAGACTGGGCCAGTGGCTGGCCCAACCACGAGCACGACCCATTCCAGCTCCTCGTCAAGGAGGGCCCAACAAAGGCCCAATCCATCATCCAGCACAGAGAACACTCTTCACGTGTCTTCCCCACGTGCCCCCACGTGGTGACACATTATCAGCCAACTACCCACGACTTTTGGGCGACAATTTCCCCCTCAAGAACTTCACCTCCCGAAGTCCACAGGATAGTTGACCCAAGACGAAGACCGTGTACAGGTCTTCCCTACTCCATGTAGATCATGTCAGTTAACCGTATTAGGCATAAAGATCCAACCCAATACAGATAATCGTTAGCCCAGCGCTAGGGGTACATTATAAATACTCTCCTCTAGAGGAGAGTCAGGTATTCTAACTCATATCCACTTTTCTGTACTTGCTCTCTCTTTGCTCTATTTCAGAAACACCCGCCCCTCTTTTCCACCACCGGCAAACTTGAAGCTCACGAAGTGTTGCTGGCTACCGATCCCCTTTCTAATATGATAAGATCTCTCTCTCTCTCTCTCTCTCTCTCTCTCTCTCTCTCTCTCTCTCTCTCTCTCTCTCTCTCTCTCTCTCTCTCTCTCTCTCTCTCTCTCTCTCTCTCTCTCTCTCTCTCTCTCTCTCTATATATATATATATATATATATATATATATATATATATATATATATATATATATATATATATATATATATATATATATATATATATATATATATATATATATATATATATATATATATATATATATATATATATATATATATATATATATATATATATATATATATATATATATATATATATATATATATATATATATATATATATATATATATATATAATTCACTCATTAATTTAAAAAATTAACATTTTAACAACAACTTGAACCAAAAAGCTTTTGAACATAGAAAATGACTTTAAATTAGAATAAATTAGAAAAACAAATTCTTAACCCAAAAATAAAACATAAAACAACATATTAAATTGTCAATAATATATTATTTAAAATTTAAAATTTAATATATTTTTTTTGGATTTGCTTCCAAAAAAAATATATACAAATTTATCAATTTTGATAGCATGTATAAAATTTAATATATATACAAATTTATCAATTTTGATAGCATGTATAAAACAATTAATATATTATTTAAAATTTAAAATTTAATATATTTTTTTTGGATTTGCTTCCAAATCTTAATTTAACATCTACGTTTGATATTCTGATTAATTACACCATAATTATAACATTATTTTAATAATAAGTCACCGTCACAAATACAGTAATTATTTGCGGATTTTTCGCAGATATACTTGCGATTTTACTAACGAATTTATATTGTGAAGCATTATTTCCTGCAAAAATTGAGGTAGCAGCAGAGTTCGCAGAAATTCCTGAGACTTTACCTGCGATTTTGCAGTTATAATAATATATCCTGTGACATTTTCGTATAATAATTATATAAGATTTTAAATGGAAACAGAAAATAGTAGGAAGAATCGCAGGTAACTTGTTTTCTTTAGAAACTTTGTCAAAATCCGCAGGTAAATCCATAGAAAAATAGAGTTTTTCTAATAGTAAAATATATAATACAAAGGGTATAAAATAATACTAAAATATTATAATAAATTAAGATATTTATATTTTTTAGTACAAATTAAAATATTAATATTATTACTTATATTTTAATATTTGTTATACAACAATTATTTTATTAACTATTTAAATAAAACATCATAAATAAATAAAGTTGATAATACAATTATTGTTTAATATTTTCTCAATTGTTGCAAAAATATAAAAAAAAATTGGAATGTTAAAAACCGTATTTCTTCTTCAACATTTTAAATGGGACATACTAATTTAGATTAATTGAGACATAATAGACATAATAATAATAATAATAATAATAATAATAATAATAATAATAATAATAATAATAATAATAATAATAATAATAATAATAATAATAATAATAATAGTAATCAAAATTCTTATATTAAGATTAGTACAAATTATACCTTTAGAGATTCTAGAGTTAATTTTAACTTTTCAATGTTAAAGAAGACAAAAAGACAATTGAGATTGAGGGCTTTGATGCATTGGAAATAAAGGATAATTAAACAGAAATTTCAACCATATAAATGTCAGATTTGCAATGAATAGCTATGATATATGCAAGGCATATAAATATCAAATGGGCAGGTTTGCTATTGCTAGTGAAAATGGATTAGGAATCATGGTTGATTTGATATTAACGTGGAAATCAAAATTTATCTTGAGCCCATCACTATGTCATGTTTCATGGAAAACGTGTCATGCATTCAATATGCATGTTGCAAAGTTTAACCGTTTAAACTCCCAACATATCAAGAAATTGATATCCTAAGTACACTTGTTGTGTAGGACAATACAAGCTATAGATCTTGATCGCATTGTATCACCTTGGCATTCTTCTAGCCTAGCCAGTGTTTGGAATGCCATAGACGATCAACTAATCATTACTTACCACATATGTGCATCAAGGGTTTCTGGTTAATTTGATCGCTCTTGATCTTACATACTAACACATAGTGCACATACGTTCTTATTACCAATTCCGATTTCATATATCGCACAAGCAATCCAAGTCATTTTCCAAGCAGTTTTTGCCCATTACCTTTAGATGACACTTCCTCACGTCATTGCAACACAATAAGTAATACACAATGATATGTTATTTTCATTCATTTCACTTAGAAACTAGAACACAATTAAGCATGGAAAGGCATAGTCAATTCACAAATAGAATAAATGCATAAAAAAATTGTCAAAGCATCACCATAAGATAAAGTTTTAAACAAGCTTTCCGACGTGTCCGACCGCATTGCATTCCGAGTTTCAAAACTCAATATATGCTATTTTCAGTTCTACTTCAAAAAAATTTCAAGCTTGACAGTGGTAATCGATTACCAACCCCTGAAGTGGACTTAGAACCCAATTTTATGAAGGTACTCGATTACCAATATGTGGTAATCGATTACCACAATACCCAATTTTCTACATACAACTCATTTCCAAAACCCGCCACATCAACCTTATCCACACACACAACATGCAATTTCACAAACAATGCATATTATGGATAAAATTTAGACATGCAACATAAATTCAAGAATTCATAATCATGAAAGATACAATTTCATGGCATTTTAGCAATTTATCATCTTCTTAGCTCTCACCAACCAATAGCCATTTCTAACACTTATTGATGCAAGAGAAAAAGCATGCAACATTGCCACACAAATAAATCATGTTAGGGAATAATTCACACAACCAATTACTCAATTAATCATGTAATCAAGAATCATTCCCAAATACCCAAATATGCAAATTCCAATCTATGTGGTACTAATTCCCAAATTAAACTCTAAATAGAAACCAACTCAATTGTGTAAGTTCTGACTTAGAGCTTGAAGGTTAAGGAATTGATGGTGAGGATGCAGAAAAGATGGTGATCAAATCCTTGCTTGGAGTCTTATCTTCCAAGAACTTCAAAAACTTTTTAGACGCACTTGCAATTTGGTGAAGCTTGATCGCTATCTCCCATCTTGTTCTTCCAACTCGCCTTGCTCTCTCTTGCTTCTACTTTCCACAATAGTTTTTGAACTTTAGAAAGATAAAATAAGTGTAAATAAAGGAAATTGGCTTCACATAGCCTTTTATAGAGGTATGGCCAAAAGATATCTTTGCCATTGCAATTAACTTTAATTCATAACCATTCCATTGTCCATTTAATTAGGGTTTAACTCTTGATTAACATGGTATCAATAATTGCTTATAAAATGATCATGGTTAATGGAAGACTAAGGCATTACACACCATCCAAACATTACTTAAGAAAAGATACCTCAACTACATTTTCTCCAATAGCAATGGAACTACTGACAATGTTAGACTTAAACCAATTATCAATGCCCTTAGATGGCACAGTAGGAATTGGTCTAGGAATACCCTGAACATACCCAAATTGGCGCTGACACCTCTTAGTAAATATTTAGCCATTGAACTCTCTCATCACAAATAATCCATAAAAAGGGAAGTGTCATCGAACCCCCGATGCACTAGATGGTCTGTACATGTTGTCCATATGACATTGTTCACAATCAGAGTATCAATTCTCCTCCTTTACTCCAGAAGACCGCCTGAATGGGAATGCTTGGAACTTCATCTGGTGGTGACCTGTGGAGAGCCATAAGTGATAAGACCACAATTACGCCTGTCACAAATGGTTGGGAAATGCTCGTATACCTAACACTATAACAAAATATAACATAATAAAAAAATAGATATACGAAATTTTTTTAATAAATAATAAAGAAATAAATAATATATAATAAATATTCATACTTGAAATACACTCATATAATCAGCCAGTTGCCTCGTATCAAAGACATTTGCCTCTCCAAGGGCAGTATATAATATCGTCAAAGTAGCACAACCTCACGCCCAATGGAGAGACTCAAAGTCAGAAAACAGGTATATATATATATATATATATATATATATATATATATATATATATATATATATATATATATATATATTAGGCCTCAATGTATAAATGAGACTTATCCACTAAAATAATACATCCAACATGATGCAACATGGTGAATCAATAAGGCACCAACGAAAACATGCAACATCAGCAACAATCGTCATGACCTGATCAAGCATTTGCACTGCTGTGAATTTCTTCAACTTTGACACATGAGTGAGGACCTTTAATGGAACGAAGTCCTGCAACAAATAAAGAATAAGTTATCAGTTGCATTCAATTAACCACTAATAAATGAAAACAACTTAAATTGAAATATTTATACGTCTCTTTACCATAATCTTAAATGCCATATGATTGACATACCTAGTGAGTAAGGTTGGGCCACCGGTCCCTCCAGGGAACCATCCATCAATGTCATCCTGAACAAACGCCTGTATATGATCAGCCTGAGATGGCACCTCCATATCTGCCAAAACAAGAGCCTTCTTATCAGTCTAAGCATGTGGCTCAACCCCATCAATAATGACAACATGTGGCTCAATATCAAGATCTCTGGCCCGATCACATCTACCTTCTATACGCTTGAGAGTATGCAGTCCACGAGATTACTCAATCCTCCTACGGTGAGAACAAGTGGGAACTGCTTTACCCGCTTTGGTCTATAGACATCTATCTCCATCATCTCCGTTGCCTCCACTGAAGCTCTATACAACTGTCCTTTTGATTAATCTAGAAATAATCTTGTCGTATCTTATTCTTCTCCTCACTACACACACAAAAAAGACAATAATTTTTTTTTAAAAAAATTAACTCATCGACAATTTTGAAATATTCGGTCCACCCCATAAATACTGACAATTTTAAAATATGTGATATTTACATATGTATTTTTACCGACAATTTTAATATTGCCAATAAAAACACACATTGTCTATACCAAATATTTCTAAACGGTTGTTAAAATGCACATAAAAATTGAGAATATATCGGATATTTTAAATTTTTTGGTATAAAACCAAAAATTTGACACCGACAATTTAAAAAAAAATGATAAAAATGCATGTTTTTTTTTTATTGAACTTCCAGTATTTTTTTTTTTTAAAATGGGTATAGATGCATAAATTTAACGAAAAGCAACACTTGTAAGTATCCGATATGGAGTGCAAATCTTGGTTAAGAAAAGTAAATGTTTAAATTATGAGTGTTATAGTCAAAAGAAAGATTATGTGAAATATTCAAATTGAGGGTGTCATGTAGATTCCTCCCAATGGGCATTATGGTTCGACCCACAAAACAAAAGCTATAGAAAGTGACACAAATAGACCTTCATCACCAGAACATAATAATCTCCTCCAATATCAAAGAATAGATCAAGAATCATTTTTTCTTTAACTATAATGTGATGTTCATTTTGTTATCATGTTAAAAGAGAAGCAAAATGTTGACTAACTGTAATGTGTGGAGCTTATTAGAAGCATTTGTTCTGCTGATGCGACCCTTATGACTCGCAAGCAACAAATCAAAAGCATTTCTTATAATTATTCTTAATATTAGAAAATCAATTCTATTGACTTTTTAGTTAATGATAATTCATAGAATGACCTATGTAATTAGTTTTAAATTTTTACTTTGTGATGATTAAATTGTTATTAAAATATTGGCAAGGGACTAACTCCTTATATCTCCAGTGTTTGGGGAATTTGAAACAATGCCTTGTACGTCATCGGTACGGTCTTATCTGAAAGCATACAATCATTGGTTATGAGTTTCAGTTTCATCATCCTCCCTCCTAACTTTGCTAGTCACAGCGAAAAAATGGAGTGAATAAAATGCAAGTGTCAGTGCAATGCCATAAATGAGCGACAGCGACATGATTAATTCAGAAAAATGCATAGTCACTTTATTATCATCACCATTCAAAACATACAATGTTAAAAAGCAGGTAGTAACTAACAGAAAAGAAACTACAAATGCAAATGATATAAAAGCTTGAGAACTGCCACTGCTGAGGCGCCTGCCTGTCTGAACCACTGGCTTTTGCTGGGGAACGCCCTTCTGAGTCTACGAGCTTAGACAGCTGAGCGGTTAGGGATGAACAAACAGAAATCCTTCTCGAAAGGAAATGCGATCCTGATCAATCAACTGCTGTACCTTCGCCTGAAATGCTTTACAATCTTCGGTTGAATGCCCCGGAGAGCCACCATGATAACCACACTGAACGTGGGGATTGTACCCAGGAGGGTACGGTTCTGGAACTGGCTTAAGAGCTTTAGGTTCCACCAAAGACTTCAGGATCAAAGATGGTAGCAACTGGCTATACGGCATCGGCACTGGGTGAGAAGGAGCGTTCCTTCGTTCCAAGTTGTTGCGAGGTCTGTTCTGATTCTAACGCTGATTCTGATAACCTCGGCCACGAGTTCGCTGATTTGCAATGGAAGCGACATAAGATTCCTGATAGAGTGCCCCAGGCACGGCTGTCTGTTCAGTATAACAAGCCACGGGAGGTACTGATCTCTGATAAGATGATGAACCAACAAAATTCACTGATTCGCTTCGAGGATATTCAACCTTTGGCATGACTGGGTTGATCACAACTTCTTCTTCACTCTGATAGTCACAAGGGTATTCAGTTTCACCAGCTTGATCATATGAAGTAATCTGAATTTTCCCCATTCTTACGGAGTACTCAAGGCGTTCTCCTAATGCTACCACGTCAGAGAAACTTGCCGGAATTCCGAGCAATCTTTTGAAGTACGGATATTGTAGGGAATCCACAAACATGCTTGCCAGCTCTTGGTCTAACAGCGGGGGACGCACTCTAGCAGCAAATTCTCTCCATCTCTGAGCATACTTCCTGATCGGTTCATTGATCTCTTGAGACAACTCTTGCAAATGCATGCGATAAGGAGCAATGTCTAGGTTGTAATCGTACTGCTTCAAAAAAGCTCTGGCTAAATCCACCCATGACTGAATCTGATTCCTCTCTAACTGCATATACCACCTCAAAGATGCCCCAGTCAGACTATCTTGAAAGCAATGGATCATCAACTTATCATCTCGCGCAAACGCAGTCATTCTTCGACAGAACATCATCAAATGCAGCTTTGGACAGCTATCTCCCGTGTACTTCTCAAATTTCGGCACTTTGAACTTGTAAGGCAACACCAGGTCAGGAACCAAACACATGCCTACAGCATCCAGGTTGACAGCATCTTTGGCTTTCAAAGCTTTCATTTGCTCTTCCAACACTCGGAGTCTTCTACCATCGTCAAGGGCTCTTGGATCTACCATCCCAGCTGCTGGAATATCTCTTCGGTAATTCATCACAGGGAAAGCAACACCTTGATTGTTGACAGGAGGAGGACGCTCATTCTGGGCAACAAACTGCTCATGTCGATCTCGGTTCTCAACAGAAGGCTGTACAACTTGGTCTGCAGCAACGTTGTTCACTTGCGGGGAATCTTCCATGGAATCATACAGAGGGTTGGACGCCATAGTGAACCCTGTCAAGGTGTTAGGAGACTGGAAATTGCCTTCAGACATGGCTACCAATAATTTTCAGCTGACTTCGACACTTGATTCTGCTCAAATCTACTCAACCCCTAGGTAGGTCTTCTGACAATCAACAGCTGCTCAATCCAAACTCCGGGTAATCACCTTCAGGAAACAAAGGCTGGATCAGAACTCTGGCTAGCTGGAGGATGATATGCAATGCAACACTGATATGCATATGATATGCAAAATGCAGCAAACAATGGGACCACAGCCCCCACAAAATCTGAATACTGCTGCGCTGCTGACGGAGACGTTCTCTGAAAAGAAGACCAGAATAACGGGTAGGTTGGAAGTCAAGTTTCCTGCACAAAAAACCCCCCACTCACAGGTATGGACCTATATCTGACAAGGTACGGCATCCTATGCGGTCGTCAGCGTCACAGACTTTCAGAACTGACGATACGATTCCCAGAAGGAGTGGCATCATCGAGTCCTGAAGAGGCCTCACTTAGCTAACTTCCAAATGATCGGTTCCCAGAGTCGACAATCCAACTAACCAGCAACCCACGCCAACCAAAGGAAGGGACAGGAGGCCAACCAGCAGAACCTCGTCTGAGTGTAGATTTCATGGGACACCAAAGCAAGTCAAAGCAAGCGGGCACCCACTAATTTCTACTCTAAGTCTAAGGTGCACTCAAGCCCAGGTCCGGCTTCTCTCAATCATAGAACACCCGTAACACCCCAACAGCAACAGATAATATCGCTAAATAAGCCCCAATAGCCAAGCAAACAAGCGCTAGGATTGACTCTCTCTTAGGGGACGTTGGATCCCACATGCATAAGGACTATCGTAGTCCTTAGCAGCCAGGGACGTTGGATCCCCAGCAGATACTCGCATAGGGAACTATCGCAGTCCCCAGCAGAGTCGCCAGCTGTCGCTACTGCGAAAATCGGCGCCGGCTGACAGAAGAGTCGCCACCGTGCGTTATTTATCCCTCAGAGCGGGAAAGGAAACGCTCGAAGTAAACCTCGCAAAAAACGGGGAAAAGGTATGGTCATCGCAACCATAGCCTGGGTTCGGGAGTCGGTTACGCAAGGGGAAGGTATTAGCACCTCTCACGTCCGTCGTACTCGACGGGATCCACGCTTGCTTGGGTTGTCTACTGGATGCAAAACAATCTTATCTACGGCTGCTAAATCTAAACAGAAGGGAATTGACTCGATAGAGCGTCGCACTCTATGCCTACGTATTCTCAAGAGAGAAAGTCAGAGTCAACGTAGTTCGGGACTACAGGGAAAATGGGCTCGCCAAGACCTCGCGTCTTGTGCCTACGTACTTCCACTGCATGGAAGATCAGAGCTTTACGTAGTTCAGACTAACTACGGCTAAACAAACATTCTCACACAGCAGTGAGAAAAACAACTGGTTTCACAGGGTCGGGAACCTATGGGCAAAACTATGGCTTGGTCTCAAATGCACTTGGGCAAGAGAGAAAAAAGGGTACTCAATTAATCGTCAGCGGGAAGGTCTCGATCGCACAGCAGCGAGAGAACAAAAGTCAGTCGTTAGTGTGCTCGCTAGGATATCGCATCCTATGCCTACATATCTTCGTTTGGTACGAAGAATCAGAGCAGCTGTAGTTCGGCTAGTACGGGACCACAGCTCAAATCTCGTTTTATTAATCTTCTGAAAAATGGTTACAATGAGTGTATACTGCAAATACATCTCCTAGGAAATGCTATCCTATTCTATCCTAAAAGATCGAATGAAAATAGCCCCCTAACAACTGGGCTTCTAAGCTATCCTAAAAGTCGTAAAATAAGGTCTATGAAAATATACTCTAAAAGAAAATGCACTTAAAAATATTAAATCGACACTTTAATATTTTTTCCTTTTTCTTCTTTTCTTTTCAACATATTTTTCTCTATTTTTCCTCATATTTTTCTCTTCCCAAAATATTTTCTCTATTTTTTTTCACAATATTTTTCTCCATATTTTCACCCTTTTTCAATATATTTTCTTTATTCTTTTCTTTTTCTATATTCTTTTCTATTTGTTCTTTTTTTTCTATTTTTTATAATATTTCTTTTCTTTTCCTTTCATATTTTTTTCTTTATACTTTTCCTCAATATGTTTTTCTTTACATTTTTCTCACATATTTTCTCTATGTTATTGTTTTCTCATATTAAAGAAATGATAAGAAAAATGAAAAATACAAAAAAAAAAAAAAAAGGGGGAGGGGGTGTAACTGGCACAAGGGGTATGTACAAGAAAGTAAAATAAAAACTGCATTGATTGGGCCCAGCCCAATTCTCTTCAGAAAAAACGCAGGGGGGGTGTGTGAGCAATCTGTAGGCGTTGCAGAGTAAACGCTGGGCTTAGGCCCAGAACAGCCAAAAACGGGGGGGAATGTCTCCAAAAACGTTTGATTGGGCCTGGCCCAATCCCCCTTTCTCCTTCCTCTCTTCCTCTTCAGTTTCTGAAAAAACCTAGACTTCTTCTCACTCTCCCTGCCGCCGTCAACCTAGCGCCGCCGCAACCTTCCTCTCCTCGTCTCTCAATCCTTCTTCTCCGTCCTCTCTGTTTCCTTCTCGCAATCTTGTCTCCCCCAACAATCCTTCAATCGCCTTCTCAAACTCACCTCCATGCTTGATGAAGATCCACATGCATCTATGTCCATGGATGAAGACACTGATGAAGGGAGTTCAAGGTTCTTAAGATCTGGCGGTGAAGCTCTCGAAGATCTTGGGAGAACGGGATCTGGAAAATGTATCTGGAAGAAGTTCGTGAATGGTTGTTTGTTGAACTTTCTGGAACTTTATTGAAGGAACTGACGAACATGATGAAGGTTTCTGTGGGATCTTCATGCAGATGAAGAACTGACGAACACTATGAAGGCTTCTTGAAAGCAACAAGAAGAAGATATGAAGAAGACCTGGAAATTGGTAAAGAACGCAATGGAGTTCTTGAGTGTTGTTGATGATCTGAAGAACAAAAAAGCAAAATCTGGAAAACGCTGAAGATCGGATGATGAAGTTTCTGATGTTCTTGTTGCTCTTCTGGGGATGAAGATCGGAGGCGCTTTCTGGAAACAAGGACGGTTGGGGATCTTAACGTTGCTTGAAGATCTCTAGGGTTCGAAGTTGAATGTTCTTGATAGTTTGTTGGTGATTATTGATGAACTGGAGAGTTGAAGATCGTTGATAGATGACGAACATGATGATGGAGGATGAACATTGGTTGAAGATTCAAGCCGTTCTGGGGAGATTCGCGGCGGCCGGAAGTAGATCGGAGGTTGGATGAAGGCGCCTGGAGAAGGTGATGAAGGGAGGAGGTTTCTGGGAATGTTGATGTTTCCGGCGGGGGTTGGTGGTGGCCGCCGGCCATGCAGGCCGGCCGGCGAAGTTGGACGGTGAGATGTCGTGCGGTCGCCACGTGGGGGAGATAGTGGATGGGGAGGCTGCATGCCTGCCACCTGTTGGGTGGTGTGGCAGAGAGAGAGGGTCTGGGGAGACGCGTGGCGTATGGTGGACGCATGAAGCGTGGGACCGACCTGAAGCAACACGTGGCGTGAAGCTCTTATAGCTGAGCTGCGCTGGAAGCTTCTGGAGTCTTCTGGGAAACGCTGGAATCTCTTGGAAATTCTGGACATTTTTGCTGAAAATTCTGGACCAAACTTGGACAAAAACTGCATTAATGGGCCTGCGAACTGGAATTGGACGAAAAGCCCAATAGAGACTCAAAAACCTGCAATGAAAAGAGATCAGCCCAATTATCCTAAACCTAATTAATTAACTAAACTAAACCTAATTAAAAAACTCTAATAAATCTCTAATAAAGCCACATTAAATTCTATGAAAAACTTTATCTAAAAATAAAAACATCTAAATCCTATTAACCTATTTAATATCTAATATATGAAAAATCTGTTTATTTATTATTTCTATAAAAGAAAACTCTATTTTAAAATGAGAAATCTATATTAAAATCTAAAAAAAGACTATTATTCATTTAAATTCTACAAAAGAAGAAAAATCTATTTAAATCTAATATTCTGAAAAAAGAATTAAAACTATTTAAGATCTATTTAAATTCTAATAATATTCTAAAAATGAATTAAATCTATTAATATTCTATAAAATGCTAAAAAATGATTTAAAAAGAATTAAAAATATCAAAAATTCTATTAAATCCTAAAAAATGATTTAAAAGCTATTTAAACCCTAAAAAAAACGCTAATAACATCCAGAAAAATCACAATAATTCCCAGAGGGACAAAATAAGCACCGAACTGATAAAAAACACCCGAAACACGAGACGAGAGCTGCGATCCCTGATAAAATCAAACAAAAATGAAACAATGCCCTGTATGCAATATGCAGATGCGAATGCGATTATGCGTCGAAACATAGGACCAAATACGAGACCCGGTTGGTCAAATTTTGGGGTGCAACAGTATGTTCTGCACAATGACATTGAGGTTGAGCTGTATGTTGAAATGCACAAGGACGTTCTCCGAGGTTTAAATCTGAATCGAAATGAAAATTGGATAGTACGTGAGCATAATCGAAGTTCTATAACATGGTTCAAGGATCATATTTTTTCAAAGTTTTATTCTGATTCCGCTTCAATAACAAAAAGGTTGAGATGTTTAGCATATGGTCCAAGTTTGCATGTGTTTTCTTATAGCGCATACGCAATTATTGGATACACATTTTATACCAAAGAACAAGATGATAAGAGTACAATGCAAAATAGTGGTGTCACCGTGCTTGCCGAAGCAATGCACATTTCAAGTGTGAAGGACTTAAACCCCAAATATGTGAATCTGTCGTATTTTGGTGTTATAGAGCGCATTAGGGTGTTTGATTATGAAAAGTTTCAGATTCCTATCTTTGGATGCAAGTGGGTTGAAAATAATAGTGGCATACGAATAGATAAGTCAGGATTTTTGCAAGTGGATCTTAATAAGGTGGGGTACAAAGATGAGCCTTTTATTCTAGCCACGCAAGCTAAACAAGTGTTCTATGTCATTGATCTAACAAGTACGAAATGGTCTATAGTTCTTTTTCCCAACAAAGTAATCGATGATAACATTGGAGACAAGGGGGATGTTGATGTTGAGAAGGAATCTTATATTATAGATGATCCAGATGAGAATATTAGAGCGGACGAATCATATATTAGAAATGATCATAACGAGGGAATTTGGATCAATCCATCCATCCGTGTTGTTAAGAGACAAGTAAACCACATTCCAACTAAGAAAAGAAAGAGATCTTAGTGACAAAGGTACTTGTAAAATTACATATTGTCTCATTGAATAAAATTACATATTTCTATCATGCAATACAATTACATATTATGTCATTCAATAAAATTATGTATGTGTTTTTCTTATTTATACATTTCTTATATATATATTTCTTATTTACATATTTACATGTCATTCATTTGATATTTTTGTTTTTCTGAATTACAGGTATTATGGCCACCAATGAGGAAACATCACATGATGGAAACGAAACAACAAAAGACATGGAAGGCAATATCAAAAGAGGAATAACGATTATGAAAAAAAATCTGTGCAAGAAATAAGGGTGTTAAGTATGATATGCATTGGAATGAAAGAGATCAATTAGTTGAGCCTAACGGTGCGATGCTGACAAGTTACAGTGGAACACTTGTACGTTCGCAAATTCCAATTAATTGCGATAATTGGAGAATTCCCTCGCTACAACTGGCTAAAGACAAAATTTGGAGCGAGATATAGGTATGATATTTGATTATTTTTAATTATGTTGGCGGTTACATCTTTAAATTAATTATACTAACATGTTATATGTATGTGTATTTGTTTGCAGAGATCTTTTAATATTGATGATTGTAGAAGAAAATATTGTCTTCAATTGGCCGGTAAACAACTGAGGGGATTCAGAGCATTTTTAATGAATAAGTTTCTTAAAGATTCTGATGGAAACTTTGTCGACTCGGAGCGTCCAAAGAAGTACGCTGATCTGATTTCGGAAGAAGAATGGGAGACATTTGTTGCGAAGCGAAGAACCAAAGAATTTTTAGTAAGTACAACTTATCATGAATAATGTATAGTATATATAATTCTTCCACAAGAGTTCTGATATGACTTAAACTTGTTTTTTCAGGTTGTGAGTGGCGTAAATCGGCAACGAGCATCAAAACCCGCGTATCCATATAAAAAAGGGTGTTTGGGATATGCACGCTTAGAACAAAAAATAGTAAGTATATATAAATGCTTTAATATGATATAGTTACCAAAATTAGTAAGTATATATAATAGGATATGAATGCTTTATTATTTGTCTTAATGCGTAGATAGAAGAGGAGAAAAGTGAGGGTGGCATCCGTCAAATACCTATGGAGGAAGGTATTTTCGGTTTTGAATATACCGAAACAATTGCTAAGGAGGATTTGGACCAGGTTTTCCAACATTCTGAATTGAGCGTCGGTGTTATGCATTCCTACATCAGGTACTCCGACCCATTTTAATTAAATAATTGAACATTTTAAAATTTGCTCATTTAACTGAATATTCTAATGTTGATTATGTTTTTCTTTTAGGCTCTTGTATGACAAGTTATTGGTCCCGCATGATTTGACTTCCATATTCACATTCTTATCTGCTACCTATATCAACTCACAGGCAATAGATCACACACCAGATGTAGTCAAAGATTACATAGTCTAAAGATTTATAGCCGTGACTACAGAGAAGTTGTTCTTGTTGCCATATAATACTGGTCATGGGTATGACTTCATTCTAAATTCATTTATTATAATTATTCGATTTTTTCCATTCTATATAACATTTTCGTCTAAACTGTTGTCTTATTTTATAGTAGACACTGGTTATTGGCCGCGATTAATCCGATGAAAGAAATAATGTATTATCTGGATTCATTGGATAACGATCAAACAAAATATCCTAATATGAAGAATATGATTGATACGTAAGTGATGAGATATACTGTTCTGAATAATTATATATCTTTATTTATTATGTGACAATGTTCTAAATATGCGTTTATATTATGTTAGAGTTATACAAATATTCAGAGCACAAAGACAAGCAACAGTGCCAAAAAGCAAGGCTAACAATATTAGCTGGATCAGAGTGCAGGTATATTTTTCCATTTTTGACTGTTATAGTGGTCCTACTTGATAAAACTATGTAAACTATATATCCTGATAAATGTTCGTTTGTTTTTTCCATTTACAGTGTCCTCGTCGGTGCAATGGGATTGATTGTGGATATTTTGTATTGCATTTTATGAAGGAAATTATTCATTATGGTCAAATAGAGATTCCAATCATGGTATGGATCAATTTATACATTATATGATTCATTTTGATAATTAACCGATGTTTCATCTGAGTAATTAGTTTTAAAACTAAATCGTGCATGTTCTGTTATATTATGTAGTACTTTGATGATTTCAAGTGTGGTACTTACTCGAAAGCAGTATTGGAAGAAATAAAGGAGGAATGGTGTCAATTTATTCTTAAGTTGAGAATTGTATAAGGTATATGTATCATCCAATATTGATGCGGGATAATAATATTTCTAGAAGTCGTATGTATCTATTTGTAAAGTTAACGGATTTGCAATTATATGTAAATTGACTGTATTTGTGATGTTGTAATTCTGAGGATTGGATTCTGTTGTAATATATTTAAGCAGGTTTATGTGTATTAAAATGATTATGGGCAAAGTGATGAATTACAATGTATACTTAAAGGCCAAACTGTTGAATTATATATATAAGGCCAAAGTGTTGACATAAAGGCCTGAATTATAAGCAGGGAATGTAATATAAGCAGGTTTGTCAAAAAATATATAAAAAGTGTGATTATTTATAAAAAAAAATTAAAATCATGAAGATTAGACAACGATTTTACAAAAAAGCACTGCTAAAGGGGACAAAGAGAGCGCTACAAAAGCGCTGCTATAGGTGAGGAAAGGGGGGGGGGGGTCTAAGACAACGCTTTATAAAAGCGCTGCTAAAGGGGGGGGGGGGTATAAGAAAGCGCTTTAAAAAAGTGCTGCTAAAAGGGGGGGGGGGGGGTCTAAGAAAGCGCTTTGTAAAAGCGCTGCTAAAGGGGGGAGGGTAGGGGGAATAGGCAGCGCTTATAAAAGCGCTGCTAAAAGCGTTGCTGAAGGGAGCCTTTAGCAGCGCTTTTTAAGTGCTGCCTTTACCTTTAGCAGCGCCACTTTTGGCAGCGCTTTTAAGCGCTGCTAAAGGCCAAAAAAAGCGCTGCTAAAGGTCTTTTTGGGCATAGTGATTATCCTTTAGGTAAATGAACACATATATACATACATCATTAAGATTTCATTTTATACATTAAATGATTTAATCCAGAGTCTATCTCTATCATCATCATCAATCAAATGATCGATTTCTTACAAATAATCTGTAACACTAATCATTACTTACCACATATGCACATCAAGGGTTTCTGGTTAATTCGATCGCTCTTGATCTTACATACTAACACATAGTGCATATACGTTCTTATTACCAATTCCGGTTTCGTATATCGCACAAGCAATCCAAGTCATTTTCCAAGCATTTTTCGCCCATTACCTTTAGATGACACTTCCTCACATCATTGCAACACAATAAGTAATACACAATGATATGTTATTTTCATTCATTTCACTTAGAAACATAGAACATAATCAAGCATGGAAAGGCATAGTCAATTCACAAATAGAATAAATGCATAAAAACATTGTCAAAGCATCACCATAAGATAAAGTTTTAAACAAGCTTTCCAACGTGTCCGACCACATTGCATTCCGAGTTTCAAAACTCAAGATATGTTATTTTTAGTTCTACTTCAAAAAAAGTTCAAGCTTGACAATGGTAATCGATTACCAGCCCCTAAAATGGACTTAGAACCCAATTTTTCGAAGGTATTCGATTACCAATATGTGGTAATCGATTACCACAATGCCTAGACTGAAAAATGCCCAATTTTCTACATACAACTCATTTCCAAAACCTGCCACATCAACCTTATCCACACACACAACATGCAATTTCACAAACAATGCATATTATGGATAAAATTTAGACATGCAACATAAATTCAAGAATTCATAATCATGGAAGATACAGTTTTATGGCATTTTAGCAATTTATCATCTTCTTAGCTCTCCCCAACCAATAGCCATTTCTAACACTTATTGATGCAAGAGAAACAAAGCATGCAACATTGCCACACAAATAAATTATGTTAGGGAATAATTCACACAATCAATTACTCAATTAATCATGTAATCAAGAATCATTCCCCAATACCCAAATATGAAAACTCCAATCTATGTGGTACTAATTTCCAAATTAAACTCTAAATAGAAACCAACTCAATTGTGTAAGTTCTGACTTAGAGCTTGAAGGTTAAGGAATTTATGGTGAGGATGCAGAAAAGATGGTGATCAAATCCTTGCTTGGAGCCTTATCTTCCAAGAACTTCAAAAACTTTTTAGACGCACTTGCAATTTGGTGAAGCTTGATCGCTATCTCCCATCTTGTTCTTACAACTCACCTTGCTCTCTCTTGCTTCTACTTTCCACTATAATTTTTGAACTTTAGAAAGAGAAATTAAGTGTGAAATAAAGGAAATTGGCTTCACATAGCCTTTTATAGAGGTATGGCCAAAAGATATCTTTGCCATTGCAATTAACTTTAATTCATAACCATTACATTATCCATTTAATTAGGGTTTAACTCTTAATTAACATGGTATTAATAATTGCTTATAAAATGATCATGGTTAATGGAAGACTAGGGCATTACACTAAATAACCATCTAAACATTACTTAAGAAAAGATGTACCTCAACTACATTTTCTCTAATAGAAATGAAACTACTGAAAATGTTAGACTTAAACCAATTATCAATGCCCTTAAATGGCACAGTAGGAACTGGTCTAGGAATACCCTGAACATACCTAAACTGGCGCAGACACCTCTTAGGTAAATATTTAGCCATTGAACTCTCTCATCACAGATAACCCATAAAAGGGCAGTGTCATCGAACCCCCGATGCACTATATGGTCTGCATATGTTGTCCATATGACATTGTTCACAATCAGAGTATCAATTCTCCTCCTTTACTCCAGAAGACCACCTGAATGAGAATGCTTGGAACTTCATCTGGTGGTGACCCGTGGAGAGCCATAAGTGATAAGACCACAATTACGCCTGTCACAAATGGTCGGGAAATGCTCATATACCTAACACTACAACAAAAATAGCATAATAAAAAAATAGATATACGAAATGTTTTTAATAAATAATAAAGAAATAAATAATATATAATAAATATTCATACTTGAAATAGACTCATATAATCAGCAAGTTGTCTCGTATCAAAGACATTTGCCTCTCCAAGGGCAGTATATAATATCGTCAAAGTAGCACAACCCCACGCCCAATGGAGAGACTCAAAGTCAGCGAACAGGGATATTGTTAAGTATTAACAAGTGTGAGTAGTGTGGATAATAGTCCCACATTGGATAGAAATGTGGTGACTTGAACATTTATAAGTGAGAGAACCCATACACCTATCACCTTAAGGTTTTGGGTGAGTATGTGGTGTGTCTCTCACAAAGTTTGCTCTAGAAAAAAGTCCCACTATGTTCAATGCTCCCTAGTTGAAAGTCTAACAGTGGTATCAGAGCCTTTGGTTCGAGTAAAGGGAACAACTTACTTGTATCGAAAGTATCCCCACAGGTTGTGGGTTGAGTGTCTCGTTGAAAGTGTCAACGGCGGTACAAGGGTGCAGTTGCACAATTGAAGTTTCCGCTTAAGGGAGAGCATTGTGGATAGACTCACACTTGAGGGATATTGTTAAGTATTAACAAGTGTGAGTAGTGTGGATAATAGTCCCACATTGGATAGAAATGTGGTGACTTTGAACATTTATAAGTGAGAGAACCCATACACCTATCACCTTAAGGTTTTGGGTGAGTATGTGGTGTGTCTCTCACAAAGTTTGCTCTAGAAAAAAGTCCCACTATGTTCAACGCTCCCTAGTTGAAAGTCTAACAGATATGTATTAGGCATCAATGTATAAATGAGACTTATCCACTAAAATAATACACCCTACACGATGCAACATGGTGAATCAATAAGGCACCAACGACAACATGCAACATCAGCAACAATCGTCATGACCTGATCAAGCATCTGCACTGCTGAGAATTTCTTCAACTTTGACACATGAGTAGGGACCTTTAATGGAGCGCAGTCCTGCAACAAATAAAGAATAAGTTATTAGTTGCATTCAATTAACCACTAATAAATGAAAACAACTTAAATTGAAATATTTATACGCCTTTTTACCATAATCTTAAATGCCATATGATTGACATACTTAGTGAGTAAGGTTGGGCCACCGGTCCCTCCAGGGAACCATCCATCAATGTCATCTTGAACAAAGCCTCTATATGATCAGCCTGAGCTGACACCTCCATATCTGCCAAAGCAAGAGCCTTCTTATCAGTCTAAGCATGTGGCTCAACCCCATCAATAACGACAACATGTGGCTCAATATCAAGATCTCTGGCCCGATCACATCTACCTTCTATACGCTTGAGAGTATGCAGTCCACGAGATTACTCAATCCTCCTACGGTGAGAACCAGTAAGAACTGCTTTACCCGCTTTGGTCTATAGACATCTACTCCATCATCTCCATCATCTCTGTTGCCCCCACTGAAGCTCTATACAACTGTCCTTTTGATTAATCTAGAAATAATCTTGTCGTGTCTTATTCTTCTCCTCACTACAGACACAAAAAAGACAATAAATTTTTTTAAAAAAATTAACTCATCGACAATTTTGAAATATTCGGTCCACCCCATAAATACTGACAATTTTAAAATATGTGATATTTATATGTGTGTTTTTACCGATAATTTGTAAATATCTGATATGAACATATGTATTTTTACCGACAATTTTAATATTGCCAATAAAAACACACATTGTCTATACCAAATATTTCTAAAC
This sequence comes from Lathyrus sativus, assembly GCA_963859935.3. Taxonomy (NCBI): domain Eukaryota; kingdom Viridiplantae; phylum Streptophyta; class Magnoliopsida; order Fabales; family Fabaceae; genus Lathyrus; species Lathyrus sativus. The sequence continues at coordinate 754,227,500 of OZ012735.1, forward strand.
GGATGTTAAAATGCACATAAAAATTCAGAATATATCGGATATTTTAAATTTTTTGGTATAAAACCAAAAATTTGACACCGACAATTTAAAAAAAATGATAAAAATGTATGTTTTTTTTTATCGAACTTCCAGTATTTAAAAAAAAAGAAGGTATAGATGCATAAATTTAACGAAAAGCGACACTTGTAAGTATCCGATATGGAGTGCAAATCTTGGGTAAGAAAAGTAAATGTTTAAATTATGAGTGTTATAGTCAAAAGAAAGATTATGTGAAGGTGACATATTCAAATTGAGGGTGTCATGTAGATTCCTCCCAATGGGCATTATGGTTCGACCCACAAAACAAAAGCTATAGAAAGTGACACAAATAGACCTTCATCACCAGAACATAATAATCTCCTCCAATATCAAAGAATAGATCAAGAATCATTTTTTCTTTAACTATAATGTGATGTTCATTTTGTTATCATGTTAAAAGAGAAGCAAAATGTTGACTAACTGTAATGTGTGGAGCTTATTAGAAGCATTTGTTCTGCTGATGCGACTCTTATGACTCGCAAGCAACAAATCAAAGCATTTCTTATAATTATTCTTAATATTAGAAAATCAAATCTATTGACTTTTTAGTTAATCATAATTCATAGAATGACCTATGTAATTAGTTTTAAATTTTTACTTTGTGATGATTAAATTGTTATTAAAATATTGGCAGTGTTGTTTGCTTTTAAAAGTAAGTCTTGAACAAATTATTTATCAAAATAAATTGGGAAAAAATAGAATTATATAAATGCAAGACACATTGTTAAAATAATGTTTTTTTTTCAAGATTAAATTATTTTTCTAAGAGTTAAGATTTAAAAAAAAATTATATGAGATAATTTTAATGGACGAATAAACAATTTATACTTCTAAATATTTTAAAATTCATATTACTTTTCAAAAGTTTTATTTTGGAATTTTTCTTTTAGTAAGGTATTTATAATTTTAATTAAAAATATTAGAAATATTTGAATTATATTTTATATTCATATCCTAATTAAATATTAAAGTATGTTTATAAGAAATATTTAAATAATAATTTAATTTTCCAATAAAATTATTTTTGGTAAGAACATCTTTTAATGACATTTTTAAAAGCGTAATAGAAAAGAAAAAAATTCAACAAATTGTCATTTATATAACTTTTTAAATCTTAAACGTTAATTAAATCAAACAATTAATATCCATAGTTGTCATTTTCTAATATGGATATCAGTTTTTATGGGAACAATAACCTGCTAGCAATTTTTATTTCTTGAAAAGGTTTTTATTTTTGAGACATTATTGCTAGCAGTTTTTGCTATATTTATGTTATTGTAGCAAAAATCATTATCTAAATATGGTAGAACAATAACCTGCTATATTTTTGCTATATATTTATGTTGATATTGTATTTTTTATAGCAAAAATATCAACATGTGAAAATGACAAAAAATTATATTTTCATATTATCAAACAAAAAATTACATTTCACCTAATAGAAACATATAAAAAATACCTCAAAATATAAATATATCTTTTGATTATGGAAGAAAAAAGAATAAATATGAAAGAGAATATAAAACTTCTTATGATATTGATAATGACATATAACTCAATCGATTCTATATATGTTGCATGTGAAATAAAATACTAACTTGAACAAACATATACAATGTGTAACGTGCAACAAAACTTTTCAAAATGATAATTCCCTCTATCCACATGTGTTTAAAAAGGTAAACATGATATAAATTAATGAAATTCTAATATTTATTTATATATTGAGATATAAAAGTATTAGACTAAGAATTTTTTAACCATTATAATATCATTCAAATTAATTAATGGGTTAAACTTGTGAAAGAAAATTGGCTGTATAAAATAATTTGTTAAATAAAAAAAATCAAATTTTATAATAATTTAACATAGAATAGGTGACGTATGTTGTTCATATTTTGGAAGACCTCCTTGTAAATAATGTTTGAAGTTTTATTAGTGTTATTATCATTGTCGCCGGTGATAAGAAGTTTTAAAATAGCTCATGAATAGAGCTGTAAATACATATCCATGGGGAGGAATACTATAATATCTGTATCCGCTCCCATTGGATAAATATGATATTCATATTTGTCTCATATCTATATAAATATCCGTTAAGCGGGTAATCCACGGGTTTTACGATATCCACGAATATTTATAGATATCCATGGATAATATTCTTTTTATGAAAATAATTTTTTGAAAAAATATTTTTAACTTCTTTTAAAGACACAAAAAGCTATTATCACATAACATAGATACAATTCGCTCTTAATTTAACAATAAAATTTTATCGCATTAATTTTTTTCTTATTCAATAAAACATAATTAGATTCAACCATAATATCTATACATTTCATTTTTAACCAAACAAATAAAAGATATTGTGATTGTGAGTTATGATGGAAGAACGGACGAGGAGTAGGAAGGGAGACACTGGTTTGACAGAGGAACAACGACACTAGTTGATTGCACTATAATATTGTTGAAGTGAGATATGAAGTAATGAAGAGTTTAAATATGAAATGGCTAATCGAATTTGAATGAAATGTGAAAGGTTTTCTTCAAAAAAAACTAAAAAGTAAAAAATAAAATAAAATATAAGAAGACTAATTTTTTTTAAAAGATGAAAAAACCAGGTATACTAAGTTAACAATATTTAAACAATTTTTATAACTTATTAATGGATATGAATATCCACGGGCACGAATATCATTAAATTTGTATCTATATCTATTAACAAACGGGTATATAAATATTCATTTATTTTATCCGTGAATATCCATTAAACTATCTGTCTTATATCCGTAACGAATTTTATCTACGGATATCCGCAGATACGAATTTTTTTGTCATCCTTATTTGTGAAATAACTCTAGAAACTGCAATATATAGTTGACCTGACCATGGATAAAAATAGATGGTAGAAGATAGATCCCAACATGTTTGCAAAAGAAACAAATATAGAAAAATGTTTGTGCTGAAATTTGAATGAAATTCTTATGTTAAAAGGAGTCAATGACAACCTCAAAATAAAAGCTTTTAGGTTTACACAACAGTAAAATAACTATTACCGACTTATCATAACCATTATCAGTTAAATAATTGTTCATCTGTTCAGCATACAAAGTACAATCAACATTATTTCCTATGTGAAAAATTTAAATTTGAAGTATGACTAACCTATGGCAGGTGATTGGTCAAGGCCAGAATTTTTTTGAGAAAAAGCAACAAATTTGAAATACGTTTTAGGGATGGATGGAACTTCTCCAATCTTAGTACAATTTGTAGTTTTGGTGAAGTTAATCTTATACTTATGATCAGTCATAACTTTGGATCATGCAATTCAACCAATATATTAGAAATAATATAGCAAGATCCCTCTTCAAGATTCGAGTCAAATTCACCCATTCGTGCAAGTTATAGTAAAACTTGGATACTAGAACACTAGAAAAAACAACCTAGGAAGAGATAAAAATGTAATAAATTAGTAACCTAATAAAAAAATAAATAACACATGATAGCTAATAAACAACCATTGTATTACTCACTTTCTCATCAAGCAAAATCATTTCTAAAGTGGTGATAGTATTGGTGTCATTCCAAGTATGGCCTTTCCACAAATTTAGCACACCAACTCTAAACTTGGAGGAATGATGTTGGAAATCACACTGATACATAGTACTATTCTGCATAAAGTAGACTGATAAGTAACAAGTTATCAACACATAATTTTGTAATCATATAAATATCAAAGCTTAAGACAGAGTATTTACAATAATATTCTCTAATATGAAGTTTCTACAACATATTTCTATAGTAGATGGTTCATAACATTGAGCTGAAAAAGATCAAAACTTTTTTATTTATTTTTTATAAAATATAAATATAATATTATATATCTGTAATTTAAAAAATATTAATGTAATAAGTGCATATAATTAGGAGAGTTTTTGAAATTAATATTAAAAATTGAAAACACACAGATTTGGAAATAGAGAAGGAGAATAGGTGATTGAGAAAAAAAAGAATATTTTCATTCAAAATTCTATATTTTTTATTTATTTTAGGTTATCATTACTTTTTCAATTAAGGATATTTTTATTCAAAACGTTGAAAATGAATTGTTTATACTGTTTGTTTGTCATATAATTCAAATTCCAACCATATTGCGTATTGGAATTATGATCTTTAAAATGATTTTATAAAAAAAGTCAAATGTCCAACCATGTTTTGGCAATGATCTTTAGTAATGTTGTGATTACTTTTTTTAAAAAATAAATTAAATATACAATAATTGAGGTGTTAAATATTAGGTTTTAATATATTAAGCATCATTAAAAAAAATTTCAGTTGTCACTGTTGGTGCAAAGATAGAATAAATGATGAAATAGGGAAATATTCTATTAAAGAGAATGACGGCTACAAAAAAACATGATTAAAAGTTACAATGATTGTCACCCTATTTATAAGCTAAAACTAGGGTTACTAGAATAAGATAAAATACTAAAATACCCTCTAACAAACTTAGGGGCTAAGGAAAATAGTACAACTAAATAAATATGAATTACTATTAATATTCTAATACCATCCCTTAATTCATATTCCATCAAAACTTGTAACACCAATTCCATCCTTTAGTCTGAGAAATTGATCAGTCTTGATAGCTTTCGTCAGAACATCTGCCAACTGCTTCTGAGTGCTGCAGTGTACAACTTCTAACACTCCACTCTGAACTTGATGTCTCAGAAAATGATACTTGGTCTCAATATGCTTGCTTCTCCCATGCAACACTGGATTTCTGGCAAGGTTGATTGCAGACTTGTTGTCAATCATCAACTTCAGAGGTTTGTCTACTTTAATCTTCAGATCCTGCAACAGATTCAGAATCCACACAACTTGGCATGCAGTAACAGCACCTGCAATGTATTCAGCTTCACAGGTTGACAACGCCACAACAGGTTGCTTCTTGGAACACCAAGAAATGGAACCTCCCAGAAATTTGAACAAGTACCCAGATGTACTTCTTCTGTCAACTCTGTCTCCACACCAATCAGAGTCTGAATAACTCAGAAGTTCTGACTCATTATTTCCTCCAGAGGGAAATAACACTCCATACTTCAGAGTTCCTTTGATATACCTCAGAATCCTGACAGCAGCTTGATAATGGGACCACTTAGGTTTACTCATGAACCTACTAACCATCCCAACTGAGTAGCAGATATCAGGTCTGGTATTGCACAGATACCTCAGAGAACCAACCAACTGTTTGAAGGTTGTAGCGTCCACATCCTTTCCTTCAGAGTCTGAATCCAGTTTCTGATTTGTATCAGAAGGTGTGACAGCCATCTTACAATTCTTCAGATCAAATCTCTTCAGAAGTTCTAATTCATACTTGAGCTGATGCAAAATGATACCTTTCTCAGAATATCTGAACTCCATCCCTAGAAAGTATGTCATTTTGCCTAGATCAGTCATTTCAAATTCATTCATCAGAACTTTCTTGAACTTGGCTATCTCCTGTTCAGAACTTCCAGTCAATAGTATATCATCAACATATAAACATACCAGAGTCATATTGCCTTCAGAAGTATGCTGAACATAGACACCGTACTCCATCTCACATTTCTGAAAGCCTTGCTTCTTGAAAAATGAATCAATCTTCTGATTCCACGCTCTGGGCGCTTGTTTCAGTCCATATAGAGCTTTGTATAATCTGTACACCATCCCTTCCTGATTCTTTTTCACAAATCCAGGAGGTTGTGACACGTAAACTTCTTCTTCTAATGGACCGTTCAGAAATGTAGATTTTACATCTAAATGCATCAGAGGCCAATTCCTGTTAGCAGCTATTGCAATCACCATTCTGATTGTTTCATGTCTTGCTACAGGTGCAAACACTTCAGAGTAATCCAACCCAGGTTTTTGTAGAAATCCTCTGGCTACCAACCTTGATTTATGTTTGCCAATTGAGCCATCTGGCTTTAACTTCTGCTTGAAAACCCATCTGACGCTGATGGCTTTCTTGTCTTTTGGAAGTTTTGTCAGCTTCCAAGTCTTGTTTCTCTCTATAGCATCAAGTTCTTATTTCATGGCCTTTAGCCAAAGATTCTGCTTAAGAGCCTCTTCTGTACTTATGGGTTCAGAATCTACCATCATGGCACACTGAATAATTTCTCCTTCAGAGTCTACTTCAGTGTCTTGCAGCATGTCAAATTCTGCATATCTTCTGGGAACGTTTCTTATTCTTTGTGGTCTCTGAACTTGTTCAGAGTCTTGAGCTTCAGAGTTTCTAGCTTCAGATGATTGACCTCCAGAGCTTTGACCATCTTCAGAGTCTGGCATATTTCCAGAGTCTGAATTGCCACCAAGATCTGGATTGCCATCAGAGTCTGAATCATCAGAGTCTGGGTCATCTGGGTCACCTTCATCTTCTGAGTCTTCTTCAGAGTTTGAATCAGTATCAGAGTCAGAGTCAATATCAGGGTTTACTTCAACTTCAGAAATTCTTAACTCTGGCCTTTCTTCAGAGGTTCTAACATCAGAATCAGATTGAGACTTATCCCAATTCCAAACTTCTGATTCCTTCACAATCACATCTCTGCTGAATTCAATTTTATTGGTTTCTGGACAATAGAGCTTGTAAGCACCAGTACTGTGGTACCCTATCAGAATCATCACTTTGCTTCTATCATCCAACTTCTGTCTTCTGGCTTCTGGAACATGTTTATAGCAAACAGAACCAAACACCTTTAGATGACTAACACTTTGCTTATCTCCAGTCCACTTCTGTATTGGAACTATTTCCTTCAACTTCTTTGTAGGACATCTGTTGAGTACATACGTTGCAGTGGCAACAGCTTCTCTCCAGAGCTTCTGAGGAAGCTTCTTCTCCTTTAGCATGCTTCTCACCATATCAAGCAGAGTGCGGTTTCTTCTTTCAGCAAGACCATTGTGTTGAGGGGTATAGGGAGCAGTAACCTCATGCTCAATTCCATTCTCCTCACAGAACTTCTGGAACTCTTTGGAGTTATACTCACCTCCACCATCAGTTCTAAGAATCTTCAACTTCTGACCACTCTGATTCTCAGCCTTCATTCTGAACTTCTTGAACTCATCAAACACCTCGTGTTTGAACTTAATAAGGGATACCCATGTCATTCTTGTGAATTCATCAACAAACAGCACAAAGTATTTATTCCCTCCAATTGATGCTACTGGAAATGGACCACACACATCAGAGTGTACAACTCCCAAGGCATGTTTTGCTCTTGGAGCAACTTCTGATGCAAATGGCAATCTTGGTTGTTTTCCTTCCATGCAAACTTTGCATGACTTTTCAGGCTTCTTAATTGCAGGAATTCCATGTACCAATTTCTTTGAATTCAGATGTTGTAAGCTTCTGAAATTCAAATGACCAAATCTTCTGTGCCACAGCTCACTCTCCTTCTCAGTACTTGTTGCACTAAGACACTCTGAGTCTGCAGTTCTGACATTCACCTTGAATGTTCTATTCCTTCCCTGTTCTGACTCCATAATCAACTTCTGATTACAGTCATACAGCTTCAGAAGATTGTCCTTCATGGTAACTGAGAAACCTTTCTCAATTAATTGTCCCACACTCATCAGATTGCTTCTGATGCCAGGTACATACCACACGTTCTGAATCAATGCTGTTTTCCCATTGTTCAGAGTCACTCTGACATTTCCCATACCTTCTGCATTAAGATATTTGTCATCAGCACATCTGATCTTTGTCCTCTTTTCAGAGTCAAAGTCAACCAGCCATTTCTTGTTTCCAGTAAGATGATTTGAATAGCCAGTGTCCATATACCACCAGTCTATTAGATCCATATTATCAGATTCAGAAGCCATCAATAGCACAGATTCGTCATCAGAACTTCTGGCTATATTTGCTTCTTCTGATTTTCTCTCCTTGTTTGACCAACAATCTCTAGCAAAGTGACCAAACTTCTTACAACAGTAACATTGGATCTTCTTCTTGTCATACTTCTCTTTTCCCTTCTGAGCATTCTTTTGTCTATCAGAGGTTGAGCTTTCTGACTTCTGACCACCATCAGATTTTCTCCTAGCTTCTGACTGCTTCTGATACCTCCTATCAGAAGTTGCTTTCAGAGCCTGTTGCTCTACTTCCCTTTCAGAAGTTCTCTCAGTCAAACGCAACTCTTGCGCTTCTAAACTGCTCTGCAGCTCTTCAATTCTCATGGTACTCAGATCTTTGGAATGTTCTATTGCTACCACAATGTAATCAAATTGAGAGGTAAGGGATCTCAATACCTTCTCCATGATTGTTTCTTCAGAAAGAGTTTCTCCACACGCCTTCATCTCATTAGTGATCAGAATCACTCTGGAGATGTATTCAGAAACTTTCTCATTATTCTTCATGTTGAGATTCTCATATTGCTTTCTCAAGGACTGAAGCTTCACCTTCTTCACTGATGCGTCACCACCATAACATCTAACCAGTGTGTCCCACACAGCCTTTGCTGTCGTTGAATCTGCAATCTTCTCAAACACATTTACATCAACACATTGATGAATAAAGAATAATGCTTTCTGATCCTTCTTCCTTACTTCCTTCTGCACGTTTTTCTGTTCATCTGTTGCATCTGCTGCTACCGGAACATAACCATCAGTGACAAGATCTAAAACATCTTGAGCACCAAATAGTACACGCATTTGGATCATCCAACGATTCCAGTTTTTACCGTCAAATACTGGAAGCTTGGTGTTCATGTTGCCGTTTCCGTTCATCTTCACCTTGCACAATACACTCAGATTTCTCACACAGTGTTTCCCAACCCACAGAATAAAATTCTGATCAGATTTTGTTCAAGATTCAACACGAATCTAAGAATCAAAATCAAACACACAAGACCTCACGTTCACTCGTGTTTCCCGTGTTTCCCAATGAATCCGAACCGGAGCTCTGATACCAATTTGTTGGTGCAAAGATAGAATAAATGATGAAATAGGGAAATATTCTATTAAAGAGAATGACGGCTACAAAAAAACATGATTAAAAGTTACAATGATTGTCACCCTATTTATAAGCTAAAACTAGGGTTACTAGAATAAGATAAAATACTAAAATACCCTCTAACAAACTTAGGGGCTAAGGAAAATAGTACAACTAAATAAATATGAATTACTATTAATATTCTAATAGTCACATGATATTTACGTTACAACGTGAAAAATCACGTCACAACATATTTTTAACGACGTGATTATTCACGCGGCAGGAGCACGTGTGACAACTATGTTGCCACATGAAAATCATGTCGCAACTTTGTCACGTGATTTTCACGTTGCAACAGTCTCTATAGAAATTTCAGTTTTACCTGCTATACTTCAGTAGTAGCAGGCGTAGCAGCGGAGTGGGCATAAAGGTGTAAGAAGGTTGCCACATGATATTCACCTGACTAGTTGCGACGTGAAAATCACGTGGCAAGATGTTTTTTTTTAATAAAAAACTGTATCATTTTGCAATTTAATAAAACTGTAATAATATATTATTTTTTAATAATATATTAAAATGAATAATAAAATTAATAAGTAAATTGTTTTTAAATACAAAATTAATAATATTTTTTTAATAATATATTAAAATGAAAAATTAATAAATACCAACATTAATGAATATAATTAATACCAAAATTAACAAATATAAATAAAAACCAAAATTAATAATAAATTTTTTAAATAATAAGTTTATAGTATACTAAAATGAATAATTAATATTTTACAAAAATTAAAATTTAAAATTAAAATAAATCCTTCAGATAAATCCGGATCGAGAAACTCGTCAAGGTCAAAATCATCGCCATCCTTGTCATCCATATGTTGTTGACCACTAACTCCTTCATTTCAAACAAACGCTTGATTACCGACCACCACCTTGTGATTGCATAAATTGCCGCACCATCTCCTCCATATCAATTTGTCTCATCTTCATTGACTTTATTTGGCGTTGTTGCTCTTCCATTTAGGCCTTTAGCGCCGCCTAATATTGTGCCGACTCGCGTCTCGCCTTTGTTAGCACCAGTTGTCTTATTGTTTTTAGCATTTCGGGTGTCAATTGTGGTGGATGTGACGTTCCTTCACCATCTCTAACTCTTTGAAATAAAGTTCTATCCCCTTTTCTCATACCGTCAGCCAAAGTTTCAACACCAAATAAACACCTATTAGGTCCTTTTTTGCCCGTTACTAAACCCTAAATATAAAAATCCACACGTGGATTAAGCGGCTCGGAACCTCTTGAAGTATATTGAGGATTTTCAACCAAAAATTGTGTGAGTAATGTCTGATAATCCTCTTACACATACAATTAAAAAATTAAGTTAAATATAGTTTAAAAAATTTAAATAAATTAAATAATAGATATAGCCATGTGATTTTCACGCCACAATATCTCAGTTGCCACATGAAAATCATGCCACAAAGTTGCCATTAAATAAAAAAATATAAACAATTTAAATAAAATAAAATAACTTACCAAAGCTTTTTTGGTACGTTCGTAAACAAATTTCCCCGATTTTTTTGTTCGAGTCTTTGTAACTAGCTCCCTCATGAGCGAGGTATTCCCAAACTCTTTTCCTAAATCATAAAATTGACATTAATTAAAAATATATAATAAATCAAAATATAACTTAAAAAAGTAGTAATAATTACCACGCGTCGAACATGTTCAACAACATTTATACTTCCAACTGCATTAAGGCTACCTCCTTTTTCATATGCTCTCTTTTATTTTATTTTTACTTTTTTAGATCTTTCCTTAAAACCAGTTGTAACCAAATAAATAAGAAGTTCATCAAATACTTCTTTGCCTATCTAGTTGGGACAAATATTTTCAGTTTCTCAATACTTTCTAGCACACCGTAGCACGTCAGAAAGTCGAACTAATGTTCTGCCAAATAATTTTTTTAAACTTCATTCTCATTCATTTTTTCTCACGTACACTTTTTCTACAATGTTGTAAGACATTCAAATAAAATAGATAATTATAATAAAAAAAGTAATTTAAACAAAAATAATTTAACAAATAAATTAAATAACTTAACAAAGTTAAATAACTTAAACCAAACTTCTTTTTCTTCCCCATCAACGTCTCTAAATATCTTCCAAACGTTTGTATACTTTTGTTAAATTACATAACTTATACACTGGGCAGCAGTCTGACTCAGCTTGAAACTAAACATCAATAATTTAAATTAGTATGAAATATAAGTTAATATAAAAAAATGGAAACATGTATACTTAAATAAAAATTTATAACTTACGAATTTCCGCTGGGCCAAATATAATATATTCCTTCAATGATATGAAGCACCTCATGATTGTCAGCCTCTTCTTCATCATCCACATCATGATCGTCCTTACCTGGCTCATCAATGTCCTCATGATCATCTTCACGCGCAGGTATATGTGTGGATGGTAAGGGTACCTGTGTGGGATGTGCAGTGTGGGATCCCCCAGACTATGTGAAGGATGATGGTACCTGTGGGGGAGTTGAAAAGCTATATCCCCCAAACTGCATGAAGAATGAGGGTACCTGCTGGTAGGGAGGTGGAAAGCTAAATCCCCCAGACTACATGAAGGATGATGATACCTGCTGGTATGGATAACTAGGTCCCCCAGTCTGCTGGTATGAATAACTAGGTCCCCAAAATGGGCTAATAAAAGCTGGAGCCCCAGATGGGCTAATAAAAGCTAGAGCCCCATATGGGTTAATGAAATCTAGATACTCATGAGAGGAGAGTAATGTCATGAAAGGTTGAGAACTGGCCATGGACATAGGATCTACTTGACTCTACGGAGGAGGACACATGGCTGACTGATGTGCCTGACATACTACTACTCTCAGACATTGGGTCTTCTTACCCTTACCCTTATCAGATCGGGGTGACATTTTACAAATAATCAATTTTGAAAAACACAATATCATCAATATATATATATATTCATTAACACATTCAATACAAGGTTTCATCAAATAAAATTACAAAAGTAATTTATTCAAAATCTTAATGCTCTTCATCCATATCATTCTCATCATTTGATGTGATACTGTCCTCAGATCCAAACTTTTCATGCTTTTTGTCCACATCATTTTCTACCAACAATATAGACGCATCATTGTATCAGACACATTTGTAATTTGTTCAACTGCAATCACATCATTAATTTATTCAACTTCATCAACTTGGTAAGCAACATCTTCAACTACATCGCCAGTTTCAATATGACCCAATGGTTTTGTTTTGATTACAACAGACCACTCTGTCATATCCTAATTTTTACCCCTAAAATCTCACCTTCATTTTCATCATTTGCATAGCATCAAGCACTTTTTGTGTGTATGTTTTATATTTTGCTAACCCCATGAAAATACAAAAAGATATGTCTTGCTTGCTTTGTTTATAAGTTAAGGTTTTGCATCAAGGAGTTCAAGTGGTTGGTCAATTAGGGTTTAGTGTGATCCTTAACATCTCAAGCTCTTCCACTTATTCATGTTAATCAAGAGATTCCCTTCATCAATAATCAAGTTTTAGTTTGCATCAATTCAAGGTCATCAAGTCCCAATTCATCAAAAGCCCCAAATTTAGGTTTTGGTCAAAGTAAGCTTGATGTTGACTTTTTTGACCAAAACATGATCTCATGGCTTGGAACATGATACAAGAGTTTCAAATACATCTTTATGGTCCATTAATATGATTAAAATGGCTCAAGAAGTTTGATCTATTGATGGTTGAAGATTTTTGATTCAATTGCTAAAAGTCAACAAATGTTTAAAGTCAAAGTTTGACTTTTGAAATTTTTGGTCAACCATGGACTTCTCAAGTCAAGTATCAATAAAGTATGGAAAAATATTGAGTTTGATGAAGTTAAATCAATAAAATCAAGAAAATGTCAAAAGTTGTCAAAACTTGGGTTTTTGAAAATTCCCTAAGTACCAAAAATTTATGTTCAAGTGACCAACTTTCCAAGGCCATGATGTTTGATCCAGGCATCCAATTGAAACACTTGAGAGATGAAATTAAAGATAATGTTTGATACTACAATTTGATAAAAATTTGAATCCAAAATATTTTTTGAAGTGGAAGAAATTGATGGTGAAAGTTGAGGTTTCAAGTTGTTACAAGTTTCAAAACACTTAGAAAATTTTCTAAGTTTGTAGTCTTTCCAAGTGCATGACTTTATGGCCAAATTGTGAGCAATTCAAGCAACCATTCTTGATGCTTGAGGTCTGTATTTAAAGAACATACTTCCTACTCCATCATGGTGGAAAATTTTATCCAAAAAGCCGTTGTCAATTAAGACGAATTGAATGCTAAAGTTAGGGTTTCACATTGTGGAGAATTGCAAGATGGTCCAAAATTTCACTAAGTATTGAGGTCAGTTTGTTTGGCACGATTTTGAAGTTACTTTTGAACACTTTCCAAGCCTTTCCCCAACTTGTTGTCGACATAAAACTTGTTCCTTTACATGTTAGATTTACATTGATACCATTTTTGTGCAATCTGAACCTCTACAATGAAGACAAAACTTACTCCAACTGTCCACTCAAAATTGCATTCTGGCATTATGTGGAAAAATTGAATTTGATCAAAAACTTGTTCAACAAGTTGTAGACTGGTTTTCAGATGTTTCAGATGTCAAAGCAAGTTATCCAACCCTAAGAATGAAAGCTCAAAATATCCATACAAGCCAAACCCGAGCCATAACTTCCATGTACCATTTTTCCATTTTTGTTTGAATTAATCCAATGAGAAAACTCCCAAGCCTTGCATCTAATCCAAACCTTATCTCAACCAAGTTGAAACCTCTACATATCCAAGCATCATCTCATTACCTCAACATCTAACACTTTACAGAGAAAATCACATTAAGCCTAAAACTCCAAAAACTCCATTGAATCCTTTTTTGAATCTCATAGTTCATTCACTTTCCTTCCAAATTTCCTTCACAAACATCATCCACAAACCACATAGAGCTTACTGTATGCATTAGAACACATTTGTAGTCTCTGAAACTCCATATCTAAACTTCACTTTCTTGCACTTGTAACTTGATTTGGGCAGAAAAATTCAGAAGGTTTCAAGTGATTCCAAGCATACACACACATTTCTGAGGACTCAAGGAAGCTCACTGCACTACTATTTCATTGCTGGAAGTGCTTTTGAAGGTGTAACGGAAACACTACGTTAGGTAATATGTTCACCCTTTGGTTCTCCTACTTAGAAGCATCATTTTTACTCATTCTTGTTCTATTCATACTCGTCTTGATGTTGTGGTCTGAAGCCCCGTGAAAATGGGCATTGATTGTTGACGTATGCAATTTAAGTTCACTTTAAAGTTGTAGGGTTTCTCTGGTTTTTGATTAAATTCATGAGTTAGAGCCAATATCAATGTGAACTAAGACCATGGTTGTGTTCCTTGTGAAGTTCTGAGATAATGGTATATTTACATGTCTTGTTTGATGCGTGTTTGGTGAAGTCGTGATTTTGAATTTTTTAGTGTCTTGAGGTAGAAGACGAATTCATGCGCACCGTTTTATTTTTTAAAATATTTGTGTTAACAGGCCAATAGGCCTTGGCGTGTTGGTTGTGTGGTTTTGTTGTAACCTTGAGGTCCTGGGTTCAACACCCATGGACCTCATTTTTCACATTTTCTCTTCTTTTTTCCTATTTTCCTCTTTCTTTTCATTTTTCTTTATTTCTTTCCTCTTTTTTCTTTTATTTCTTTCATTTTATTTAATTCCTTTTCATTTTTATTTTGCTTATTTTTAGTCCTAATATTTAAAAATATAAAAAAATATTTTATTTTATTTAGTTTATTTTGTATTATTTATTTTATGATCACATGACCTTTGATTATATTTAATGAATTCCCATTGCTTATTTCATATTGAGGTCATGCTTGACCATCTTCTTACCATGTCCTATGATTAATATCATGTTGATGCTATGCCTTGATTGATGTTTTTGTCTTGATAAAATTTATTCTTGAGACATTTATTCTTGCATGATTCATGTGTTGGTGATTGGAGGACATGTCTTAAGATTGAACATCTTGATGAATTATGATCATGTTACTTGATGTTTGGCTTAATTGTTTGTTGTTTGTCTCTTTTGATTCTAGGTTTCTTGATATGTCTTATTTGATTTTAGGGTTTGACTAAAAATGAATGTCTATGTGATTCAAAACCCTAATGACTTGAGTTCTTGCTTGAATATAAATCTTTGTTATGTTTTGATGATTTGCTTTGAGACTTAAAGATATGCTTTAGGATGTTGATTCCTAATATATGAACCTTTCATGATAAACTTGAGATATTTAATCTTGATGCATGCTTAGGTTTTTTAATTTAAGGTTACATGAGATATTTTCTTGTGAGGTTATGTTGATTGTTGAATCATTTCTAAATGCATTGATATTTGTCTTACTATGTCTCTTGTTTGGTTTGATAGTTTATATGCTCATGTGATCCATGTTTGGATGCTTCCTTTTAAGTGTTATCTCACCATGGCATCTCTTTCTCCTATGATTTAATTTTAATCCACAACATGACATGTATTCTCTTTTGCTTAGATTCTTACTTGTGATTAAGACTTCCCTTGTATTTGAGCATCTTTCACACTAAAGCCTTTGATTTATACTTGAGTTATAATTTCCTTGTGAACCTTTGTTTTGACACTTGAGACTTGTCTTGTGACCCTTGATTATTGTATTTATGTTGCTTGTGTTTAAATCTAAGGGAAAGGGATCATAGTTGACTTATTGTCATACGCATGTACATTGTGTGTCCTATTGCATCCTTTGCTCATTTTCTTCATGTTTACCCTTAGGTTTCTATTTTCTAACTTGAACCTCTTTCCATTAAAAAAAACCTTGACTTAGGTCATTTCATTTTCAAAATTTTCTTTTCTTTCTTTTATAAATGCTTCAAGACATCTTAAGCATATCAAAAATATTTTCATAAGACTAAAAAATCACCAATCTCATTCAAAACTTTTACCATTCGGCTTTTTCACTTTAAAACCCTTTTCTCAAAAAAAAAAAGATTAGACATGATTCATCTCTATTGTTGATATATAATTCTCCTATCCTATAACATTGTTGAGAATGATGATGATTCTTTTCCACTTGAAGGAGTTATGAGGCATACTTGTTGATTATATATCCAAGTTGGAGCCATTCTCTCATTGTGATGCAAAGGTCCATCTTTCACATGTTTGTGGTGGATTAGTTGAGTATTCTCCTTAAGATGACAACTTGTCTCTTCTTCATTAAAATAAACTAAAACAAACCTTTTTATTCTTTGTACCCGAACTATGAGGTATTGATTTTTTATTGGTACGTAGGCACAAGACTTCATGTCTTCCCAAATCAAAAAAACAATAAAAAACACTTCTTTCCTTATCTCGCCAATATTTTTCAGCAAACACTTCTAACCAAACACAAATATTTCAAGAGGTTCCTGTAGAGTACTACAGATGCTTAGGGTGCTAGCACCTTCCCTTAGCATAACCAACCCCCGTACCTTTGATCTCTTTATTGATTTGCTCTTAGCCTTGCTGTTTGTTTTGCGTATTTATTGTGGGTATTATTCGTTATTTTCCCATTCCCTTGGAAAAATAAAAGTTCGGTGGTGATATTTGTTTTTGTGAGTCAATTTAGTAAGTAGCTTGGTCTCTATTTCTTCACCGCGATACACCCCCGTTTACGTGGCATAATTGAAGGATAAGGAACATAGTAAACTTGCCTAACAATATGTGACATTATGAAAGGGTCATACTCTTTGTACCTTCGAGCCATTTAAATCTTAATAGTACCATATATCTTATCTATTTTTGTACCTCTGGAAGATGGGTACCACTCACAATAAAACAAGACAACTTTATTTTTCGAGTCCAAGTAATTATATACCAATTTGTAGATATGTTTAATAAAGCCATAAAAGTCGTCCTCACCACCATTTATAACTCCTTTTACAAATACACCACTGTTTATGGTTTTTTTTCCTTCAGTCCATGTCTTAGTATGAAATTTATATCTGTTCAAAAAGTATGCGTGCCATTCATTTGCGCTTTGAATAGGGCCTTCAGACAGGTTTCTCAAATGCAGTATTTCTTGAGCCGGTGCAATAATGCATGACAATTTCTACTTGAACCATGATGGAAAATGAGCATGTATGTGACCGGAGGTTGCATGTACACCAGTGCTATGAAAATATGAGGTGTTAAATTCCCTATAAAGAAACACACTATAAATTTCAAGGTAATAAGTTTTGTATTCACACTATAAAGAAAATTAAACAGTTGGGGTATACTTATTCAAGATATGATTTAATTTTAACGCATTTAATCAAGACATGAACATGTGCAGATTACATTTCTTTTTGGGTCAGCCAATGCACACCCTTCTTTCCAGAGGAAGACTTGGAAGCCCGAAGAACGATAAGGTAAATTGAATTCTTTCGTTAACATTTACAGGATTCCTTATGATTCTTGGAGTTAACATCAAGTGATTGAAATAGTGACTGCAAAAATGAGATGTTTCCTGATGCAAGTAATGTGCACATATTGATCCTTCAACTTTAGCTTTATTTTTCACCGATTGCTTTGAATCACCCATGAACCTTTCAAACTGATACATCCACCTATATTGAACATGGCCACTAAGATAAGCTTCATACGCAAGATGCACAGGTAGATGTTTCATAGAGTAAAAAAACAGGCGGGAATACTTGTTCCAACTTATAGAGAGTGACTGGAATATTTTGGTCCATCTTAATGATGTCATCAACTCTTAAAGCTGACACACAAATATCTCTACAAAATTGATTAATTTCAGTTAGTGGATTAAGCACATGATTGGATGGTGAACCCGAACGCAATTGGAAGCAATTGTTCCATAAAAACATGGCAATCATGACTTTTCATACCATGCAACTTCCCAGTGTTAGCATCAGCACACCTTACCAAATTTGAAGTATAACCATCAGGCATTCTCAATTCTTTTAACCATCAACAAACCACTTTAGATTCTTAGGAAGTTAGATTGTAATTAGCCTTGGGTTTTAATAATTTTCCATTCAGTTGACGCTTTAACTCCAACTCTTTTCGATTACACCAAATTTCCATGTCTTGTCTAGCCTTCTCCTTGTCTTTAGTTTTGTATTTAACATCCATCACTGTGTTAAATACATTATCAAAAAAATTCTTCTCAATATGCATAAAATCAAGATTATAGCGTAACAAATTATCTTTCCAATATGGGAGGTCCCAAAATATACTTCTTTTTGTCCAATTGTGTGTGACCCCATATCTTTGAATTCTACATGCTTTACCAATATATGTGAATTTTGGTAGTTTACAAACTTGGTTCCATACTTCACCTGATGATAATTGAGGTGGAGGCAAATCTGTTACTCGTTCATCTTTTTTGAAATCAGTCTTGTTTATTTTATAGGGATGATTTCTTGGTAGAAATCTACGGTGACAGTCAAACCACATACTTTTCCCCCCTTTTCAAACGTAAACACTTTGGTGTTCCCCATGCAATGTGGACATCCCATTTTGGCATGCGTACCCCATCCAGACAACATGTCGTATATTGTAAAGTCGTTAATAGTCCACATCAAGGAAGCTCGCATAGTAAAGTTTTGTTTACTTGATGTATCATAAGTTTATTATTCAATCCACAACCTCTTCAAATCATCAATTAAAGGTTGTAAGTACACCTCGATTCTGGCTTTTGGAATCCACTGTCCTAGAATGAGGCAGGTCAAAAACATGTATGGTTTTGTCATGCACATCTCAGAAGGGAGGTTGTAAGAGGTTACAATAACTGGCCAACAAGAATATCTGCTTCCTGACGCTTGGACATATGGAGTAAAACCACCAGAGCATAATCCAAGCCTCACATTTCTAGGTTCTGCGAAAAAATCAGTGTTGCACCCCAAAATTTGCCCCAACATTTCTTTACCTAGCTTATGTTTCATTTCATTCACATTAGCATCATCATTTGCATTTCATTGACATGTATGCAGGAGATCAAGAGGTATGATTACCAATCAAGATCTAATCAAGACCTTGAAGCTAGCTCAGGAGCTTATTCAAATACTCAAGGGTTGATATCCTTGTCAGAGAAGTTAAAAGATCCTTAGAGAGAGTGGTTGAAACCAGGAGTGGATGTTTCCTAATTTGAGAGTTATGGGGAAGGCCATCAGATGATTCTGAAGCCATGAAGTTAGATTTGAGATCTTGAGAGAGATCATGAGAAGTATTGAAGATTACTTTGAGGCCTAGACAGGTCATTGTGCAAGATTAAGAAGACTCAGCCATGAGTGGTGCAATTAGGGTTTGACTGGGTCAACCCTAAGTCAACTGGTGATTTGGGCAAGGTTGAGACCTAATCCAAGAGCCATGTGATCATGGATGGATACAATGAGATGTTATAAGAATGATTCCAAGGTCGACTCATCATGATTGGAGAGTTTGAGAAGTTTCAAGCTAGGGTTTCTAAGGCTTGATAGTGTAAAATCCCCTAGTTTGACCCCTATCTTCAAGGCAGTTTAGCTCAAGATGTGATTGTCATCTCATATTACCCCCAACATGAATGTTGTAGAGCTTGATATTAGATTTAATTTGAGTTCTAGAAGTCCTTGATAGGATTTGTAGAACTCAAGTTATGACTTTGACAAGTTACAGGTCATCTGAGGTATGTGAATTTGGGAGCTTGAAAGTTATCCAACTTGCATGGAACTTTTGCCCTAGAAGGATGATTCCTATGAACTTTTGGTCAACATGAATGTTGTTTCTTATCCTCTTAGATTTCTATAGAGTACTACAAGTCCTTGATAGGATTTGTAGAACTCAAATTATGGCTTTGACAAGTCAAGGGTATTTTGGACATTTGGTGATTATAGGTCATTTGTGATCATAAGCCATTTTCACCAATTTAGGGGTCTCAAATGCATTTTTTCTCAACATGAAAGTTGTTCAAAATGATATTTTTAGCTTGTATAAGCATCAAGTGTCCATTGATATGGATTATATCAAGCATTGGTTGAAGAAACTTCACATAAAAGCCATTTTAATGAATTAAAATGAGAAAATTCAAAATAAATGAGATTAACATGTTTCCAAGTCAAATATGTGGTCATTTTGAATGGAATTGTTGATTTAGAAAGATTGGCATTTCCACATTTTTGATTTGAGGTCCATAACATGGTCATTTGGATGGTTACTTCACAATTAAGAAACATATCATATACATTCCATATGTTGAAACCAAAGGAAGAAAACCATTACATCACACTCCTTAATGTTTAAGTGAATGGCTTGGAAGGAGTTTATAGAATGAGCAAGGCTTGAAAGCACATATCCATGTTGAAATTTGGAAGGAAAAGTGAATATCCAAAATCCATAATTGGGCCTAGTTTGGGCTTGATATCCATCTGAACATATTATAAATAAGACTTAGAACGAATTTGGAAGGTTCTGGAGCAGAATTCTGTTGAGAATCCATTGATGTGAAGTGAAGAAAAAGCTTGAAAATTGGAAATGCGTTTTGGAGAATCAAGAGGTTCCAGCAAGAACTGAGCATCGAGATTTGTCCACCATTACTCCTTGAAGGATTCTGCATAGTTTGGGAGAGAATTGAGGCGCATAACCACTGCAATCCAAGCTTCAAGGTTGGTTCTAAGTTCTTGGAATATCTCTTTGATTATGCACTTTTAATCCATTAGAAGCATGTGGTTAAGTTCCCCTTAGCATGTAGATGAATTCTGGTTGGTTAATTTGATGGTTAGAGACAAGTTAGGGTTCCTTCCATTTTCGATTGAGATCTTGTTTTGGCGAATCTTGCGTTTTTAGCATAAACTAGTGGCATGATTGAGTTCCTGAGGAAATTCTGGTCAACTTTCATCAAGACATCGTGTGAAATGGTGGAGCGTAGAGTGAGTTAGGGTTGAGCAGGGCTGGACGGAGAAGTCGCCGGAGATGGCACGACCGCGCGCGAATTTCTCAACTTGCAGAGAATTCAAAACGAAGAAGATGAAATCTCCTCCATTTGTGTGCGATGAGGACTTTGACTCAGGCATCAATCCAAGCGTGTGTGTGGCGCCACGTACCCCCCTCCCCTCAACGCTGCGTTTCACTTATGAGAGGCGTGCATCCAAGGAAACGTGGGTTCGAGACTTCGCTTGGCTTTTTTTCTTTTGATCAATTTGTGAACTGAATTGAGAATTGGAGCGTGGGCTTTGGACTAGTTGATACCAGCACCCCCCTTTTGGGCCCAGCATTGAAATGAACTGGGTTTTCTTGCTATTTGCCACACACGCCTATTAATTTCCATTATTTTCTTTATATTTCTTCATTTTATACATGGTTCATGATTAAATCATAAAAAATTGAAAATTAATTCAATTGACCCCATTCTTTTTGCATTAGATTCATGATTGAATCTAGTATATTTTAGATAAAAAAATATTCTTATTTCATGCATTTTATGATTTTATGGGAATTTCCACATTTTAATTGATATTAGAATAGTTATGTTTGATACCTTTGAATTTTGTGTGAGTTGCTAGCATAGATATACATGCTCCCCGTAGATTTTTCTCACATTTTTGTGATGAACTTAGGTGGTAGTTTAGGTTGAAACCTTTAGAAGCTCCATTTTTAGGGTTTATGGTTGATACCTTTGGATTTAGGACTTAATTTTAGGACTTAATAGATGATTTAGTCTCTGGTTTTTGTATGAGGCATTCTTAATTGAATTAGGATCCCTTAGGAATTTTTGTAGAAATTTATAAGATAGTTTGCTATTTCTGATTGATTTTAGTTTAGGTGCTAGTTTTATATGATTCTAAGGCACTAATTCAACTAGATGAACTTCTTTAGTTCCCTTAGATTAGGGTTTTGCTTTTCTTGTTCTTGGATGATGATGAAGACAAGTTGAAGATGCATTGGATTTCTTGAAGAGGCTTAGATTTGAAGATCTTCCCTTCTTGTGGTGTAGTTTTGATTAGGTTAAGATTAGGGTTTTGTAGGCAGAGCTTCTAGATAGTTCTCTTCCTTCATAAACATGGAATATGTTGATCAATTCCATTCTTCCCTATGATGTAAGGTCCCTTGTAAATGCCTCATCCCTCCTTTGGTAGGATGTGTGGCTACTTAAAAATTGGTAGAACCTTTGAGGGTCCCTTTCACTGATGACAGGATGCTTAGTGGTGACCTTTGGTCTTCACTCTGCTACCAACCATCCAAACTTTGCTCTTGATAGATGCATCTTTCTCCCATGTTAGAGGATGGAGTTCCTTGCTTGAAGAAGATTGAAGAGTGAAGTTGAAACTTCCATGTGATTGAAGATTACTCTGAGAAGCTGAAGCTTGTAGATAAAGAAGACCAAGTTGATACTGGTGAAGCAAAGAGAGCTGAAGCAAGAAGAACATGTTGATACTTATGAAGAGGATTCAATTGAGATTGAGTGAAGAGCTGAGACTTGAGGAATAAAGGATAAGTTGACACTTTCATTGATGCATTGAGAGCCTGAGGGAATCAAGCTGATACTTGTAGTTAGGAGTAAAGCCTGAAGGTGGGATTTACTGTAAAGCTGAGGCTTGAGGAAGAAAGAATAAGTGGATACTTATGTTTGATGGGTTGAAACCCTGGAGAAGCAAGTTGATACTTGTCATGGAGGATGATAGCCCTGAAGAGCTGTTGAAGATTGATGATTGGACTGCTGGCAGAAGAGTGCCCTGCTGTGAAGCTGTGAGAGGGGTTGATCTGCTTTCTTTCCTGTCTGTTTTCTTTTCTGTATTGATGTGGCTTGTCTGATTTGCTTGATGCATTAGAGTAAGTTCATATCTAGACTGATGTAATCTAGGAGCATGATTGCACTAGAGGTTGAGTTGCTCCCTCTGCTTGTATTTTTACTGTATGGCTTTGCTTGCGGGTATTCGGTAGAGCCCAGCTCCCTTGCCCATGTGGTTTGTGTTTGCTTGATGGCATTTTATTTTCTGTATGATTGCAGTTATTCATATCTGGCTTGAGGTTGAGATGAGCTTGTGGAGGCTTATGCCCCGCACACATTTCCTCCCTCACTTGCATTGCATGCATTTTACTGTATATCTGTTTACTGTTTAAGTTGATGCTTTATCTATTTCTGTTTATCATTGACATGACCGTTTAGGAATCTCACTTCCTTTGATAAGGAAGTGATGATAGAACTTTAGGTTGAAACCTATGCATGATAACTTCTAGGAGTTCCCTGTTTCAAACCTCAACCATAGGATGAATCCTTGGCATGACAACAGTAGGACTTGATAGTCTTTCCCTTAGTTGAGCCTGCTCTCTTCTCATCTCAAAACAAATTAAAATACAGTAATAAAGGTTAACTGACGTCGTACGTTACGAGCCTCAAGCTATCTGAGAAAGGATTGTTGGAGAGCTTCTTTTCAACAGTCTGGATGTTTAGTATGGCACCCTTTGGGTGACATGCGACGCATTCACTCTCAGGTCATAGTCTCTAGTGCGATACTAGTTGCAAACAACCATAAAAAACAGTTCTTCCGTAAAAGACAGAAAACAAACTTCAAACCTTTTTGCCCCGTGGGCCCATAATTCAAAGGAAAGCTTTTCTGAAGAAAATAGTATCGTTAACTCCCAGTTCTACCGCAAACGGTAACGCCTAAGTCTCCAAGGGTCGAGCTGCGTACACCAAACTGCTGGAACTGCTGTTTAACCCTACTCGATAAAACAGATGAATCTGAATCCCCGTAATCCGTATTATCCCGAACTACGTAAGCTATGATCTCTCATACCTGTTGAGAGTACGTAGGCATAATATTGATGTATTGGCGAGCCACCTTCCCCCATCACCCGTAGTTAGGCGAACTACGTTGACTCTGATTTCTCATTCTCAGATGAGAATACGTAGGCATAAAGTGCGACGCTTTGCCGAGTCATTTTTCTTTTCCTTTTTTAAGCCAGCCTTGATAGGTAGATAGATAAAACCAACCCGTCCAGTAAACACAACAAGCATGGATCCCATCGAGTACGATGGACGTGAGGGGTGCTAATACCTTCCCCTTGCGTAACCGACTCCCAAACCTAGACATTGGTTGCGACGACCTTGTCTTATACCCTTTCGTCAGGTTTTTCTGATTGTTTCCTTTCCCGTTCTGAGGGATAAATAACGAAAAGTGGCGAGTCTTCTGTTTTTCCGGCACCTTATTTTCGCGGAAGCGACAGCTGGCGACTCTGCTGGGGACTTGATAGTTTCCTGGGATCCAACGTCCCGTGTGCGAGTCAGTTTGGGGATCCAACGTCCCCTGCGAGAGTCAATCCTAGCGCTTGTATGATTACTTGTTGGGTTGTGTTTATTTATCGCATTTTATTTCCCGCAGTTTATTTTTCAGTATGATATGATTATCTATGCTGTTGTGGGAGGGGCATTCTGATGAGTGAGAAGCCAGACCCAGGCTTGAGTGAACCTAGCATTAGTTGTGGAAATTAGTGGGCGCATGCTTGCTTTGCAGGCACTAGTGTCTCATGAAATCCACGCTCAGACGAGGTTCTCCCGGTTGACTTCTTTTTCAACCCTTTGGGTTGAGGGGGTTGTTGGTTTGGAGGATTGTCGACTCTGGGGACCGATCATTTTGGATTCAGCCGAGTGAGGCCGCTTCATGAGCTGGTGATGCCACACCTTCTGGGTATCGTATCACCCCTCTTGAATGTCTGTGACGCTGATGACCGCATAAGATGCCGAACTTGTGTCAGTTTAGGTCCATACCTGTGAGCAGGGTCGGGTTTGTTGCAGGAAACCTTGACCTTCAGACTACCTGGTTTTCTTGATAGTGAATCAGTTTTGTTGGTCAAAGGTTCTCATCATCGGATATATTTGTTCTTGACAGAGCAGATTTATGGTCCTGTATCAGAGGTCCTTATTATCAGATGTGTGTTTGTTCTTGACAGAGCAGATTTATGGTCCTGTATCAGAGGTCCTTATTATCAGATGTGTGTTTGTTCTTGAAAGAGCAGAGTTATGGTCCTGTATCAGAGGTCCTTATTATCAGATATGTGTGTTCTTGACAGAGCAGAGTTACGGCCTTGTGATAGAGGTCCTTATTATCAGATATGCGTGTTCTTGACAGAGCAGATTTGTGGTCCGATACCAGGGTTTTCTTCTTTTCAGAGATAGTGGTTGTTCTTGATAGAGCAGCATTATGGTTTTGTTGATGCAAAATCTTCACCTTCATCTTCAACAGCACAGTTGTCTTGATCTCTTGCTGCATGATTGCATTTTATATTGCTTTGCATACTCATTTGCATTTCATTAACGTGCATCTGTGTTGCAGGTGTCGTTTCCCTGATTCAGGATTTCTTGCCTTCTATTATGTTATTATGGGTTCTCTGAGGAAGACCGTGGCTTACAAGCTCCCCACTCCTGATGTTGTTCAGCTGACTGGTTTGATTGCTTTAGCGGATGATTCTGTGAGAGATGAGTTCAGAAAGTCTTACGGCAAACTGCTCAGTTTGGTTCGTAAACCCTCTGCGTTTGAGTTGAATGGGTTGCACACCCTGTTGCAGTTCTACGACCCTCCCTTGAGATGCTTTACTTTCCAGGACTTCGTTCTCGCACCCACGCTAGAGGAGTATGTTGATTTGTTAGGTGTGCCTATCAAGAGTCAGATGCCCTTTGTTCATATGGATGCTGAGCCTAATCTGGCTAGTCTAGCTCCGTCACTTCACCTGGATGCCTCCGAGTTGGTCTTGTCTAGTTGGAACAAGGTTCCCGGGTTCTCCTTGCAGTTCTTGGTGGGAAAAGCCCAGCAGTGCGCCAAAGACGGATGTTGGGTCGTGTTCAACGCCATTCTCGCTCTGTGCATATATGGCATCATTCTGTTCCCCAATATGCCCGACTTTGTGGACTTCGATGCCTTCCACATCTTTGCTTCAGGGAATCCAGTCCCTACCTTGATAGGAGATGTCTACCATTCCATCCACTACAAAAACGAGAACAGAAGGGGAAAGAATGTCTCGTGTTGTGTGCCATTGCTTTATAAATGGCTTGATAGTCATCTACCCAAGTGGGGTCCCTTTGCTTCGTCCGCAGCCACAACTGAGTGGTCTGAGCGTTTGATGAGTCTGTCAGCGGAGGATATTGACTGGTTTGATAGAGATAGGTTAGGTACCGAGATCATCTTCAGCTGCAGTGGGTTTCCAAACGTGCCTTTGATAGGCAGGAAGGGCTGTATCAATTATAATCCATCTCTGCTGGTCCGACAGTTTGCTTATGCTTTGAGAGCTCCGCCGAAGGATGAAGAGGTACAGGAATCTCTGTACCTCACTGGCCTTCCAGAAGGGGATATGTTATCTAAGCTTCAGCGCGCTTGGAATGGTATTAGTAAGCGGGGAAAACCATTGCTGGGGAAAAGTAATAGCCAAGCCTACGCTCCGTATGTGACGTGGATCAGAGCCAGAGCAGATGCTATAAGGATGTCGTTTCCTCCTGCCAAGCCAGAAAGCCCTCTAGTGATCGAAGAGCCTACCACCGTGCCTATTCAGCAGCATAATCAGGTGTTAGCTGAGAGAGATGAGCTGAAAAAGGCAAATGAAGAACTGGAGAAAGAATTGGTGCAACTCAGAAGCGAGAGAAACAAAGCCATTCATTCCTTCAAGAGGCAGACCGAGCTGGTGAACCAGTTGGGGACAGATCTGACTAAGCAGATAGCTGAGCGTGAGCGTTTGGGTCGAGACTTCAAAGCTGTCAACGATGTGCTGGCCACGAAGAAGCAGCACTTGGACGAAGCGTATCGGAGAATATCCAAGTTTAATCAGCATTGGAAGGCCACCCTAGCCAACAGGAAATAGCGGGAGGATAAGTTGATGCAACAGATCTCCAAGCTAAAAGCCCAGGTGAAGGCCGGTGGGAAGAGGTTTGATGAAGAAACCGCTCGCAGATATGCCGCTGAAGGCCAGCTCAACAAGGCTCTCGCTAATCTGAAGGAGCACAAACTGACGTTTAAGTCCAAGAAGCGGAGGTTAGAAGATTGTTTCGGCGAAGGAGCATGGGAAGATTCAGTTGAAGGTCTTCAATACACCATTATGCAGAGGGAGTTACTCGTCGAAGGGTTACTCACTCGGCCTGATCATCCAGAAACGAAGGGGTTGTTAGAAGAGTTTCGCGCCCGTGGCCGTGCTTGACTATATTTGTAATCCTTTTGTGTTGATCGTTGTTGTATGCTGACCATCACCAGGCTTGTTGGTTGAGGTCATGCTATTGATTCTGCTTGTACTCAGTGACGTTGTGTACCACCTTGATGGGCTTTCTTTATATATATATGAGATGTTATTTCCATGACTGGACTCGGACTTCTTATTATCAGCACTGGCACTCAAGCACTAGGATCGAGGGATACCTCCCTAACGCACAGACACACGTTTGCATTTGCATGAAGCATTTGCATAACGAGCACTCTGTTGTTTTTCTAACCCTTTTGTGTTTTCAAGGTTGTTTCAGGTTGTTCCAGGATTGATCAGAGACCTATCCACCACTATCCGACCAGAGCAAATCAAACCAGAATCATGGAGCAAGTGCAAACTGATGTTCAAGAACTCCG
The DNA here is from genome assembly GCA_963859935.3 of Lathyrus sativus. Taxonomy (NCBI): domain Eukaryota; kingdom Viridiplantae; phylum Streptophyta; class Magnoliopsida; order Fabales; family Fabaceae; genus Lathyrus; species Lathyrus sativus. Next base: position 754,255,221 of record OZ012735.1, read on the forward strand.
CGAAAGAATGGACCGCTTCATGGAGCTCATGTAGGCGGTCGCCAATGGCCAGGATCAGCTCAGAACCTTAGTTCAGCCTCTAATTTCAAGGGTCGATAGCAATGGCGTACTCCATGGTGGAACCGTGCCTACCCCTCCACCTGTTGAAACTCCGCAGAATGGCGTCCCCGTGACCGGGGGGAATGGCAGTTCCAACGGCAATGTGATAGCTAACATGGGACTCAACGGCAATACGACAGGCGTCAGTAATGGGAATTTTGAAGCTAACGTCAATGTTGGGCTGGGCAACGACAATGCAGGTTTTGGGAATCTGTTCAGGCCTCATCCGTGGTTAGAAGATCGTCAGGATGATGTGTTCTCACAGAGAGGTGCTGAAGGGGAGCTGACTGCTGAAGCACGTCTAAGGTTCAAGGCACTCGAGGATAAGATGAGGAATATCGAGAACCAGAACACCCTGGGTGTTGATATGTCCAAGTTGGGACTGGTCGCTGATTTCAAAGTACCTCCCAAGTTCAAGGTACCTGACTTTGAAAAGTACAAGGGCACCACTTGCCCTCGCGTCCACCTGAGATCATATTACAGAAAAATGTACGCTCATTCTGAGGACGAGAAGTTGCTGATGCACTTCTTTCAGGACAGTCTGTCCGGGCCATCCCTCGAATGGTACATGAGTCTGGAACCTACCAGTGTGCACACGTGGAAGGAACTTGTTGAAGCATTTGTGCACCACTACCAATATAACAGTGACTTGGCCCCGAACCGAGTCCAACTGCAGAATCTGTCGCAAAGAAACAACGAAGGGTTCAAGGAATACGCCCAGCGATGGCGTGAGTTGGCAGCCAGGGTTCAGCCGCCGATGGTTGAATGCGAGCTTGTGGAAATGTTCGTAGCTACTCTCCCAGGGGTTATTATGAGAAATTGGTCAGCAGTATATCCGGAAGCTTCTCAGATCTTATTATCACGGGTGAGCACGTTGAAAATGGGATCAAACTGGGGAAAATTCAAGGTGATCTGTCCTCGGCTGGAGGAGGAAAGAAACCTTATAGTGGCAAAAGACGGGAAGGAGAGACGAGCGTCGTGTCCAACGCTCTAAGGAAGGGTAAAGGCCCTCACCAGCAGGTGGCCAGCATAACTATCCCGGCAGTCCAACAGCCACAACAGCAGCAGCAGCCGAACCAACAAGGGTACAGAAAGTATCAGAACAGGGCACCTCTGTCAAGTCGTCACCTTGAGACACCGCCTATGTCTTACGCTCAGTTGTTATAGACTTTGCTTCAGCTACAATTGATCCAGAAGAGAACCCTGGCTCCCTTGACAGGGGCACCTCCGCCAGGTTATGACGCGAATGCAACTTGTGAGTTTCACTCAGGGGCACCAGGCCACACAATAGAGAATTGCAAAGCCTTCAAGCACAAGGTGCAGGACATGGTGGACGCTAAGATCATCAACTTCTCAGATAATGTGCCAAACGTCACGAAGAACCCTATGCCGAATCATAGAGGAGGTAGAGTAAATGCCATTATTGAAGACGAGAGCTTGGATTTGTTGACTGACGTCAGAGATCTGAAGACGCTGCTTAGCTTCGTTAAAGCTAAGCTGATGAAAAGGGGTTTCTTTCCAGGTTGTGGGGAGCTGTGTATGGGTTGTGTGACTAGTCCTGATGGATGTGAACAGTTGATAGAGGGGATTCAAAGTCTGATGACCGAAGGAATCCTGCAATTTAGCCGAAGGGCCGAAGGCGGATCGGGAGAGGTAATGCTGAAGCAAGATGATGAGGTTGCCACTATCACCATCCCTCGTCGGACGATAACTATTTCTGCACCCAGACCGCCCACGATCACCATCACCAAAGCTGGGCCGATACCATTCGAAAGCACTAACGTTGTCCCATGGCATTATGAGGCAGAGGTCTACTGCAACGGACAGAAGTTGGAACTAGAACCGTTTGGGTCGTCTGTGGAGAACCTAGTGGGCGTTAGTGGAATCACTCGCAGCGGAAGAGTGTTTGCACCACCTGAGGTCGTAACGGATAAAGCAAATAGAGCTGATGCAACTGATAAAGGTAAGAGTAAAGTCGTTGAAGAGACCCCTCGTGGGGTAGAAAAAGACTTACTTGTTAAAGACGCCGAAGAGTTTATGAGGTTGATTAAGAAGAGTGACTACAAGATCGTGGATCATCTCCATCAAAACCCCTCGAAGATTTCCATCCTGAACCTGTTACTGTGTTCTGAGGCGCACCGCAATGCGCTGCTGAAGGTGTTGAACGCCGCGTACGTGCCGCAGGAAATATCGGTAAACCAGTTGGAAGAGGTCGTAGCCCACGTGAATGCTGGAAATGGGTTAGGGTTTACTGACCTAGAGCTGACGTCGAAGGGAAGAAATCACAACAGCGCCCTGCACATCTCGATAGAGTGTAGGGGAACGATTATGTCTCATGTGTTGGTAGACACAGGGTCATCACTCAATGTTCTTCCGAAGAAGGCATTAATGAAGTTAGATACTCGCGGAGTGATTTGCACACCCAGTGATCTGGTTGTGAATGTAGAAGCATGCTTCAGTCTCAAGTTTTGATGATGTCAACACTACTCAAGGTCATCTCTTGATTACAAAAAGACAAGCCTTTCAAAGTTCTCAAGATCAAGTCAAGCTATCTTTCAAGTCAAGCTACATATGGAACTATGATTCTTCAAGACTTGGATGCATTGCGGGTATATCAAATTCTACCCTTATAATTGATATACAAGTGTTCAAAAACATCAAGCTTTTTAGCATAATACATGAGCATGTTTTTGAAACTTTAAAATTGGTATAACATTTATTTTTAAAAATCATTTTTCTGAAAAATAGCAGTGTTAACCGATTAACCATATAGGTTAACCGGTTAACCATTTCAAATTTTAAATAATTTGGGCTAACGTTCCAGTGTTAACCGATTAACCATATAGGTTAACCGATTAACACTGAACGTACAGTGAAAAATTGCTTTGTTTCAAGTTCAAAAATTATTTGAAAATTACACCATTTCATATTTTGAAATCTACTCAAATATACCTTTTGTGAAAGAGTATTTTACTCATATAAATTCTGAGTTTTTCAATTTTTGAAAAACACACTAAAAACTTCCAATCTCCAAAACACTTTCTACATTCATTTTCAAATTGTCTTAGAATCAAATTCACCATTTTTCAAAATCTTTTCTAAGTGTTCATATGTGCATAAATTTCATATTCATCTTTGAACACTTGTGTTGAAAATTATAAGAGTGAATTTTGATCATTTGGAGAAGATCAACTTTGATATTATTATTCTCAAAACAAATCTTTACAAACATTTGTATTCTGACTTGTGATCCAGGATTGTTGGACACAAGGGTGAGTGTTTACAAGAGGATTGTTCTTGTACACTTGTTAGTTTATTGTTTGATAGTAGGCCTCACCGGTTGATGGTGTGGTAGGTTGTACTTTATTAAACAATAGTAAAAACTCTCTTTCATGTTGAAAGGGGGGTGGAGTACTCTCGGATTGTGAGGGGAACCACTATAAATCCTGGTGTCCATTGTTCTTTTATTTTTCTTCTGCTTTCATAACCAAGAACACAAACCAGTAAAATTTCAAGAAACCATAAAAACCGGAAAAATTTCTAAAGTCCTAATTCACCCCCCCCCCCCCCCCTCTTAGGCATACTCTGTACTTACAGTGAAAGCGTTCGATGGAACCAAACGCCATGTTTTCGGAGAGGTGACCCTGCCAATCCAAGTTGGGCCGGAAACGTTCGATGCGGTCTTCTACATTATGGATATCATGTCTGCCTACAGCTGTCTCTTAGGTCGGCCATGGATCCATTCTGCGGGTGCCGTGACCTCCACGTTGCACCAGAAGCTCAAGTATGCTGTCGGAGGTAGCATCGTGACCGTATGTGGCGAGGAAGACATAATGGTGAGCAATTTGTCATCCTTCAAGTATGTTGAGATGGATGGGGAAATCCACGAAACCCTATGCCAAGCGTTCGAAGCTGTTAAAGTCAAGGACGTAGCTCCTATAGTCACTGAAAAGCCAGAGATGACTCTCTCTTCCTTCAAGGAAGCCCGGGCCGTTGTCCAAGCCGGATCTACCCCAGGCTGGGGGCGAATTTTGGAGATACCTAACAAGCAAGACAAGTTTGGGTTGGGATATTCCCCTGGAGCTGAAGCCTCCTCTTCCAGCAGTGCATCACGAGGTAAAGGACCGATCCAGTTTACCAGTGGCGGGGTGATATTCGAAAGCGTCAACACAGTGTCTGAAGACGGCAAAGACAGCGACTGCGATCTGGACTCTTGGATCCAGCCAAGCAAGCCAGGCGAGAGCCTCAACAACTGGTTCGTTAGGGACATCATCCAAATGACAGACAAAGAGTAATGATTTACTTTTTCCAATCATTGTATAACCCTATGTCCTACCCGGGGCATAGAGGTTTTATTGTCAGGGCCTCGTTTGATTATGTACATGCATTTTATCAATAAATCAAAAGGCGTTTTTCTTCATATTCAAATATTGTGATCTCTGTTATTCCTCTTTTATATTTGTTTTGAAAAACAATAAAATGGCAATGGGGTTTGTGATAACCTGCATATCCTTGTCTTAAGCTTAACCCTTGTTATTGCAGGATCCACATAGCAGATGACATCAACTCTGGACCTTCTACGACTCACTTCGACTTCGATTGCCCGATCTATCAAGCCGAAGAAGAGATTGATGAAGACGAAGACCTTCTCGAAGAATTGGCCCGCTTGTTGAAACAAGAAGAGAAAGTTATTCTACCTCACGAAGAAGAGATCGAGATTGTGAATCTGGGTTCTGAAGAACTTGTTAGGAACGTCAGGATAGGGGCTGCATTGCAGAGTGATGTCAAGCGAAGATTGGTCGAGATGCTAAGAGAGTATAATGACGTCTTTGCTTGGTCATACGAAGATATGCCCGGACTTGATACTGACATCGTGGTCCACCACTTGCCGCTGCGAGAAGATTGTCCTCCCGTTAAGCAGAAGCTTAGAAGGACGCGACCAGATATGGCCGTTAAGATCAAAGAAGAAGTGCAGAAACAGCTTGATGCTGGCTTCTTAGCGGTCACTACTTACCCTCCGTGGGTCGCCAACATAGTGCCTGTACTGAAGAAGGACGGTAAGGTACGAATGTGCGTCAATTATCGGGATTTGAATAGGGCGAGCCCTAAAGATGATTTCCTGTTGCCTCATATTGATGTGTTGGTCGACAATACAGCTCAGTTCTCCGTGTTTTCGTTCATGGATGGCTTCTCCGGTTACAATCAGATCAAGATGGCGCCGGAGGACAAGGAGAAAACTACGTTTATCACTCCCTGGGGAACATTTTGCTACAAGGTAATGCCTTTCGGTCTGAAGAACGCAGGGGCCACTTACCAACGAGCAATGGTTACTTTGTTTCATGATATGATTCATCATGAGATTGAAGTCTATGTTGATGACATGATTGCGAAGTCCCAAACGGAGGAGGGACATCTGGTCAATTTGCTGAAGCTTTTTGAGAGGCTTAGGAAGTTCAGGTTGAGGCTGAATCCTAACAAGTGTACTTTCGGAGTACGGTCTGGAAAACTACCGGGGTTTATCGTGAGTGAAAGAGGCATTGAGGTTGATCCTGCAAAAATAAAAGCAATATAAGAAATGCCAGCGCCAAAAACAGAAAAAGAAGTTCGTGGTTTCCTGGGCAGAATAAACTACATTGCAAGGTTTATCTCTCAGCTCACTGCCACGTGTGAACCGATGTTCAAACTGCTGAAAAAAGATCAGGCGATTATCTGGAACGAGGATTGCCAGAAGGCATTTGATAAGATAAAACAGTATCTGCAGGAACCTCCGATCTTGATACCCCCAGTGGCTGGACGGCCCTTAATCATGTACTTGACAGTTCTTAAGAATAGTATGTGGTGTGTTCTCGGTCAGCACGACGAGACGGGCAGAAAGGAGCATGCCATTTACTACTTGAGTAAAAAGTTCACAGACTGTGAATCTCGTTACTCGATGCTGGAGAAGACGTGTTATGCACTAGCCTGGGCTGCCAAACATTTACGACAGTACATGCTCAATCACACAACCATGCTAATTTCGAAGATGGATCCGATCAAGTACGTCTTCGAGAAGCAAGCGCTTTCGGGCAGGATTGCCAGATGGAAAATCATGTTGACAGAATATGATATTCAGTACGTTTCCCAGAAGGCCATCAAGGGAAGCGTATTGTCTAAGTACCTTGCCGAGCAGCCAATCGAGGATTACCAGCCGATGAAATTTGAATTCCCTGATGAGGATATTATGTTTCTTAGAGCGAAAGATTGCGAAGAATCGTTGCCCGACGAGGGTCCAGACAGAAAATCCCAATGGAAATTGATATTTGACGGGGCGGTTAATTCTTATGGAAGTGGCATTGGGGCAATCATCATGACTCCCCACAGATCCCACATCCCGTTCACTGCGAGACTGACGTTTCCGGTCACCAATAATGAAGCGGAGTACGAAGCATGCATCATGGGTCTAGAGGAGGCAATTGATTTGAGGATCAAGAACCTAGATGTATATGGTGACTCGGCGCTTGTGATCAACCAGATTAAAGGGGAGTGGGAGACTCGCCAATCGAATTTGGTGTTGTACATGAATTATGCCAGAAGGCTGCTTCCGTTCTTTGATCGAGTGGAACTCCATCATGTGCCCAGAGCGGAAAACCAGATGGCTGATGCCTTAGCCACGTTGGCTTCGATGTATAAAGTCAATTTTTAGAATGAAGCTCCAAGAATTGTCCTTTCCTGTCTTAATAGACCTGCATTCGTCTTTGCGATCGAGGAAGCCTCCGACGGCAAGCCATGGTTCCATGACATCCAGACATTCCTTATGACTAAGGAGTATCCTGCGGGAGCGTCAACCCAGGATAAGAAGACTCTGAGGAGGCTGTCTAGAAATTTTTATCTCAATCCTAATGGAGTTTTGTATAAAAGAAACCACGATCTCGTGCTACTCAGATGTGTAGATGAGAAAGAAGCGAGTATGCTCATGGAAGAAGTCCATGAAGGCACATTTGGTATGCACGCCGGCGGGCATGCCATGACAAGAAAGATCCTGAGAGCAGGATATTACTGGATGACGATGGAGTCAGATTGCTTTAAGTTCGCAAAGAGATGTCATAAATGCCAGATTTATGCTGATAAAGTTCATGTGCTGCCGTGCCCGTTGAATGTCATGTCCTCCCTGTGGCCGTTCTCCATGTGGGGCATCGACATGATAGGCAAGATCGAGCCCATTGCATCTAACGGTCATTGCTTCATTCTAGTAGCCATCGATTACTTCACCAAGTGGGTGGAGGCAGCCTCATATGCTAATGTGACCAAGCAGGTGGTGGCTAAATTCATAAAGAGGGACATCATCTGTCGTTACGGAATTCCCGAGTGGATCATTAATGATAATGGTTCGAATCTGAATAAAAAGATGATGAAGGAGTTGTGCCAGAGTTTCAAGATTGAACACTACAACTCATCTCCTTACCGGCCGAAGATGAATGACGCCGTCGAAGCGGCCAATAAGAACATTAAGAAGATTGTACAAAAGATGGTCGTGACCTACAAGGACTGGCACGAGATGTTGCCATTCGCATTGCACGGTTATCGTACGACAGTATGTACGTCGACTGGGGTAACTCCTTTCTCCTTAGTGTACGGTATGGAAGCTATCCTGCCATTAGAAGTTGAGATTCCTTCTTTGCGAGTTTTGGTTGACGTAAAACTCGATGAGGCATAATGGATTAAGAACCGACTAAACCAACTCAGCCTGATGGACGAGAAGAGATTAGCATCGATTGCATATGGTCGTCTGTACCAAAGCCGAATGAAGAAAGCTTATGATAAGAAGGTGCGTCCTAGAAGCTTTCAGACGGGTGATCTCATCCTGGAGAAGATTCTTCCTCCACACTCCGATCACCGGGGCAAGTGGACTCCTAATTACGAAGGTCCGTACGTCGTCAGCAAGGTCTTCTCGGGAGGAGCCTTGTTGTTATCCACGATGGATGGCGAAGATTTTGCATCCCCGGTGAACGCGGACGCATTTAAAAAATACTTTGCTTAAAGAATGACCCGCTGGAAAGAAAAAGAACATCCAGGCAAAAATGGGGCATCCCGGCGAACCATAAAAAAGGAAAAAGGTTCGGGCAAAAATTAGGGATATAAAGAAAAGAATGTACACCCGCAAAGTCGAAAACCCGGATGGGCGACTTTGGCAAAAAAGGGTATCCCGGTGAATCGAAAACCCGGAAAGGCGATTCAGGCAAAAGTTAGGGATTTGAAAAGGCAAATGACTGCGTTCCGCGTGTGGACTTTCATTGTTTAGTGGTTTGGAAGACCTGAGGGCCGTTTATCTGAATCAATCTCTTCTGAAGCTGAAGCGTCGGAGAAGTATCGAAGTCGAGTGGGTCATAGAGGGATCAACTCATGGTGTTCGTCTACGCCTCGTTGCCGACATTTGTATATACTGATGTATATTTATGTTTTTATATTTGCGTAGCTTCCTCATTCCAGGAGCTTGCATCTGTTGTAAAACATATTTGCCCATTCAGGGGTCGTTATCAATGAAATGTATACTATTCAGCAATTGTTTGTCTGTTTAGCATCTATCCGTTTTGTTTGCGAAAAAGAACGCCGATGTTTTTGATAAAATGCGCATACATAAACTTACTGGCCTAGGCCACTGATTGTTGAAACAATGAATTACTCGAACATTGTCACAAGATGATAACCTTGATAGGTCCCTTGTGAGAAGGGTATCTTGTCTGTTTGTTTGTGTTGTCGCATGTATAGCCTATTCCGGGCAGTACGCCGTATGCGTTCCCAAGCAGGAGGATTCCTTCTTCTCCAGCAAAGTTCAGCAGCCTCTCCCCCACCGAGTCTGAACAGGAGATCGCAAAGCATTGATATGTCTCCCCAGGCAGAGAAGATTCTCTCCCCTATCAGATGTATCCTGAAGGATCACCATCTCCTCAGCTGAGTCATATACTGAAGTATGCGGTACTCAGAAGTTCCAGACTGAAGTCTCCGGGAGAATTGAAATTCCCCATAGGGTCGTACTCCCTAGTAAACAGGACGATTCCTTCTACCCCAGCCGAGCTGACGAATCCCCAAGAGAGTCGAGTCCTCGGAAGCCGTTCAGGCCATGATTGGTTTTCCCCAGTAGAGTGTTGAATAGCTGATGCTGTAATTCCCCCACTGGAGTCGTTATCTCCAGGAAAGTTTTGCTGCGAATGCCGTGCAGTTTATTTCTGCGATTGACATCGCTTTCCTCAGCAGTTGTGGTTTTGAATACCCAGTTGAGCGGGTCCAGGTTCTCGTAGAGCTTCGTTCCCCTGCAGCAGTTGACTGAAGTTCGTTGCCCCAGGCGGAGGCCAATTGAGATTGGCGTGACTTCTTCTCCTTGGCAGGATGATTCATCCCTCCACCAGAGTGGTTCTTTCTCCTGGACAGGAGGATTCTCCCTTCGGTATTTATTTTGCTGATGGGGCTGTAGCATTTTGTATGATTGCATAGCATTTACCCTAAACGCGTAGCATTTCCGCCGTGTGGAGCATTGCGCCATTGTCAAACATATGCATATGAAACATGAGCCAGGTCGTTACCGTTCTTGTTTTGCAGGTGTTCCCCGGCAGGATGTTTGCTCAGGATGATTCCTGAAACCTCCGAAGAGTCGCTTGCCCAAGATGATTCTTAAAACCCCCCAGCAAAGTCGCTTGCCCAAGATGATTCTTAAAATCTCCGGTGAAGTCGCCAGAGTTGGTTGCTCAAGTTGATGCTTGGAGTCCCCGACAGAGTGTTTGCTCAGGATGATTCCCGAAATCTCCAGCATAGTTATTGGTTCAGGATGATTCTTCAAGTCTTCGACGGAGTTGTTTGTTCAAGATGATTCTTGATTTCCTCAGCAGAGATGATTCACCCAGAATGAGTTCTGGATCCCCGAAGCAGAGTTACTTGATAGTTCTCCAGAATCCCAAGCGGAGATGTGTCATCCCCAACAGGTTTCTGAACAGCGAAGTCGAAACTTACCTTGAAGACTTGATGATTGAAGTCTAACCATATTAATGAAGCGGTTCTCTCAGCTGATGCGGAGTGCCTGACGGCAGAAGTTTGGATATCTCAAATTGGTTCATGATTGATTGAGAATTCTATTCTCGACTTACTGGCGAAGTCCGGCTGATGCCCAAAAATTTCTTTGAATGCCCAATGGCATGATTAACTTGATTGTTGACCTGATGAGTCCCGAGGAATCTTGATGCCTGACGGCATGATCGACCATGTATCACCAGTTACCGTGTGACCAATCCCCCAGCTAGTTGTCGTGCAGCTAATATTTCAGTTTTCGACGATTTGTCCCCATCAGAGTACTGTATACTTGTGCAATTGGCAAATTTCCGGGTTTGTTGGTATTCGATCGTCTTTCACCTTGATTGTTTGAGATCCGTTCGCTTCTCACCCAGTCAGGTCCAAGCCGCTTGAATACTTGATTCTTTACCTAGCTTATGTTTCATTTCATTCACATTAGCATTATCATTTGCATTTCATTGACATGTATGCAGGAGATCAAGAGGTATGATTACCAATCAAGAGCTACTCAAGACCTTGAAGCTAGCTCAGGAGCTTATTCAAATGCTCAAGGGTTGATATCCTTGTCAGAGAAGTTAAAAGATCCTCAGAGAGAGTGGTTGAAACCAGGAGTGGGTGTTTCCTAATTTGAGAGTTATGGGGAAGACCATCAAATGATTCTGAAGCCATGAAGTTAGATTTGAGATCTTGAGAGAGCTCATGAGAAGTGTTGAAGATTACTTTGAGGCCTAGACAGGTCATTGTGCAAGATTAAGAAGACTCAGCCATGAGTGGTGCAATTAGGGTTTGACAGGGTCAACCCTAAGTTAATTGGTAATTTGGGAAAGGTTGAGATCTAATCTAAGAGCCATGTGATCATGGATGGATACATTGAGATGTTATAAGAATGATTCCAAGGTCGACTCATCATGATTGGAGAGTTTGAGAAGTTTCAAGCTAGGGTTTCTAAGGCTTGACAGTGTAAAATCCCCTAGTTTGACCCCTATCTTCAAGGCAGTTTAGCTCAAGATGTGATTGTCATCTCATCTTACCCCCAACATGAATGTTGTATAGCTTGATCTTAGCTTTAATTTGAGTGCTAGAAGTCCTTGATAGGATTTTTAGAACTCAAGTTATGACTTTGACAAGTTACAGGTCAGCTGAGGTATGTGAATTTGGGAGCTTGAAAGTTATCCAACTTGCATGGAACGTTTGCCCTAGAAGGATGATTCCTATGAAATTTTGGTCAACATGAATGTTGTTCCTTATCCTCTTATCTTTCTAGAGAGTACTAGAAGTCCTTGATAGGATTTGTAGAACTCAACTTGTGGCTTTGACAAGTCAAGGGTATTTTGGACATTTGGTGATTATAGGTCATTTGTGATCATAGGCCATTTTCACCAATTTAGGGGTCTCAAATGCATTTTTGCTCAACATGAAAGTTGTTCAAAATGATGTTTTTAGCTTATCTAAGCATCAAGTGTCCATTTATATGGATTATATCAAGCATTGGTTGAAGAAACTTCACATAAAAGCCATTTTAATGAATTAAAATGAGAAAATTCAAAATAAATGAGATTAACATGTTTCCAAGTCAAATTTATGGTCATTTTGAATGGAATTGTTGATTTAGAAAGATTGGCATTTCCACATTTTTGATTTGAGGTCCATAACATGGTCATTTGGATGGTTACTTCACAATTAAGAAACATATCATATACATCCCATATGTTGAAACCAAAGGAAGAAAACCATTACATCACACTCCTTAATGTTTAAGTGAATGGCTTGGAAGGAGTTTAGAGCATGAGCAAGGCTTGAAAGCACATATCCATGTTGAAATTTGGAAGGAAAAGTGAATATCCAAAATCCATAATTGGGCCTAGTTTGGGCTTGATATCCATCTGAACATATTATAAATAAGACTTAGAACGAATTTGGAAGGTTCTGGAGCAGAATTCTGTTGAGAATCCATTGATGTGAAGTGAAGAAAAATCTTGAAAATTGGAAATGCGTTTTGGAGAATCAAGAGGTTCCAGCAAGAACTGAGCATCGAGATTTGTCCACCATTACTCCTTGAAGGATTCTGCATAGTTTGGGAGAGAATTGAGGCGCATAACCACTGCAATCCAAGCTTCAAGGTTGGTTCTAAGTTCTTGGAATATCTCTTTGAGTATGCACTTTTAATCCATTATAAGCATGTGGTTAAGTTCCCCTTAGCATGTAGATGAATTCTGGTTGGTTAATTTGATGGTTAGAGACAAGTTAGGGTTCCTTCCATTTTCGGTTGAGATCTTGTTTTGGCGAATCTTGCGTTTTTAGCATAAACTAGTGGCATGATTGAGTTCCTGAGGAAATTCTGGTCAACTTTCATCAAGACATCGTGTGAAATGGTGGAGCGTAGAGTGAGTTAGGGTTGAGCAGGGCTGGACGGAGAAGTCGCCGGAGATGGCACGGCCGCGCGCGAATTTCCCAACTTGCAGAGAATTCAAAACGAAGAAGATGAAATCTCCTCCGTTCGTGTGCGATGAGGACTTTGACTCAGGCATCAATCCAAGCGTGTGTGTGGCGCCACGTACCCCCCTCCCCTCAACGTTGCGTTTCACTTATGAGAGGCGTGCATCCAAGGAAACGTGGGTTCGAGACTTCGCTTGGCTTTTTTTCTTTTGATCAATTTGTGAACTGAATTGAGAATTGGAGCGTGGGCTTTGGACTGGTTGATACCAACACCCCTGTAACACCCCAATTTTTAGTAATTATTTATTAATTAAATTAATTGATTAATTATGTGATTTTAGGCCTAATTGAATTAACTAATTTATGTGATTTATTTGATATAATTGAATTAGTTGATTTATTGAATTTATATAAATTATTTGATTTATTTGAGTTGTTTGGATTAATTGAATTATTGGACATATTCGAAATAATTGATTTAATTTTATTATTTAACTTATATGATATATTCTAAATTGTATAATAATATAGAATTATTAGATTAATTGATTGGGCCTATTTGGGAGTGTGAATAGACATGAGTTATTAAGCCCATTGGAATTACTAGGTTAATTAAAATTGTGAGAATTATATAAAATAAGAGAATGGGATAAAAGAGAATAGAAAGAAAGAAAAGATAGAAAGGAGAAAAGAGGCAAAGAGAGGAGTGGAGAAGAAGAGGAGGAAACTCAAGAGAAAGAGCAAAAGTTCAACAAATTCAAGGTAAGGGTGAGAAACATTATTATTTGATCAATGTGTATGATTATGTATGAGTTGTGTTGGATTTGTTGGGTGTTTTTCTCTATTTTCCATTTCTAGGGCAAATGAGTTAAATCGATAGAATCGAGTTTTGAACGGTTAGAATTCAAAATAAATTGCATAGTTTAGTCGGATAATGTTTAGCCGTGATTATTGGATTTCGTTTGATTGAATTTGGTTGAGTTTGTGAGTTTTGACATTTTTGGGTAATTGAGGGTTTGAGATTTGAGTGAAAATCGGACGTCGTAGAAATCGTGTTTAATGGTTCTAATTCACTGCTATATGTTAAGTGAGTATGAGTATGTGTTTGTTTCGAAAAAAAGAATTGAATCGGTCGGATTTTCGGGCGAAAATGCAAAATCCCGTAGCCGTGTTTAGGCAAAATTCTGGTTTTTCGGAAAACTTCAAAAATTCATAACTCTTGAACCGTAAGTCGGTTTTGACCCCCGTTCGAAGAGTTGGTAAGTTAACGAGATTATCTTTCTATAAAAAATGTCTTTGATGCCTGTACCTGGTTCAATTATAGCAGAAAATTGAAAACATATTGTTGTGTTGATTTTTACCGTCGCGAATGTGTGTGATTGATGTGTTATTGTGCAGAATACTTTTGTTATATAACGTATAGCTTGTGCATGTTGTGATATGATATGCTGTGGGTAGCCGTATGGCGTGAATCCTAGATGGTGGAATCGATTATGAAATATAGTCTTTTGACAAATATATGCATATTGTTTGTATGTGAAGAATGCATGAGAACATATTGTGAAAATGTGTGCATTGCTTGATAAATGTGGTAATGATATTGAAGTGTAAATGCATATTGATTGTATACGATATTGTGAATGCATGAGAACATATTGTGAATATGTGTGCATTGTTTGAAAAGGTAATGAGGTTAAATTATGAATGCATATTTGTTGTATCCGATTATTGTGAATTAATGCATGAGAGCATATTGTAAGATATGCGTGCATTGTTTGACAAATATGTTGATGAAAAGTATGAATACTTGATTATATGATATGTTGTGTGTGCAATCTTGTTTAATTCTTGAAGGGAGGAATTATGTGAATGCATGGGATTAAGACGTGTGATCGGTCTTAAGTGCATTTTGTTGTTGATTGCATATGCATCATTTAGTCAAGAGGCAATGTTTGCTAGTTTCGTGGGAGCTAGTGACTTGTCCCAAACCTAGAGCGGGGTTTGAAAGCTTAGGGAACGGGCTTTTGTTGTTATCGGTCTAGGGAACGGACCCGGTTTAAGTGTAAAAACCGAAAAATGATAACAAGTGTTGGTACCACATGGCATGAGTTGCATTGAGTTGCATTGAGTCTCATGGAATGAATATATGATTGTTGTATGAAGTTATGCATATGCGTATGTGCATTACTTGTGTAATTGAGAGTTGTGAATATGTGATCATTGTATGAAAGTATGCTTATGAACATGAATTGTTGATTTGAGAATTGTGAATGTGTAATTGTGAACTAGTGAGTAAACATAATATGTGTATGTTCATGTGGAATGTTGAGATTTATGGATACGTGCATGATGAATATGCTTGGTGATTATCCATATTTGATTATATATATATGTTGTATTGTACATGATGAGTTATAATGAATTGTGGTGAGAAAATGTGGAATATATGTATTTTGTGCTTGTGTATTTGTGTATATATAATTATATGCATTGTTATTATAATAATATTTCTCACCCTTCTGCTGGAATGATGTCCTACATGACATCGTGCAGGTATCAAGGAGTAGTATTGCTCGTAGTTACGATGTCGCTTTTGGTGTAGCCGTTTAGTGATTTAATTATGTTGGGTCGAGTCATGCTCTGGTCATGTAACACTGGGATCGCTTGGGTTGTGTTTAAGATATACATTGTGTACTCTATAAACGTGTTTATATCCATTGGAATATTATGATGTTGGCCTTAGTGCCTAAGTGATGTTGTTTTATGTGATAAAAACAAATGTTTCTTTTATGAAAATTGTGGTATAATTGAATCCGCTGCTACATGTAAAGTGAAGTTTTGTAAAGCATAATTTTATATTGAAATAGTAATGAGCATGACAGGTGGTTTTGATATTTTGAAAGTTATGTGTAATGCCCTTTTGTAAATGCATGGAAATTTACTCTGATTATTCATATATTATCCGTGGGGTTTAGAAGGGTGTTACATTAGTGGTATCAGAGCAGGTCGGTCCGTCCGGCCAAGTTGTCTAATGTTGTTTGTTCCCTGGTATACGACATGTGTGTGAAAACACTGTCGATACATGTTTGTTGTCTAACCTTTGTCTGCAAGAGTGAGAATGATTCAAGTGGGGGAGAAACTGGTGCTTCTCCAAGATGCTGCAAGTGTGGAGTTGTAGCTTAGTGTATGGTTGAACGCTCTTATAGTTTGGTAAAGACGGTTTATGCCCCATTATGATTGTCGACTGTCTATTAACAAATTGAGGAACTGATCACCCTTAATCTCTTGTTGATAGTAGTTGGGATTGTGTTGGATGGGATAGACGTGTCTTGCAAGCTTAAATGGTGTGAGCAGTGAATTGTTTGGAATTAAGCCAAATGCTTAAGAATTGTTTTGATGAGTCGGCGCAGGACAGTGCTGAGATGTTTAATTTTGATGGGAATTTTGAGTGTTAATGAAGGTAGTGATAGCCAAGACGTGAAGTGGGCTTGTGATCGGCTTAGCTGCGGAAACTAGTTTGATACTGAGAGCTCCATGTTATATGTCTATTTGGATAGTCAAAGAATTAAATTGATTGAGTAGTTTTGAGACTTGTGTCTGGTGTGTGTGCTACGGTAATAGATTATGAGGTCGAGTATATAAAGGGTGGATAGTGACTTCTGATGATTATTAAAGGAAGTAAGATGTGGGATACTATATCGGTAATTGGACTTTAAACATTTTAAGAGTTGGAGATGTGTTGAATGACCTTCTAATGGTGACGATGTTATTTTCGTATTTTGTCCTAATGGGAGAACCGTAACTCAGAATGACGTCAGATGAGAAGCGTTGGAGGTTATTACAATACTCTATATGATGGTGAAGTAGTGACATGGAATTAAGTTATTTACTGATGGAATATGTTTGGATGTTGTAGTAAGTGCGGAAAGTGCGGTTCGTGTTTTCGCCATAACTCACAGATTGAGTGTCCGTTTGGCATGGGATTCTCCATACTTAATTGAGTGAGTCAATGGTTGGGTAACCGATGATATTTGGATATACTCGAAGAGTAAAGAGGATCATGTTGAGCATCGGGAACTTGAGTTATCAGTGTTGGAGAAGAAGTAGTAATATTCTACTGTGAAGAAAGTTTAAGGAATTGTTAGGAAAGCTGTCAACAGCTCGTGTATTTGTTTTACCGAATCCGACAGAACAAATTGTTGTGTTTTGTGATGTTTGGTTGATATGATTGGGGGATATGTTAAGTACAACATCAACGAGTTTTGGTTATGCTTTAAGGTAACTTAAAGTACATAAGGGAATTATCTGACAAGTAATTGGAGTTGGTTGTTATTGCGTGTTTGTGCCGGAGTTTGGAAGCCTCAATTGTTTAGTTGAGATTTGAGATGGTTGGTGATCTTAAGAACTTAAGGTATTTGTGGATTTGAAAAAGAGTTGAATATGGTGCAGAGGAAATAAATAGGGACTTCTGAAGGAGTATGGTTTTGGGTTGAATTACCATTCGAGTGAGACCAAGTGGTAGCAAAGGTATCGAATTGGAAATTTCTGTATATACCAATACTGATGGTAATGAGTTAGAACTGATGAAGCAAATTTGGGATATGAGTTTAGTCTGTGAAGAAAATATCTTAGGGAGTTGAGCTTTGTATCTTGAGACTGACTATAGGTATTCTTGATAAGATTCGAAGAAGTCGAAGTTCTAATTTGAGTTAATAGATTGATTGAATTTAATGAATTGAAGTCGAAGAGCTGATTTTCGGATTAATGAGAATGACACCATGAGATGTCGTGATGGAGTGTGTGTTCCAAATAGTGTGAGTTGGATAAGAGTACTCTGGAAGAAGAACATTGAGATAGATGGAGAGAGAAGTGGTTGAAGTGGTATGTGCTGGTTTAACTTATCGGAAGTCGAAGTGTGAACATCAGAGGTTGTTGGACCTGATACAACTGTTGAATATTTCTAAATGGTATGAGATAGTATTCCCATGGATTTTGTGTCGGGTTTTCCGAAGAAATGTGAAGGGATATGATTCGACTTGGGTGGTTATGAATGGATTGGCAAGATTAACTCATTTCTTACTAATGAGGATGAATCATTCTATGTTGAAGCTAGCTAAGAGGTATAGTGAGGAAGTTGCGGGGTAGTATGGGTTACCGTCGAATATTGTGTCAAATGGGAATCTAAATTTTCGTTGAGATTTTGAGAAAGTTGTAGACGCTTTGGGTGTCATGTTGAAGTTGAACTCTGTCTAGCATCCGTGGACGGAATGGACACACAAAGAGAACTATCTAGTATGTACGAGATTTGTGGAGAGCTTGTGTGTTGGATCAAGGTGGATCGTGGGATAGTTAACTATCGTTGCTTGAATTACCTACAATGACAATGATCATTCTAGTATCAGAATGACATTGTATGAGGCTTTGCACGGTAAGAGGTGTAGGAATCCTTTGTGTTGATGTGTGCCAGGCGAGAGTGTTGTACTCGGACCTGAGATTGTGCAAGAGACGACTAGAAAGATTAAAAGGACCCAAGAAAAGACGTGTTTCGAGAGTTACAATAGTAACTGGTGTCGGTCGAGCTTGAGGTCTCGGAAGTACCCACTGTGTTTTGTTGATCTGTATCAGAGTGGCGCAGCGGAAGTATGGAGAAAATAGCATGTTAGATTGTTTTACTGCTGTCGCTTGTGGGAATTGCATGATGTGTTCATGTGTCTAAGTTGAGGAAGTGCATTGATTCAGATGGATAGTGTACGAGTGAGAGAGGATTTGATTGTTGAGACATTGCCAGTTCAGGTTGATGAACGAGAAGCAACTTCGAGGTATAGAGATTCCTTTGGTGGAGGTAGTTGGGAGATTAGGATGCGAGAGTCGTATCCAGAGTTATTTGAATCAGGTAACATTTTCGAGGACGAAAATTCCTAAAGTGGGGGAGGGTTGTAACACCCCAATTTTTAGTAATTATTTATTAATTAAATTAATTGATTAATTATGTGATTTTAGGCCTAATTGAATTAACTAATTTATGTGATTTATTTGATATAATTGAATTAGTTGATTTATTGAATTTATATAAATTATTTGATTTATTTGAGTTGTTTGGATTAATTGAATTATTGGACATATTCGAAATAATTGATTTAATTTTATTATTTAACTTATATGATATATTCTAAATTGTATAATAATATAGAATTATTAGATTAATTGATTGGGCCTATTTGGGAGTGTGAATAGACATGAGTTATTAAGCCCATTGGAATTACTAGGTTAATTAAAATTGTGAGAATTATATAAAATAAGAGAATGGGATAAAAGAGAATAGAAAGAAAGAAAAGATAGAAAGGAGAAAAGAGGCAAAGAGAGGAGTGGAGAAGAAGAGGAGGAAACTCAAGAGAAAGAGCAAAAGTTCAACAAATTCAAGGTAAGGGTGAGAAACATTATTATTTGATCAATGTGTATGATTATGTATGAGTTGTGTTGGATTTGTTGGGTGTTTTTCTCTATTTTCCATTTCTAGGGCAAATGAGTTAAATCGATAGAATCGAGTTTTGAACGGTTAGAATTCAAAATAAATTGCATAGTTTAGTCGGATAATGTTTAGCCGTGATTATTGGATTTCGTTTGATTGAATTTGGTTGAGTTTGTGAGTTTTGACATTTTTGGGTAATTGAGGGTTTGAGATTTGAGTGAAAATCGGACGTCGTAGAAATCGTGTTTAATGGTTCTAATTCACTGCTATATGTTAAGTGAGTATGAGTATGTGTTTGTTTCGAAAAAAAGAATTGAATCGGTCGGATTTTCGGGCGAAAATGCAAAATCCCGTAGCCGTGTTTAGGCAAAATTCTGGTTTTTCGGAAAACTTCAAAAATTCATAACTCTTGAACCGTAAGTCGGTTTTGACCCCCGTTCGAAGAGTTGGTAAGTTAACGAGATTATCTTTCTATAAAAAATGTCTTTGATGCCTGTACCTGGTTCAATTATAGCAGAAAATTGAAAACATATTGTTGTGTTGATTTTTACCGTCGCTAATGTGTGTGATTGATGTGTTATTGTGCAGAATACTTTTGTTATATAACGTATAGCTTGTGCATGTTGTGATATGATATGCTGTGGGTAGCCGTATGGCGTGAATCCTAGATGGTGGAATCGATTATGAAATATAGTCTTTTGACAAATATATGCATATTGTTTGTATGTGAAGAATGCATGAGAACATATTGTGAAAATGTGTGCATTGCTTGATAAATGTGGTAATGATATTGAAGTGTAAATGCATATTGATTGTATACGATATTGTGAATGCATGAGAACATATTGTGAATATGTGTGCATTGTTTGAAAAGGTAATGAGGTTAAATTATGAATGCATATTTGTTGTATCCGATTATTGTGAATTAATGCATGAGAGCATATTGTAAGATATGCGTGCATTGTTTGACAAATATGTTGATGAAAAGTATGAATACTTGATTATATGATATGTTGTGTGTGCAATCTTGTTTAATTCTTGAAGGGAGGAATTATGTGAATGCATGGGATTAAGACGTGTGATCGGTCTTAAGTGCATTTTGTTGTTGATTGCATATGCATCATTTAGTCAAGAGGCAATGTTTGCTAGTTTCGTGGGAGCTAGTGACTTGTCCCAAACCTAGAGCGGGGTTTGAAAGCTTAGGGAACGGGCTTTTGTTGTTATCGGTCTAGGGAACGGACCCGGTTTAAGTGTAAAAACCGAAAAATGATAACAAGTGTTGGTACCACATGGCATGAGTTGCATTGAGTTGCATTGAGTCTCATGGAATGAATATATGATTGTTGTATGAAGTTATGCATATGCGTATGTGCATTACTTGTGTAATTGAGAGTTGTGAATATGTGATCATTGTATGAAAGTATGCTTATGAACATGAATTGTTGATTTGAGAATTGTGAATGTGTAATTGTGAACTAGTGAGTAAACATAATATGTGTATGTTCATGTGGAATGTTGAGATTTATGGATACGTGCATGATGAATATGCTTGGTGATTATCCATATTTGATTATATATATATGTTGTATTGTACATGATGAGTTATAATGAATTGTGGTGAGAAAATGTGGAATATATGTATTTTGTGCTTGTGTATTTGTGTATATATAATTATATGCATTGTTATTATAATAATATTTCTCACCCTTCTGCTGGAATGATGTCCTACATGACATCGTGCAGGTATCAAGGAGTAGTATTGCTCGTAGTTACGATGTCGCTTTTGGTGTAGCCGTTTAGTGATTTAATTATGTTGGGTCGAGTCATGCTCTGGTCATGTAACACTGGGATCGCTTGGGTTGTGTTTAAGATATACATTGTGTACTCTATAAACGTGTTTATATCCATTGGAATATTATGATGTTGGCCTTAGTGCCTAAGTGATGTTGTTTTATGTGATAAAAACAAATGTTTCTTTTATGAAAATTGTGGTATAATTGAATTCGCTGCTACATGTAAAGTGAAGTTTTGTAAAGCATAATTTTATATTGAAATAGTAATGAGCATGACAGGTGGTTTTGATATTTTGAAAGTTATGTGTAATGCCCTTTTGTAAATGCATGGAAATTTACTCTGATTATTCATATATTATCCGTGGGGTTTAGAAGGGTGTTACAACCCCCCTTTTGGGCCCAGCATTGAAATGAACTGGGTTTTCTTGCTATTTGCCACACACGCCTATTAATTTCCATTATTTTCTTTATATTTCTTCATTTTATACATGGTTCATGATTAAATCATAAAAAATTGAAAAATAAGTCAATTGACCCTATTCTTTTTGCATTAGATTCATGATTGAATCTAGTATATTTTAGATAAAAAATATTCTTATTTCATGCATTTTCTGATTTTATGGGAATTTCCACATTTTAATTGATATTAGAATAGTTATGTTTGATACTTAATTTTGTGGAATTTTGTGTGATCATGTGATGATGATTTTGATCCTGATTTTTTGTGAGTTGCTAGCGTAGATATGCATGCTCCCCATAGATTTTTCTCACATTTTTGTGATGAACATAGGTGGCAGTTTAGGTTGAAACCTTTAGAAGCTCCATTTTTAGGGTTTATGGTTGATACCTTTGGATTTAGGACTTAATTTTAGGACTTAATAGATGATTTAGTCCTTGGTTTTTGTATGAGGCATTCTTAATTGAATTAGGATCCCTTAGGATTTTTTTTAGAAATTTATAAGATAGTTTGCTATTTCTGATTGATTTTAGTTTAGGTGCTAGTTTTAGATGATTCTAAGGCACTAATTCAACTAGATGAACTTCTTTAGTTCCCTTAGATTAGGGTTTTGCTTTGCTTGTTCTTGGATGATGATGGAGACAAGTTGAAGATGCATTGGATTGCTTGAAGAGGCTTGGATTTGAAGATCTTCCCTTCTTGTGGTGTAGTTTTGATTAGGTTAAGATTAGGGTTTTGTAGGCAGAGCTTCTAGATAGTTCTCTTCCTTCATAAACATGGAATATGTTGATCAATTCCATTCTTCCCTATGATGTAAGGTCCCTTGTAAAGGCCTCATCCCTACTTTGGTAGGATGTGTGGCTCCTTGCAAATTGGTAGAACCTTTGAGGATCCCTTTCACTGATGACAGGATGCTTAGTGGTGACCTTTGGTCTTCACTCTGCTACCAACCATCCAAACTTTGCTCTTGATAGATGCATCTTTCTCCCTTGTTAGAGGATGGAGTTCCTTGCTTGAAGAAGATTGAAGAGTGAAGTTGACACTTCCATGTGATTGAAGATTACTCTGAGAAGCTGAAGCTTGTAGATGAAGAAGACCAAGTTGATACTGGTGAAGCAAGGAGAGCTGAAGCAAGAAGAACACGTTGATACTTATGAAGAAGATTCAATTGAGATTGAGTGAAGAGCTGAGGCTTGAGGAATAAAGGATAAGTTGACACTTGCATTGATGCATTGAGAGCCTGAGGGAATCAAGCTGATACTTGTAGTTAGGAGTAAAGCCTGAAGGTGGGATTTACTGTATGAGGCTTGAGGAAGAAAGAATAAGTGGATACTTATGTTTGATGGGTTGAAACCCTGGAGAAGCAAGTTGATACTTGTCATGGAGGATGATAGCCCTGAAGAGCTGTTGAAGATTGATGACTGGACTGCTGGCAGAAGAGTGCCCTGCTGTGAAGCTGTGAGAGGGGTTGATCTGCTTTCTTTCCTGTCTGTTTTCTTTTCTGTATTGATGTGGCTTGTCTGATTTGCTTGATGCATTAGAGTAAGTTCATATCTAGACTGATGTAATCTAGGAGCATGATTGCACTAGAGGTTGAGTTGCTCCCTCTGCTTGTATTTTTACTGTATGACTTTGCTTGCGAGTATTCGATAGAGCCCAGCTCCCTTGCCCATGTGGTTTGTGTTTGCTTGATGGCATTTTATTTTCTGTATGATTGCAGTTATTCATATCTAGCTTGAGGTTGAGATGAGCTTGTGGAGGCTGATGCCCCGCACACATTTCCTCCCTCACTTGCATTGCATGCATTTTACTGTATATCTGTTTACTGTTTAAGCTGATGCTTTATCTGTTTCTATTTATCATTGACATGACCCCTTAGGAATCTCACTTCCTTTGATAAGGAAGTGATGATAGAACTTATGGTTGAAACCTATGCATGATAACTTCTAGGAGTTCCCTGTTTCAAACCTCAACCATAGGATGAATCCTTGGCATGACAACAGTAGGACTTGATAGTCTTCCCCTTAGTTGAGCCTGCTCTCTTCTCATCTCAAAACAAATTAAAATACAGTAATAAAGGTTAACTGACGTCGTACGTTACGAGCCTTAAGTTATCTGAGAAAGGATTATTGGAGAGCTTCTTTTCAACAGTCTGGATGTTTAGTATGGCACCCTTTGGGTGACATGCGACGCATTCACTCTCAGGTCATAGTCTCTAGTGCGATACTAGTTGCAAACAACCATAAAAAACAGTTCTTCCGTAAAAGACAGAAAACAAACTTCAAACCTTTTTGCCCCGTGGGCCCATAATTCAAAGGAAAGCTTTTCTGAAGAAAAGAGTATCGTTAACTCTCAGTTCTACCGCAAACGGTAACGCCTAAGTCTCCAAGGGTTGAGGTACGTACACCAAACTGTTGGAACTGCTGTTTAACCCTACTCGATAAAACAGATGAATCTGAATCCCCGTAATCCGTATTATCCCGAACTACGTAAGCTCTGATCTCTCATACCTGTTGAGAGTATGTAGGCACAGTACTGATGTATTGGCGAGCCACCTTCCCCCATCACCCGTAGTTAGGCAAACTATGTTGATTCTGATTTCTCATTCTCTGATGAGAATACGTAAGCATAAAGTGCGACGCTTTGCCGAGTCATTTTTCTTTTCCTTTTTTAAGCCAGCCTTGATAGGTAGATAGATAAAACCAACCCGTCCAGTAAACACAACAAGCATGGATCCCATCGAGTACGATGGACGTGAGGGGTGTTAATACCTTCCCCTTGCGTAACCGACTCCCGAACCCAGACATTGGTTGCGACGACCTTGTCTTATACCCTTTCGTCAGGTTTTTCCGATCGTTTCCTTTCCCGTTCTGAGGGATAAATAACGAAAGGTGACGACTCTTCTGTTTTGCCGGCACCTTATTTTCGCGGAAGCGACAATCAGTGTGTATGTAATCAAAGTGCTTCCATGCCTTGCCATCAGATGGATGTCGCATAGTGTCTGGACTTCTTTTGTTTGTATGATGTCATGTCATTTGACTTGCACTGTGCATTAAAGCCAACATTCTTTTTAACCTTAGTATTATCGAAAGATAAAACATGGATTTCACTGCTACACGTTTTTGCTTACGGTCAATGGCTTTACTATGAACTTTATATCTTGGACTCTTACAAAACTTACATTCCTCAAACACTCCATCATTAGTACCAAACACGTTGTCATAAAACAACATGCAACGACTAATGCAAAAGTTAATCTTTCTTACTTCTAAACCCAACTTCGACACCAACCTATTTGCATCATAAAAACTTGTAGGCAAGTTGTCTTTCATAGGAGTCGCATCGAGCATCATTTTTTAGAAGAATTCCAAACATTGATAAGGAATATTCTAATTTGACTTGGCGGACAATAATCTCACACACATTGATAACTTTGAGTTCGACGACCCCTCAAACAATGACGTATTCATCTCATTCAACAACTGATAAAATCTTTGCACTTCCTCATTTGGCAACTCTTCCCCATCAAAATCTTCAAGTTTGTCATAGGTCACGTTCACACCAAAAGCATCGCTCACCATCTCACCAATTAGATTAAACTTTTCCCTATGTTTCATCGGTGATCGACTACTTGAAGCATGCATATTATTGGTCTCTGAAACGCTACTCTGCAGTTCTTCTCCATTATATGTCCAAACCTAATAATTTTCAATGAAACCCCTTCTCTTCAAATGAAGTTCTACTTCCTCTAGGTCACTAATTATAGGTCTGCATTCACATTTAAGACGAGGACATCTAACTCCTCCTTTGCTTCGACAACATTCTTGAGAAAATATCCATGTGATAAACCTTTTCCTTCCTCAAAATTTAGCTTAAGTCCGCGTCTTTCTGGATACAACCTATCGTACATCCAACTATGATAGTACCTATAATATTCCATACTGCACATTTATACAATAATTTTCAGTTTTATAAAATCTAACACATAAACTAAATCTAATATAAATGAATATTTATGAATTTCTGAAGAAAAAAATATAATTGCAAAAATATCTCAATAAAGCAACCAAATATATTTTGTGGAGTATCTTCTTCTTTTAAATAATCTAAATTAAAAATGAAAAAAAATAAAAACAGTATTAATAATAAAATAAAACTTAATTAACAGAAAATTAAATAAAGAAAAAAAATAAGAATAAAATTTTACCTTATGTTAGATGTGTAATTAGGATGAGGGATTTTAGTTGAAGTTGAATTTGAGTTAAAGTTGAAGAGGAAAGATGGATTTAGAATAAAGAGGAAGAAGAAATTGCAGATTGAAACTGGAAAGAGAAAGAAAAAATTCTAAGTGTGGAAGTGGTGGTGTGGGAACGAAAAAGTGATTTATATATTGAAATTTGCGTCAGGAATCTCACGTCGCAACTTGCGACGTGTTATTCACGTGGAAAATATTTACTACCGCTGCCTTGCGACGTGAATCCCACGTGGCTAAGTTTGACTAGATGCAACGGTCACTTGCGTCTGAATGAGCCACCAATTAAGTCAGACATTGGAGTAAATGATGCGTTGCTTTTTCTGCAAAAAAAGTTGCAACGTGAAATTCACTTCACAATTTTACTTTTTTAAAATTCAAATCTCTCTCCATGTGAAAAGTTTGACTATTTTTTTTTTGAAAAAGAAAATCTTGCGAAGCGTTTAACACGACAAAACATTTTTTTTAAATCCAACATGTTTTACCATCTGCCTTGCATATTTAATTATTAAAATAATATTGTGACGTGTATTTCACGTTACAACTTGCTTATTTTGTCATGTGAATTTCACGTGACTATATCACGTGGCCGGAGCATATTTTTCTTGTAGTGGATTAAAAGTTTAATAAACATTTTCACATTATTGAGTCATAAATTAATTAAAAATATAATAAATATAGTTATATAATGAATATTCTTAAAATTTAATATTTTAATAAATATAATTAAATAATAAATATTCTTAAAATTAATTTAACAAATATTACTAGTTTTTATTATTTTAAAATGAAATATATTTTGTTTCAACTTAAAATTTCTAAATCCATTCTTAGTTTTCATTATTCAATTAAAAATTTAATAAATATTATTACATACTTGAGTTACAAATTAATTAAAAATATGATAAACATAATTAAATAATAAGCCGAATTAAAAAACGTAGACATGTGTCTTAAATCAGTTAGAAAAAAAAAATAAGTCAAATTAAATGAGAAGAGTTGGATGTGGAGATTAACATTTTTTTTCTTCGATTGAAGTTAGTTTTGAAAAATTAAAATAATACAAATAAAAGCCATGGGTAAAAGTAAGGACTTGCCAATCCAATCCTAGTTGGCACCATAAAAATAATTGAATTACATTATTTTGTTGCTAGTTGAATCATTGTGGCTAAAAAGATAATTTTATCATCATAATTAATAATTAAAATGCAATTTATTGAAAAGAGAAAGTGAATAAATGGTTGAAGAAAAAAGGGAATATAAAAGAACAGCTCTTTAAGAAAGGTTTAGTCGGGAAGTGAAAAAAATTAGATGCTAATTATGGTGTTAAATATAGTGTTTTAATATATTAAAGATTACATTGAAATAAAGTGCAACAACATAAATTAAAAGGAAAAAATACGAGAAAGAGAAATAAATTAAAGTGCAACAACATTAATTTAAGTTGAGTGAAATAATTCAAAATAAGGAAGTTGTAGTAAAAATAAGACGAATAATAGAATTTGGTGGAAAATTAATTATTAGAATTAAATTAAAATAAAAAGAAATTGGAATTAGTTAGAGGAGTAAGGGCAAATAGAGAATATGGGATTGAGTTGAGGATAATAAGAGAATCACATATTTAAGAGAATTAGGTTTTGGTTTAAATACAAAAGTGAAAGTTGAAACCTATTTACCGTACATATTACTTTGGAACAAGAGAAAAGAGACAAGGGAAGCAACTTAGGATTTGGGAAGAAAACATCATTGTTGAGGAGTTTATAACTTGCTTTGCCGAAAATCTAAGGTAAGGGGAAGATTACCCTAATATGAAAGTATATTGTATGAAGGTTAAAGAGGAAACCTCACTCTCCTCCAAATTTTTATTATATTTCGCCACTGTTGCATTTTCTGAACTTTTTATATGGTTATGAACATTTGATGATAATAATGGTTCTTGATGTATGATTATGTGTTCATGATTTAATAATTTCAAATTTTGGTATGTGAATCGTATGTGAGGTTGAATTTGATGTTATTCTTGTTGATGTGTTTGATGGTGATGAACACAAAGTTAGTTTCCATGGTGAATTGATGTTAATATGTAAATTGCATGAAAATTGGTGTGTTGATTGCCTAATATATGTTTATCGATGTTGAAGTTGCAGTATAAAATGTTTATGTATGTTAGGATATGTTTGAATGGGGTTTGGAAGGGATAAAGATTGTTGAAACATGATTAAAATGAGTTTTTTTTAAGAGAAAGTAGTCGTGTCAATAGATTGATAACCTGGGATAATCGATTGATGTCAATGCCAAAACCAGGAAATTGTCATTTTAGTGTTTTTTCCCATAACTTTAGTTCCATAAATCCAAACGAAGTGCGGTTTGAATCATTGGAAATATAACGCGTATGGTTATCCCATATTAATGTATTAAGAGACTAGATGTATACTAAAAATTGTGAAAATTTATTATTTTACTTGTTACGTAGTAGTGGACGGTAACAACGGACGATTAGTTATTGTGAATGAATTAATTAATTATGAAACGATGTTAAGATGATTTAAAATGATTGAGTGTTGTATGAATGTTTATTCTATGTCTGAATATATGATGTAAATGAAGGTGGGTAAATACACAAGAAGTGGGGGTTGAATTGTGTTCTCTAAAAAAAATTTATGCTTCTTAACAGGGTTCAGATTCTAAACACTAGTTCAGAATCTAATCATAAATGCAGCGGAATACTATATTAGAAGTAGAGTAAACAGAACCATGAAAATATCATATTTATCCTGGTTCCTCTCCAACCGAGAGTACTCCAGTCCCCTGCCTCACAATAGATTCTGCTTAAAGGGTGAAAGACCTAGGGGTTTATTTTTAAGTATACTCGATAAGATATCGCATCTTATGCCTACATATCCTTACGGGAGTGGAATCAGAGTATTTGTAGTTCCCTTAAAGGGTTTAAGGAGTTCTTTGACTGTGGTCAAAGTTCCTACGGGTTTAGGGTAGTTGATTGATTGATTTTAGGAGAAAAGACGAGTTGTCATTTTAAGGGAGATTTAACCGCCACAAGTGTAAGGGATTGTATTTGTTGTGGGGTGGAGATTCTATCTCGCTTAAGATGATTAACATCTTTCTCTAATGTTTGAGTGATTGTATTGTTGTTTGTTGAGTTTGCTTTTCTATGTTGTAAAAATAGGTCCTTCCTATGGGGTAGGATCTATCTTAAAAGATCGACTTGAATGGGATCAAGGATCAAGGGGGTTATGATGTAAATGGGATGCAATACACACAAGTGTTAAGTCATGTGTAGGCTCTTCCTTTGGACGGAATGCGGCGCAATAATATAAATGCAAAAACATAAAGTTGCGAATAAAGTAAAGGCGGATAAATAGAGCATACACAGACGCATGAAAGCGCTAAGGTGTAATTGAAAATTGTGTATGTGAGTTAAGCCATAGGCGTGCATGATTGAATGGGTTAAGTTATCGATTAAATAAGGGTGATATTGATTTTAGGCGAAACGTTGATTTAGGAGCGGAGCTGAATTGGCGTTAAGAAAAGTTATACTATTTTATTGAGAAAATGGTTTGATTTATTAGTAGGAGTTATTTCAATTATCGATTTCAAAAGGAGGATTGGATTATTTTATTAAAAAAAAGTTGTATCGGATTCCTAGTAGAGTTTGTGAAGTCGGTTTTAATTATAAAAAGGAATTTGTTAATTATTATTACATAAATAAGTTTTCATTATAAAGGTTTTTTGAATTGATTAGATAAGAAGGGTGAATAAATAGGAATCGATTAATTAATTTTTTAAGAAAAGATTTGGCACAAATTAAATATAAAAAGGTGGTTTTAAATAAAATAATTTCCTAGTTGTTAATAAATAAAAAGGTTTTTATTATGGAAGCAAAAAAATTGGATTAAATTACAAATGATTTTATTATAAAAAAGGTTGAGTAATTTAATGAATAAAAGGTTAAGTTAATTTTTTTTTTAAAAAAACTGATTATAAATTGATTAATTAATCAATTAGCAAAAAAGGATTAGGATGATTAAGGGTTTGATTAGGGGTTGTGTGTGTGATCGTGGTGTGCAAGTGAATGTGTGTATACTGCAAACATACAATTACAAATAAACAAAACATAAGTGAAAGAAAATGAAAAACGACGAAACCCTAAATCTCGTCAACCCCAAAGGATCCCAAATCGCGGTGGATTTCTCTCTCGATCGGCCTCGCTCTCATTGTCTACCGCTTCAATCTCGATCTTCTTCCCTTCATCTCTCCCGTTCGTGAACCTGAAACACTAATTGAAAACATCAAATAGCTCAAATATCAATAAGAACAGGGGTTTACCGACGGTTGGGAGCGGCGACGGAACTTTGGTGACGAAATCGGACGGTGATGGCTTGCGAGTTCCTCCTTTTTCGACCGGCGATGATGAATCTCGGGACACCTGAGCCTTTGGCGGAGGGAGCTTTCGTAGAAAGCTTTTTAGGGTTTCTGCTTTTCTATGGTAAAACCGCTTCTTCTCCTTTGTGGGCTTTTCCTCGATGCCGTTTCTCCGATCCCCTATATTGCTGAAAGCTGTCCCCTTTTATAAGTGAAGCGATGGGACTCTCAATGATGAGCGTCTTCAAAGCTTTCCTTAACAGTTGATGACTTGTCTGATTTGATTGATGATTTGTTCAATCCTTTCCTTGTTTGCTTGATTTTGTCGGTGACACTGAGTGATTTTGGGATCCCTTAGTTGATTCTCTCTGCTTCAGTTAGGGAAGTTCGAAACTTTCCTTTTTCGTGTTGATTTGTCAAACTTTGAAACATATCCTTGACGTGTCTTGTTGACTTTGTTAGCTTTCGAATTTAACACTTTTCCTCTTCTTCTTCTTCGCAGGGAACCCATGCTTACAATGCGGAAGCTGCCTTATCTTGCTTGCCGGGAAGGGTATTGTGGCCGGTGATGATAACAATGTCTGAGCTGAGGATTACGGTTACCGTTGTTATTTGTGAATGTTCGTTGATGCTCTTGAGTCAGTAGGGAGTTGGTGACGAATCCTCTTCGTTGCTCTCATGGCTACTCGAGCCTTGCCCAATGATGAATCAAACCTGAGGGTTAAGACCCTTCCATCTTTGCTCATGAATTTTGAACTATGATTTGTAGTCAATGCGTTGCTATTGTTGCAGGTGATGAATCGAAGCTATTGATGTTGCTCTGTTGTTAATCGTAGCTAGTTCGCAAATGGCATTTGCCGCTGTGGTCCACTGTAATGGATGCTGATTCTATGATTGTCTACCTGTTGCAGTTGATGTGCCTGTTTATGGTTGGCTTGTGGCCTGAAGTTTGAGGCTGCTCGTGGCTCTAACTATTATGACTTTGAGCAGTTTTGTGGAGTTCTGTCCATTACGCCCGATGATGAATGGTCTGAGGGCTCTATTTGTCCTGACTTATCTCTTAAGCTTTTGCAATACTGTTATTGATGATGTTCGATGCATTGCCATTGCGGATGTTGAATTGTCGTTATTGATGTTGTTACAACTGGTGTACCTGTTGTTGATGCTCATAATTGATATTGTTTGCAACCTGTATTTCCATGGTCTTCGAGGCTTGGTTTACCTTCTTAACGGTGCTCTGACCACCGGTTGTGTCTTGCCTTGACAGACTGTTGTTTTTTTTAGGTTATGTTGTTGTTATTTGCCATTTTGCAGATGGTAACTTGCAGATGCTTACACGATTGAAAGGAGCCTGTTGGTCATTATCCTGAGGTGCTCGTTTTAGTTATTCTGCTACCGGTGTGCGAGTTTACTTGCTGCTGTTTGCTGGGAGACTTGCTATCCTTGCGTGCGAAAGCGTGATTGCAACTGCTGCGCTTGCGGATGATGCCTTTGATAAATGCCTGTTGCTTTGACTTTTCGTGATGAATACTTGAGCTGCAAACTGACTTTTCTTCTTCTTCTTCTATCAAGGATGCCATTAAACTGTTAATTTCAGATACTGTCTTATCTTACGCCGTTGCCGAAAAGCTGTTTGGTGTTCAGTAGGGAGTCGGTGACGACCTCGGTTGTCGACCTTCCGGCTGCTCAAACTTTATGTCCGATGATGACTACACTGAGGGCTGATTATCTCTTAATCATTTCTCGGTCCATTGATGTAATGCTTGTTTTGTTTAACAATTGTGTCGCAGATAAATTCTTGGTGGCAGCCGCGGGTGCAGTACTACAGTTGAATGATGCGGAGATACTAATCAATCTTTGTTTTACTGTAACAGGTGGCTTTCAAGTGGATTTCAGATGTTCGCATTTTACCGTCGGATTTCCGGAGCTTAGAACAAGATAGAGCTGACGCTTTGCACGTCGTGGGACGATGTCCATATTCACTTACATTCTTGTAGTTCTAGGGAAAGTTGTAACAGAATGGCCTAAATGGGGTAATTTGAGGGGCATAACATCTTGTAGGGCTTTTGTTTGCGGTATTGTAATATTATTTCCTTAGGAACAACCGTTGTGATTATTTGAAGATATTTGTAAATAACCAATGGAGACAATGTAGACCTTGTTGTATCTATAACTTGTGAATTCAAAGATAAATTCAGAATTCGAAATAGCTTTCTTCCTTGCGGTAACTTAGATTTCCTCACCTACTTTACTTTGAAAAAAAACAATGGTAGAACAGATTTGAACATGAAGCTGAAAAGAAAAAGGTCTTTGAATTTTAAATGGCTCCCGCGTATGAATTCACTTTATGGTCTCGAATCACCATGAACTGTCTTAAAACATCACAACCTATCCCCTCTTGAATTTTAAATGGCTCCCGCGTATGAATTCACTTGATTGTTGTTACCATAGCCATCGTAGCCAAAGCCTTGATTGTTGAAACCAAAATTACCATCATGATTACCAATGCCAAACCCTTGGTTATTGTTTCCAAAACTAGTGTTATCACCGAACCTTTGATTAGCATCTCCAACATTTCCAGTATCGTAAACAACATTCCCATCACCATTTCCAGTGTTACCAATACCAGTGTTACCATTACCAGCACCAATGCCGATATTTCCATTGCCATTGCCATCACCGGCACCAACTCCACCACGTGTGGGAACGACCACCGTAGGTATCCCATCCTCCCTGCGAGGAGTTCCAACAGAGTGATAATCAGTATTTCCATTCGCCCGCACCAGCAGCGGTTGCACCAGAGTCTGGAGATTCTCCTGGCCCTTGACCACAGTTTCCATTGCTTGCATGAAAAGTGCCAACTTCTCACGAATTTCCTGCATCTCGACTTGAACTTGATCCATGATTCTCTTGCAGTTGTTCCTGGTAGAATAACGATGCGTTCTCTGGTTGTCAATCCTGAAACCTGTGAGATGCAGGAAATAAGATACAGATTCAAAAATACCGGTCATGCAATATGAGTATGCAGATGCAAATGTATAAATATGCTACAGGTTATATTCCCCCCCCCCCCGATTCTAGTTTCAGAGAGAAGGCCATCACGACAATGGAGTCCCCATCAAGCAAGCAAGGAATCAGAAAATCCTCATACATAAACAAATGCCAAGAGGCAAAGTACAAAGATATAACTGAAGAGACCTCGGCCAACAAGCCTGGCGATGGTCAAAATACAAGTACAGATAACAAAAGCAAGGCAAAGATAACTCAGGCCAAATGGCGCGCTCTGACATCTTCCAATATCCTCAACGTCTCCGAATGACCTAGTCTGGAGATTAGCTCTTGTATCAGTAATGCATGTCGCTCAGCAGTGGATCTCAGCTTTTTGGCGTCGTCCTTGCAGGTTCCTTCGCCAAAACACTCATCGAGTCTGCATCTCTTGGAGCCGGCCTTCAGTTCACAACCTCTCAGCTTCTCGCCAAGGTCACTTACTCTAAGCTCAACAGTGCTCCTAAGTGATGTCTCTTCAGCAATCTTTGCATCCTGGGCTCTAATCTGCACCTCTAGCGTGGCAATCTGCAGCTTCAGCTCATCTTCACGCTCCTTCCGCTTGGTAAGCGTGGTATTCCACAATGTTTCCCACTTGCTGAGTCGGGAATAAGCTTTGTTCAAGAGTTCCTTTTTGGAAGCAAGCACTTTGCTAACACCGTTCAAGGCTACTCCCACTTTTTCCTTCTTGTTGGTCTCTTCAGTCAAATCTGAACCCAACCTATTAATCAACTCAATTTGTTCCTTCACAGTGAAGGTAGCTTCATTCTTCTCATGACGCAACTGGAAGATCTTTTTCTCTAACTCATCATTGGCTTTCTTCAATTCTTCGTTTTCAGCCAACAATTTGTTATACTTCTCAATCTCTACCGAAGTCGGTACCTCAATCACTGGAAGATACAAAGGCTCCACAACAGGATATGGCATCAAGGAAATACTAGCTCTCTCGTGGATCCAAGCCAAATAAGGATCATAAGCTTTGTTGTTGCTCTTGCCAAGCAAAGCTTTCCCTCTCCTATGGATATTAGCCCATGCATGTCTCAACCTGATCAAAACAGCCTCGTCTAATAAGCCCGTGAGATACAGAGATTCTTGTATCTCAACCTCAATAGGAGCATCTCTCAAGGCATAACCAAACTGTCTCACCAGCAGAGAAGGGTTATAGTTGATACAACCTTTCCGTCCAATCAAAGGGACATTCGGAAAGCCACTGCAACTATATATAATATCAGTGCCAAGCATGTTTCGATCAAACCAAATGATGTTCTCAGCAGACAGCCCCATCAACCGGGAAGACCAATCCAAAGTATCAACAGCATCAACAAAAGGCCCTGTCTTCGGAAGATGTCCCTGGAACCACCTGTACAAAAGAGGAAGACAGCAGGAAACATTCTTGCCACGACGTTTCTCATTCTTATAGTGAATAGAATGATAAACATCGCCCAAGAGAGTAGGAACTGGATTCTTCGAGGCAAGAATCAAGAAATCATCCGAGTCAACAAAATCTGGCACATTAGGAAACAAGACAGTCCCATAGATGCAGACAGCTAGAATGGCACTGAAGGCAACCCAACATCCATTCTTCGCGCACTGTGTAACCTTCTCAACCAGGACAGACAGGTGAAAACCATAAGCTCCGTTCAGCTTGACCAAACCTCCAGGGAACTCAGAAGTGTCCAAACTGACAATCTCAGCAAGTGTAGCCAATTCGGGCTCAGTATCAACATGTATAAAGGGCATCTGGTCTAACACAGGAACTCCCAACATAGCAGAATACTCCTCCAAAGTGGGTGCCAGAATATAGTCGGGGAACAGGAAGCATCTCAGCTGAGGCTCATAAAACTGCATCAAAGTATACACCCCAGTCGTCTCAAATGCTGAAGGTCTGTACAACAAACTAAGCAATCTCCCATAAGGTACTCTGAACTCAGCCCTCAATCTCTCATCTGTTAGAGCAACTAATCCCAACAAGGAACTGATATCTGGAGAATGCAACCGGTAAGCAACTGTCCTCTTCATAGACTCCATGTCTGACTAGAAGATACACTAGAATTAGAGGGGAATGATCACACCTGCAACATAAATACACGTTAATGAAATGCAAACATGAAAATGCACATGCATATGCAAACAGGAGATCAAGTGCAATGCTGATGAACTGTGTTGCTCTGTATTGAAGCCTGAGAACCACCAAATCTTCGCCTCAAACCAAACCCACCACTCAAAAGAACCATGTAACCACATCTCACTGACAGAGATAAACCAGGTACTCTGAGGTCAAAGGTTTCCTGCAAACAGACCTACCTACCCCTCACAGGTATGTACTTAACTCGCAGACGAGGTACGACATCCTATGCGGGTTCAACGTCACAGACTTTCAAGAGCGATGACACGATACCCAGAAGGTGTGGCATCATCATCCCTTGAAGCGGCCTCACTTAGCTGAATCCCAATTGATAGGTCCCCAGAGTCGACAATCCTCGGGTCAGACAACTTGTCGAGCCCTAAGGGCCAGGCAAGAAGCATCAAAGAGAATCTCGTCCGAGCGCAGATTTCGCGGCTAGCTGGTGCGAGCTAAGCAAGCAGGCTAACCATTACTCTCTACTTCTAAGTCTATGTGCAAACTCAAGCCCAGGTCCGACTTATCTCTCAATCTAACCCTCTTCCCAGCACAACAACAATAATATAATACTAAAAGTAAAGGCAGAAAGGTAAATACATACAACACCCCCAGGCGGGAAAACAAGTGCTAGGATTGACTCGCATAGGGAACCGTTGGACTCCCCAGCAGAGTCGCCAGCTGTCGCTACTGCGAAAATCGGCGCCGGCTATGACAGAAGAGTCGCCACCGTGCGTTATTTATCCCACAAGAGGGAAAGGAAACGCTCAGAGTAAACCTAACGCAAAGAGGTAAAGGAATGATCATCGCAACTAAATCTTGGATTCGGGAGTTGGTTACACAAGGGGAAGGTATTAGCACCCCTCACGTCCGTCGTACTCGACGGGATCCACGCTTGTTTTCTATCTAAGGGTGTGTTATTCTATCTACTCTATAGGTCTGGGTTAAAAAGAAAAGAAAATGACTCGGCAAAGTATCGCACTTTATGCCTACGCATTCCCGTCTGAAACGAGAAATCAGAGTCAACGTAGTTCGCCTACCTACGGGAAAGGAGGGGAAGGTTGCTCGCTAGGATATCGCATCCTATGCCTACGTACTTTCACACAGCATGAAAGATCAGAGCAAACGTAGTTCGGGCTACGGAAGACACAAGCTTGTCTGACAGTTTTTTTTATCTCCTTAAGAAAGGGTTTTCCTGATTAAAGGTCCAAGCGGACAAAAACAGAGTTTGAATGTTTGTTTGAGTTTTTTACGAAAGAACTGTTTTTTAGTCTGTTTGCAACTTGTACTGCACTAAAGACTTGTGATCTGAGAGTGACTACGTCGCATGTCACCCTAAGGGTACCATACTAAGCATCTAGATTACTGAAGAGTGACCCTCCAGCAACCTTTTCTCAAATAGCTTAAGGCTCGTAGCGTACAACACGCGTTATCCTTATTATTGTGTTTTTGAAGTGTTTTGAGATGAGAGGAGAAAGACCCTAAAACTATGGTTGAAAGGGAAACTAACCCAATTTTATCATGCATGGGTCAAAACCTAATGTCTGTCATAATTTCCTCTTGCACAGAGGAAATCAGAGATCCTAGGGGATAAACAGCAAAAGAAAGCAAGCAATAAACAGTAAACAGTAAACAGTAAGCATGCAACAGTATAAGAGAGGCAAGGGAGAAAACAATAGGCAAGAGGAGACAAGCTCCACCTCAAACCTAGAGGTAATCAATACAAGCAAACAGACAACACAGAGGAAAACAAAAGACACAAAGGAGGCAGCCCCCAAGCAACAGCAACTTCAAGCTCTAAACAGCAAACAGCAACAGCAGCTCTGAACAGCAAAGTTGGATTGACAACAAAGTTGACAGCAAAGGCTTCATCTTCAAGCAAGCTTCTATATTCAAGCTTCATCAATATTCAAGCTCCAACAAGCACACTCCAAGAGGAGGATTAATCATCAAGATCAAGTTATAATGTTAAGGAACTTAATGACAACCAAAGGAAATCACTAAGAACTCAACATTGCAAATGAAAGGTATCCTCAAAGTTATACTCACTTGGGCATACCACTCATCCATCCTAAGGAGAGATGGAGCTTCCCAAGAAGAACTTTATGTCATTGGATGGAATAGAGGCAAACAATGCACTCTATGTTTGAAGAAAGAAACAAAACTAGGTCTAAGGCACTTCCTAAAACCCTAATTTCCTAAGCTCCTAAAAAAGCTTCCACAAGAGGAAAAGTATTCAACTCCAAGCTCCAATATTCAAGCCATAGCATCTTCAATGAATCCAGAAGCTCCAACAAAAAAGAACTTAAGCTCAAACCAACTCCAAAGTCACCAACCAAGCCAAACAAGCAAAGGTACTCAAGAGAGAACAACATAAACACAAGCCATTTGCAAAATACAACTAAAATAGAAAATCAAGTTGCAAAAATCTAATAAAATTCCTAGGGGAACATGAATGTTTTAACAACCTAATGTAAAAATATTGAAGCCTAAATCAACTCCTAAGTTATTTAAACAATTCCTACATTGAGATAGGTCAAGGGAATCCACAAGTTTGGGAGGGTCCTAATCTCAATCCCTAAAACAGACCCTAATATTATTCTAAAAATACAAGAAAAATTCTAAGGGAACATACATGTCTACCCTAACACATATTAAAAAATCAGAGCCAAACTCTAAGCGAAATGAGAGAACTAAATTCAACAAAACAGATAGCCAATTATGCAAAAATAAAGAACAAAATAAAATGAGAAAAATCACATTAAATTTAAAAATGCATAAAATTGTAATTTGTTAATCCTAGAAAATCATAAATTCCATAAAGATCATGAGGATATTTTTAAAATATTTTTTGGACCAATAATGGAATTTATATGATTTTTTGAAGTAACAACGCAAATAAGAAAATCAAAAATGAAATAAAACTAATTAAATGCTACAAAAATACACGAGCCATTGGATCAAGTCTCCAGTCAACCAGTCAACAACCATCCAAGTGCGCAGATGATGCCACTTCAACTTTAATGAAACACAGTGTTTTGGATTAAATCTGAAACCAAGCAACTTTATAACACAACCGTTAGATCTGGCTGGAGGTCAAAGGTCTTATGTGCATCCAACGATGATGAAGTCATCTTCCTCAACAAATCAGTTCACCTGAGTGAGATCCAGGGCGGTGGTGTGTGGTGGCTGGAGAAGACTCCGGTCGTCTTCTCCGACAATGGTCCAGGTACAGGTCATCAAAAATGACAATCTAAATATCAATCCTGACCATAATTTCATGTAGATTACGAATCTTCCATCAAAATGTGCTAATTCTCATCACAAAGTAAAACACGATCCAATGCTCAGAAATGGCAACTTCATCAACTCTCACGAAACACGATTCTAATGATACAGATCTGTTCATCTTATTACATACATCAACCTAAACTAATCAATTAGCACTGAAACCTTGTGAATCGAGAGATTCAATTCCAAACAGTTTGGATGTGTCATCTTTCATCTCAACCAAATGTTACCAGATCAAGCCTAAAACGATCTATGTCAAGTGTAGATCCTAACCACATGTCTAAAGCTTCCTAAATCATGCTAGATCATGTTGAATTTTGAGAAATGCAAACCTGGTATAGATCTTGAAACAGAGATGCTTAGAGGTCGTGGCTTGCTCCCAAAGTCTCCAGAATCCTTCAGTGATCCAAGGTGAATGAATTGCACACTTTGATTTGCTTTAAAATGCCTCCAAACTTCAAAACCGATTTTCAATTGCAGTTGTGAAACCTCCACTTCTCTAGCTTGCTCTAGCACAAAATGATGTTCAAACTTGATCTGGAATTGCTCAAATGAATATATAGAAGTGTTTGATGGGCTTTTGGATCCACAAAGAAGCCCAATTCAGTGTTTTCACTTTTCTAATTTTTTTGATTCAAATGCCATATACCAGTCGTGTTTAACAAGCTTTTCCTTGTTCCAGAAGCTTCTCACATCTTGCACGTGTTATTTAGAATGAGTCTGAATGATAAGAATGGCCTGAATTGCCTTGTGTATGATTTTGCAAATGTAACTTGTAAGTGAAGCAACTACATGCTATCTCTCAAATGTTGAACTAAACTCAAAAATCTGGTATTGCCAATGAGTTTGAAATGCAATTTCCACTCAAAATATGTATCTATTTGCATGGTTTGAGACCTCTAACTCAAAATCACATTTTCCCTCCTTGAATTATTTGAAATTTCTTCATTTTTAAGCCATTTTAAGTGACTTTTTGATATGAGCCAAACCAAACTCTCATGACCACTTGATTGCACTCAAAACATCATTTTAAGCAAGTTCCATGTTGAACACATCTCCATTTGAAGCTTGCAAGTTGGAGATTTTGGCCTATGCTTGAAAATGACCTATAATCTCACTTTCCCAAAATACCCCTGACTTATAAACCTCATAACTTGAGTTCTACAAATTAGATGGATGACTTCTAGTACAATTTAGAAAGATAAGATCATGAGGAACAACTTTCATGTTGGCCAAAAGTTCATGTGAGACCTCTTTCTAGGTCAAACGTTGCTTGGAAATCAAGTGACTTTCACAGATAAATTTCACATTCATCTGGTGACCTGTAACTTGTCTGGACCATAACTTGAGTTTTACAAATCCAATGGAGGACTTCTAATACTCAAATTAAAGGTATTGAGATGCTCTACAAGTTTCATGTTGGCCAAATATCCATTTGAAACTTGTATCTTAACTTATGTGGCTTTGAAGTTAGGCATTAAACAGGGTAATTTGCACTGAAACCCTAATTTAACAACTTCCCACATTCTTGACTCTTCTTGATTTGATCTTGGCACAACATCACAAATTTCTTATCACATCATTCCATGAACTTCATGACCTCAAAGTAGGCTTAACTGCTTTTCAATTGCATAATTGACCTAGGGTTGATCCAGATGAGACCCTAATTGTCTGCACTTCAACTGTGGCTCTTGCACTTGAATCAATGACTTGGTTGAGCTCCAACATGACCCTATAGGCACTCCATGAGCTCTATACACATCTTCTATTCACAATCCAAGTTTCACATCTCACTGATGGACTTCAATTGATCAAGACCTCTCACCACCTCCTGATGACTTGGATGACTTCTCAAGCTTGGATAAGATTTCTTGCTAGACTTCTCTTGATAATAATTACACTTGATCTCCTGTTGGATGAATAATATGCCATGATATGCAAATGATAGAACTATGCAAATGATAATGCAATGAAACATAAACCAGGTAAAAGATGTTGAGCAAATTTTTGGGGTGCAACAGAGTGGTGGTGTGGGAACAGAAAAGTGATTTATATATTGACATTTGTGTCAGGAATCTCACGTCGCAACTTGCGATGTG
Source organism: Lathyrus sativus (assembly GCA_963859935.3). Classification (NCBI taxonomy): domain Eukaryota; kingdom Viridiplantae; phylum Streptophyta; class Magnoliopsida; order Fabales; family Fabaceae; genus Lathyrus; species Lathyrus sativus. The sequence goes on from OZ012735.1 coordinate 754,295,699, forward strand.
TTATTTACGTGGCAAATATTTATTACCGTTGCCTTGTGACGTGAGTCCCGCATGGCTACGTTTGACCATATGCAACGGTCACTTACATCTGACTTAGCCATCAATTCACTCAGACATTGGAGTAAATGTTGCGTTGCTTTTTCTGCAAAAAAAGTTGCGACGTGAAATTCACTTCACAACTTTACTTTTTTTAAAATTCAAATCTCTCTTCATGTTAAAAGTCTGACTACCATTTTTTATTTGAAAAAAAAACCTGCGACGTGTTTAACTCGATGGAACGTTTTTTTTAAAAATCCAACACGTTTTACCATCTGTCTTGCATATTTAATTATTAAAAAAATATTGTGACGTGTATTTCACGTCGCAACTTGCTTATTTTGTCACGTGAATTTCATGTGGCTATATCACGTGGCTGGAGTTTTTTTTTTGTAGTGAATTAAAAATTTAATTAATACTTTCACATTATTGAGTCATAAATTAATTTAAAATATAATAAATATAATCATATAATTAATATTCTTAAATTTAATATCTTGATAAATATAATTAAATAATAAATATTCTTAAAATTAATTTAATAAATATTACTAGTTTTTATTATTTTAAAATGAAATATATTTTGTTTCAACCTAAAATTTCTAAATCTATTCTTAGATTTTATTATTCAATTAAAAATTTAATAAATATTATTACATAATTTAATTACAAATTAATAAAAAATATAATAAATATAATTAAATAATAAGCCAAATTAAAAAACGTAGACATGTGTCTTAAATCAGTTAGAAAAAAATAAGTCAAATTAAATGAGAAGGGTTGGATGTGGAGATTAACATTTTTTTTCTTCGATTGAAGTTAGTTTTGAAAAATTAAAATAATACAAATAAAAGCCATGGGTAAAAAGTAAGGACTTGCCAATCCAATCCTAGTTGGCACCATAAAAATAATTGAATTACATTATTTTCTTGCAAGTTGAATCATTGTGGCTAAAAAGATAATTTTATCATCATAATTAATAATTAAAATGCAATTTATTGAAAAGAGAAAGTGAATAAATGGTTGAGGATAAAAAGGGAATATAACAGAACAGCTCTTTAAGAAAGGTTTAGGCGGGAAGTGAAAAAAATTAGATGCTAATTATGGTGTTAGATATTGTGTTTTAATATATTAAAGATTACATTGAAATAAAGTGCAACAACATAAATTAAAAGGAAAAATAATACGAGAAAGGGAAGTAAATTAAAATGCAACTACATTAATTTAAGTTGAGTGGAATAATTAAAAATAAAAGGAATAATATAATTTGGTGAAAAATTAATTATTAGAATTAAAATTAAAATAAAAGAAGTTAGAGTTACTTAGAGGAGTAAGGGTAAAATAGGAAATATGAGAGTGGGTTGAGGATAATAAGAGAATAACATATTTAGAGGAATTATGTTTTGTTTAATTAGAAAAGTGAGAGTTGGAACCTATTTACGGTACATATTATTTTGGAACAAGAGACTAGAGACAAGGGAGACAACCTAAGATTTGGGAAGAAAACATCATTGTTGAGGAGCTTATAGCTTGTTTTGTTGGAAATTCAAGGTAAAGGGGATATTACTATAATATGAATGTATATTGTATGAAGGTTAAAGAGGGAACCTCACTCTCATATAGGTTTTTATTATACTTCACCATTGTTGTATTTTCCGAGCTTTTTATATGGTTATGAACATTCAATGATAATAATAATTCTTGATGTATGATTATGTGTTCGTGATTTAGTAATTTCAGAATTTGGTATGTGAATCGTATGTGAATCGTATGTGACTCGTATGTGAGGTTGAATTTGATATTATTCTTGTTGATGTGTTTGGTGGTGATGAACACAAAGCTAATTTCCATGGTGAATTGATGTTAATGTGTAAATTGTATGAAAATTGGTGTTTTGATTGCCTAATATATTCTTATTGATGTTGAAGTTGCAGTATAAAATGTTTATGTATGTTAGGATATGTTTAGACGGGGTTTGGAGGGGATAAAGATTGCTGAAACATGATTAAAACGAGTTTTTTTATAGAGAAAGTAGTAGTGTCAATCGATTGATACCCTGGGATAATCGATTGATGTCAATGCTGAAACTAGAAATTTGTCATTTTTGTGTTTTTTTTATAACTTTAGTTCCGTAAATCCAAATGAAGTGCGGTTTAAAACGTTGGAAATATAACGCGTATGGCTATCCCATATTGATGTATTAAGAGACTGGATGTATATTGGAATTTGTGAAAATTTATTATTTTACTTGTTACGTAGTAGTGGGCAGTAACAAACAGACGATTAATTATTGTGAATAAATGAATTAATTATGAAACAATTTAAGATGATTTAAAATGATTGAGTGTTGTATGGATGTTTATTCTATGTCTGAATATATGATGTATGTAACACCCTTTTCTACCCCACGAATATTATGGAAAAATAATCGAATTTATCAGAGTAAAATATTGAACGCAATAAAATCATCAATAAAGGCCGCACATTTCTCAATAAATTCAAATATAGGTCAATGTTTCGTAAGCAACGGGTTTTCTTAAAATTACTTAAAAGTGCTCAAATGGCAGCGGAACTTAAAAAGGCAATTCCAAAGTTTTCCTTGTACCTCAAGGAAACCAACATAACAAAAAATCAATAAAATATAGTTTGACTCAAAGACCCCAACCCGATGTTACACTATCAGAGCAAGACCCTCTAAGTCAACCACAATGGCCAACGACCCAACAACTTCAAAAATCCTCGACGACATCCATGACTAAACCTGGTCATCTGCATGTTACTCACGTGGAGGTAATATTTAAACAGGTAGGGTGAGTAAAACGATTCATAATAATCAATATATAAAATGACGTCATTTTCATATCTAACATCATTAGAATCATCAAGGAACATCAAATGCCACAACATTATAAATTACACCGAATGGTCACATAAATGCAAATGCAACAAGATTCATGCATGTGGTACCAATCAACAAAATTTGATGGACACTGGGCCATCAACCTTCCGTAGATCCATAATAGTAGGATCGATTCTACACGAGAACCTGAGCACAACAAAATACCTCACATCCGCACAATGAGACTGAGGCCGCAAGAATCAAGGTCCTGAACCGAAGTCCGAATGCATATGAATACATGATGCACACGTCAATACCATCCTCATAATAAAATCATTAGGTGCATCATCATTCGTCAAAATCATGTCATCATATAATCATCACAAGCTCATGGAGTCAACATCATAAATCATCACAATTACTCATGGGAATTCATCATACAATTATGTATTAATCTCATAGGGATCACATTCATACTCATGGTGATTCATCAGAGAAATCACAACATCAAAACATCAAGATATCACTGCACAAGATCAGAATTTGCGAAACTCTGCTACATTCGCTATCAAGTTCGTAGTGCGAGTCTGGGGCGAATGTTCGCCGTGTAAAGCATTCTTCGCTGTGCAAACTCACGATTACAGCAAATCGCTGTTATACACCAGCACTAAAACCAGACCAAAAACCTCTATGATTTCCTTCCCCAATGCCCTAAAAACATCCATAAATCATTCCTAAGGTATTACGGTGATAAAGGCACAAAATCTATGACTTATTAGGCCATTCCCGTATCGTATTTACGCCTCCAATTCCCATAAATCCTTACAACTACACCACAGTCATTAAAGGTCTCACAAGTCACTTACCCTACAGGGTTAAACAATCTCAACAATAGATTTTGGCCACGAAGGCCTAATTTCCTTACTCTCAAATCAGCCTCAAACCTATCAGACCATTATTTCAAATCCCTATACGGTTAAAACCTCAACAACAGATTTTGGCCACGAAGACCTACTTCCCCTCAACCCAAATCAACCTAAAACCTATCAGACCATAAGTTCAAATCCCTCAAACTCATTGAACTCGCCATCAGAAAGGCAACAGTAAATCAATATTCAAAAATCCCTAAACCCTTAAATCAGCTTCAAACATATTGAATCAAATATAGAAAACAATGAAGGCAATACTCCACATACCTTAATTGCCAACTCTAAGCCTTTCTCCTTGATTCTTGGAAATCTTTTGAAGCTTTTGCCTCAATCCTCTTCCTCAGAGATCTGGCCACTATTTCTTCCCTTTTCACGGTCTAACAAGAATGAATCCTAATTCCCTCAAAATTCTTTTTTGTTAAACCTAACTTTGGACCTTAAAATTGGGCTTTCCAACTTCACCCTCATTAACTCCTCCTCAAATGTCCATTTTACCCTTAATTCACTTATATTTATTTAAATTAATAATAATACCAATATATTCATATTATATACTATTATTTAAATAAATAAATCAAAATCCATAATTCCTAATATTTCATACCAACCACCGAAAATCACCAAAAATATGAATATTCATATTTAAATAAATTAAATAAATATTCTAAGAATTTGGGGTGTCACAACTCTCTCCCACTTAAAAGAGTTTTCTCCCTCAAAAATTACCTTAAGGAAACAGAGTCAGCTACGACTCCCTCATCTGATCCTCACGCTCCCAAGTCCATCTCTCTCCAGTTGGTCCTCCCTAAAATACCTTTACCAAGGAAATCTCTTTACCTCGCAGTTGCTTCACTCCTTCTTCATCAATCCGAACTGACAATGCCTCAACACTCAAATTATCTCTCACTTGTACATCATCCATCTTAATCACATGTGACGGATATGGAATGTACTTCCTCAATTGAGACACATGAAACACATCATGCAAATTCGCAAGCGACGATGATAAAGCAATCCGATATGCTACTCCCACCCTCTGCGAAATCTGATACAGACCAACTTAATGCAGTGTGAGCTTTTTGGACTTCAAAACTTGGCCAACACCAGTTACCGATGTAACTCTCAAAAACACGCGTCTCCTTCATGGAACTCAAGTGCTTTCCTTCTCTTATCATGGTAACTCTTCTAACGACTTTGTGACGCTTTCATCTTTTCTTGGATCATCTTGATCTTTTCGGTCGTCTCTTGCATAATCTTAGGTCCGAGTACAACACTCTCCCCTAATTCATACCAACACAAAGGAGTCCTACATCTTCTACCATATAATGCCTCATACGATGCCATTCCAATACTAGAATGATAACAATTGTTCTATGTAAACTCAATCAACGGAAAATGACTATCCCATTATCCACCTTGATCCAACACACAACCTCTCAGAAAATCCTCTAAATACTGGATAGTTGTCTCTGTCTGTCCATCCGTCTACGGATGATAAGCAGAACTCAACCTCAGCTTAGTACCTAACGCTGTCTGCAAGCTCTCCCAGAACCTCGATGTAAATCTCAGATCTCTATCAGACACAATACTTGAAGGAATACCATACAGTTTCACAATCCCATCAATATACAATTCGGCCAGCTTCTGTAACAAATAATTGATCCTCATCGGTATAAAATGAGCCGATTTGGTCAATCTATCAACAATCACCCAAATTGAATCATATCCCTTCAAAGTCTTCGGTAGACCTGTCACGAAATCCATATAAATGCTATCCCATTTCCATTCTGGAATATTCAACGGTTGCATCAGACCTAACGGTCTTTGATGTCCAATCTTCGACTTCTGACAAGTCAAACAAGCATACACAAACTTAGCAACTTCCTTCTTCATCCCTGGCCACCAAAACAATTTCTTCAAGTCTTGACACATTTTTATGGCACCCGGATGAATACTTAACCCACTTTTGTGGCCTTCCTCAAGAATACTCTTCTTAATTTCTAGCACATCTAGAATACACACTCTACCTCTGAACCTCAACACATCATTCTCATCGACTCGAAAATTACCCCCGTTACCTTGGTTGATTAACGTGAGACGATCCACTAAACTCAAATCAGATTTTTAACCTTCTCTGATTTCTTGGAGAATACCACTAGTCAACTTTAGCATACCCAAATTCACACTATTAGGAGTCACTTCACATACTAGACTCATATCTCTGAATTGTTCAATCAGTCCTAACTCTCGAACCATAAGCATCGACATATGCAAGGACTTCCTACTTAATGCATCAACTAAAACATTAGCCTTACCAAGATGGTAACTCAATCATATTATGTAAATTAGTGATGCATAAAAACACACACACATATATTATGTAAATGAGGCGAATGAAGTGGCATCTTAGGGGTAAATAACAAGGGTATGACACCATAAGCACTTTCTCTACAAACTTCCACTTCATCTTATCATAAGCTTTTTCCAAATCAACTTTAATGGAAAATTACCCCTTCTTACCTTTTAGTTTATTCATGAAATGAATAATTTCTTGATCAACCACTATATTTTCATGAATGTTCCTATTAGGAGTAAAACCAGTTTGATTTGGAGACACCACTCTGTCCATACACACCTTCAGTCTATTGACGACTTTATAAATTGCATCACATAGCACAATAGATCTAAATTGGCTAAATTTCTCAGGAGTTTTAATCTTTGGGATAAGGAAAAGTTCAATATTATTAGTATCCTCTATCTTGCAAGGGTTAGCCCAAATATATTGGATAAAACTACAAACATTATCTCCCACCACATTCTAAGATTGTTGGAAGAAACCCGCAGGTTAACTATCAACCCCTGGGGACTTCCAAGGAGCCATATCAAAGATTACTTGTTTTATTTCTTCATCCTTAAACTCTTCATTAAGCTTGCATAAGGAATAACTATGGATCCTTATGGTTTAATAGATTTTGGACCTAACTGGTCAAGATTGTTGCTATTGGGTTGAGCTCTTGCAACCTCATTATAGACTTCTCTATTTCTCTGTCCTTCATTGAATGGCATTCCATTCACAAATACATTAACTTCATTGTCTTAAAAAAGTTTCATCACTTCCATACCCCTTTTCCCATGTGTAGCCCCTTTAATATTCATTTTTGTTATGCCACGTGACACCACCACTAATCTCTCCTTCTGTTACCTATTTTGACATTATTTTTTTCTTCTTTCTCTTTTTCTATTTCCTTTGCCACTTCTTTCATTCCCATTAGTCCATCTGAATTCTTTTCTTCCTCCTTTTTTCCGCAAGACTACATGAATCTCCATGAACATTACTCTTCTCGCTTTCCATAAATGCCTAACCATCATTATTATCAATAGCTAAAATTAATTCCTCTTCAAGTGCAGTGGATCTAGATCCCATTGCTTGCGATATGGCATTGATTGTATTATTCTTCAATAGGATACCATTTGCTGGTTCAACTTTCCGATCCTTACCAATAACTTACTTGTTACTCCTAGCCTTCCTTGTCTTCTAAACGATTGACTAAGACCTCGATGTTTCCATCTACTTATTTTCTCCATTGTTAACATCTCATATTATGATTTATTCTTTCTCTCCCTCTTCCACCATTGTGATTACTTTCTTCTCTCCACAAACTTCAGCGCGGTGCTCGAACCTTCCATAGCTGAGACACAAGAGATGTAAACCTTCATACTCTAATTTGTAATGCCTTCCTTTAATGGAAAACATTGCAAGAAAATGTTTTCAGATCCACTTGAATACAAATTCGAGCATATTTTCCTCTTTCTATGGTAAGAGTATTTTTATGAACCTTAACAGTTTTACCAATACGATCACAAATAAACACAAGAGCTCGATTACCATAATACTCAATGGGGATGCCTGATATTTTGACCCACATAGTGTTCTCTTCAATAGCGTCTTCTAAAGATCAAAAGTTTTCACTTCATTCCCTTATCGAGAGATAATGATCATAAATTATCTATGGTCCCTCCATCAATGCAAAATCATGATCTTTTTCACTGGTAAAAGTAACAAGATAGTATTTCTGATCCAGATCAACAACGTTTAGGACCCCTCTCTTTTCCCACATTTATTGGAGTCTGTTCTCAAGTTCCTTATATCCTATTCTTCTTCCCATCATTTTGACTATCACTGCTTTCTTCCAAGGTTTGGAATTCCACATTTCCTCAACTTTCGATAGTATGATTTGTGGGAAATAATATTCTTTCATAATTCTTTTATTCAATCTTTAAGTCTTCCTTTGCTTTTTAATCTCCCATATTCCTTCTTCGATTTGACCCTCCTCAATCTCTGTGTCCTTTGTATGTTCTCCAATCACCATTGCCTTGTATGAAAACCCACCACACTTCCTTAGATGCTTCATTCTCGTATTCTGAATGATAGGTGGAGGAATGTATACCTCTTCTCTATTTGAGATTTTTAGTGCTCCTATATTTTGGATCATCTTCCTCACAGTTTGATTTTTGGTTTGCATTCGTAAACCCTAATAGTGGGTTTACCATGAAACCTTAACAAATAAATTTTGTGTGTGCAAGTGAATGGATTATTTTTGTTTTCTAACATTAATTGTAAAGATAATATAGTATTTTTATTCTTGTTGTTTGTTAGTGATTTTTGATCTAAACATGATCAATTGATCTTTAATAAAATATTTTGTAATGTTACTTTAATAAATTATATTTTGTTGAAGGTAACAAATCTGTATCATCATCATCATCCTCCCCTATAACTAAAGGAGAGACAATAACTCTTCAACCACAAGAAACAACTCAATAGTGATCATAAATCTCACACTAGAAACACCAAAAATTCTCAGTAAAACACCAATGTGATAAGTATCATTAAATTTCTTCAACATAATTCTAAAACTACATAAAATTAAACTCGTATTTGAGCCAATAAAATGGCATGAAAACCCAGTTCTGAAGCTAAATAGAAACCCGTATCTGGCAAAAAAAGTGAATCAGATATGAAATATTATCGTCAACCACTCAACCTTTCGATTGAAGATGTTTTCCGCTAGTGCCTGATTTGTTAGGTTTAGAAGATTATGGTTAAACATAGTAGGCGACAGGTTTATGAGGATTTTCCATAGTTGGCATCTCGTTGAAATTGCTCATTTAACTCCATAAGAAGAATTTCATCTTCATCTTTGTCACTCGCCATTTCTTTGACTAGTATCTGCTTTGATGGTGAATATGGATAAAATAGAAGAGAGAATATGCATGGTGGTTTTTCTGATTTTAGATCTGAGTTATATTGTATATGTTTTTCTAATATATTTTTATTAGATTAAATATACTACACCCCCTACAATATAGGCCAGTTTCGGTTTACTCGCCTGTAAAAAAAATTTTTGGACCCCCTTGAAATGTTAAAATTATATGTTTTTTGCCCCTAAAGCGTCAAAGTTACCCCCTGTTATAAATTTGTTTGGTTTAACCCCCCAAATTCAGTGTTTAAATTGCACGCTTAGGGGGGTAAAACACGTATGAGGTCGAAGGATTGACCCATTGTCTTTTAGAATTATGTTATTTTGGATATCTGCACAATCAAGCACTTCTACCTCTACAGGTTTGAGGCTATGTTCATCAAAGGTAACATGTACTAATTCTTCTATAGACATGGTTCTTTTATTTAAATGATTAAGTGTTATAAATGTGATGAATATGTGATAAGTGCATGTGTATTTGGAAATGTGTTGTGAAATATGTGAGTTTAGTAATGATATGAACTGTGATAAGTTGTGGTCAATGCTTAAGACGATCCTTCAATTTGAGGAGTGACATAGGATGAGGAGATGAGGAGGACAAATGTTAAATTTAATAACCCAACGTATTTGTGAGAGCATGAGAACCCAGTGGTTATATCCGCTCACCAGATAAGTAGGGTTTCACAAGCCCAATGTTGAGAAATTAAAATTGAATAAACTTGATGAGGGAGATTTGTTAGACAATGCAGGAATTCTATGGAGAATTTTTAAGTGGCTTAATGAGTAATTTATTTAATGTCTAAAGATATTTTGCAACTCAAGTTTACCCTTGGTAGTCACCTACATGAACCTTAGATCAAATAATCCGAGTCTATGTCTTATGCGAGTATTGTATCACATTTCCTGCCATGTTTTCTAGAGTAAATTGGCATCAAGTATTGTGCAAAATGTTATAACTGTTGAGTATAACAAGTGTGAGAAGTATGCATAATTTATAAATTTGATTCCATATATTTAAGGAATCATTCCTTTTGAAAAGTTTTTAGACTATAAGTTATATTTTAAAGTTTTTGTGACAGTAACGTTTTAAGTTTTCTTGTGACAATGTCGAATTTTTTGAAAAACTCACCATTTTTACAAATAATAAATTCTACAAAATTAATAATTTTATTTTGAAAATAAATTTTGAGTTTTAATATTAAAAAAATATTAATAATTGAAAGATAAAGAAAAAAGTTGAACACAATTGAAAAGGACTATTATTGAAAAATGATTGATTAGTGGATATTTTATTTTAGGATTTTGTTCTCCATTATCAATCATAGAAATATCTTGACTGAAAAAGCATCCAATCACCTCCCACCATTTGTTTCTTTTGTTAAAGACCCTTAAATTGCATTGGCACATATACTGCATTTCTGGCTTATGCTCTACCCATGCTTATTTCAGTGTTTAGTAAAGAAAAATCAAAATGAATGGCAATGGTTTCTATAGGGCATTACAGTACTTTCAACGTTTTGAAAAAAAATTTGAACTCACTTTTATTTATGTATTCATGTAAACATTAATCTTTATATTCGTATCATATTTTATTAGTTATTTATATTTTTTTAAAGAAATTTTTTGCAATTATTAAATATTATATTATGTTAAATTTTTAATAAAATTAAAATAATTTAAAAATTTATTGTAAATTTATAATATATATAATAGTCTAATGATGATATATTTGTTTAAAATTAATAAATATATATTTTTATATAATAATATACAAATATGTATTATGCCAACATGGAACAGTGAGTACTATGATATATGTATCTACATAATTTTTGTAGGCAAATATATATATATATATATATATATATATATATATATATATATATATATATATATATATATATATATATATATATATATATATATATATATATATATTTTTATCTAGTTATTTTAAACATCTTTTATAGTATTATTTGAGCTAAATTGACATCCTTGAAAATAAATTAAGAATGATAAAAAAAAATGAATATGATAATGATAGAGTAGGGAGAGAAAAAAAAGATACGTGAAGAGAACCTGAAATAGTTGGGTCCATTTAGTCAATAAAGACATGCAACCTGACATGAAAAAGTGACAATTTTTTTATCCATTAAAAAGTTGAATATTGTAGATTCAATCAATCACTTAATATTATTTCATTCTTCATATTTATTTATTAATTAAATTTTTAAAATTTAAATTATTTTAATGTATTTTGATTATAGATAATTGTATCCAATTTTTTGAGATGGATAAATAAAAATTCTTTTTTTAAATAGTAATCTTATGCCTAAGTTTAAATTAATAGTGACTTTTTGGTCTTTCTCTTTTGGTATGGCAAAGTTAAAATGAATTTTATTAATTTGTGCTATTGGAAAGAAGGATGTTGTCATAATGGCAACACTTTTGAGCCTACTTTCCAAACTCAATAAACATTCACACGCAACTCACTTTTTTTTCTTCTTTTTCATGTACTTACAAATGTTGAGAGTAAAAGAAAAACTCCAACCGAAAGGAATTTGGATATTTACCAAGAATAATAATTTTGTTTTTTACATTTTCACACTATTACTCGACTTTTTATTAGTGAATATTAAGTGGTTAAGTTCTTACGAAAATAAAATTCGAGAACTTATTGTTTGATTGATTGCGCAATAATTGTAAAAATTAAATAAAGTTAACTAACATGTGAGAATTGTAATAAGAGAAATAATTAAATTTTCATTTCAATTTTTTGTTATTTTATGCGATTAATCCGTGTCAGAATATATAATTAATTTTCTCATATCACGAATATTATACAACCTCACAACTACTCACATCGTCTTATTACAAACACTCAATGTTTTGTGCAAAGTCGAAATCGACAAAAGTTTAATCGGATGTAAAATACTCATGTCAGAAGCAATATACATACATATATATATATATATATATATATATATATATATATATATATATATATATATATATATATATATATATATATATATATATATATATATATATATATATATATATATATATATATATATATATATATATATATATATATATATATATATTATTTCAATATGTCTAGTGATTATAAACAACCACACAATATATATAGTTCTAATAGAATTATCTACGGTTAGTTCTCAAACCTTATATAGATCAATTTCTCTAAATTCATAAATGGAAAAAAAAATTAAACACAATTGTTATGGAACCAGAGTTGATGGTAAACGAGGGGGCAGAGCTTGTTGTGGTGCTCTTGAGCTTCTGATGCAATGTAAGTGAAATGGGGGATTGGGGGGGGGGGGGGGGGGGGTTGATATTCAAGGTTAGCACTCAAACACTCAAGTCGGTAAGGGAGTGAAAAAACAATGCGTGAATGAGAATGTATTTTAATATCTGGGAAATGTCACACTTTCCTTCTTATATAGGAGAAGCGTTTGTCAACTGAAAGGGTGAGGTGAGACATGGATTGCAGTCAGCCATCAGATTGATCTGGGCAGCCAACTAGCAGATCTCCCTTGGATGGAATTGTTTGCTCATAAAGGGGAGAATGTCAACATGTTGTGTGTGCTTCTCCCGCATTCACTATGTCATTGGGCCCTTTGTATTTGGCCTTTGCAGACGACCCAAAACATTATTAAATAATCATAAGAAGTAGATCATCACATAGAGAAGGTCTTAATGAATCAAGTGCTTCACATTTTAGGGAAAATTCATTTAAAGAGACTTAATTTAAGGAAATTAGCCACTCATCCTTAAGGGATTCATGAAAAAATCAATGTAAAGAAAAAATACACCTTTTATAAATTATTTTCGAATTTTGAATAACACAGTTTACCCCTTTTTTGTTCGGAGTCACTTGGTCAACAAATAGAACCCTTTTCAGAAGTTATAGTTAAGTGAAATAGCACATGGCAACAGAAAGAAGTCTAAAATATGACAAAATTTAATTAAAATAAATGAGAATTTGTGTACCTCATATAATTTCTCTGCCCATAAACCATTGGACCTTATCAAGCTTCTTTGTTATTTCGTAGAGGATGAATTGATTGGATAACTTGGCTTGTCCGTTGTCTTGTGTATGAACCACCAAGAGAAACTTACTTTGGATCCTAAGCTGATGGTAGAACTCCACCACGGTTGAACTGGCGAGTCGAGTTCCATTATCCAAGAGAATGCATCTTCGAAGCCCAAACTTGCAATTATTCACTACCAGAAGAAACATTAAACTATTTTTGTCGTGATTTAATTTACCTTGCGCTAGGGGGAATGGACTTAGTATATCCACACCCCATTGTTAAAAGGGCCATGAGAGGTCACAAAATATAGGATTTTGGTTGGGGAATGATGCAAATTTGAGCGCCTTTGGAATTTATCACATTTGTTGATGAATGTTGTGTTGTCTTTCATCATTGTCGACCAGTAGTAACCAACCCTTATCAATTTATGGGCCAATGCATTTCCTCTGTTGTGGTTTTCACATACCTCTTTGAGAAACTCCATTAATACCATAGAGGTATCACTTTCACCCATATATATTAGCATTGGGGAGGCCTTCCCCATCTTGTATATATTTTTTGCCACCTTGGTGTATTTCATTATCAGACTCTAGATCCTTTTTCCTCGACCTCATCTGAGGGAAGTTCTTCAGTCGTCAGATGTCGCACTATTGGTGCAATCCAACCTTTGATGCAAAAATATTAATCGCGATAACCTTTTCTTCCCTAGGCACATATAACACTTCAAAGAATTAGAAATTCTTAGCCAAGTCATGAAATATCTAGATGTATTTTACAAGTTGTGCCTTATTTATCTGATAATCTCTAACAACCTGGATGGTGATCAACTAAGAGTCACTTAAGGCTTGAGGTTGTCTGTGCCTATTTCTCTTTCTATGGTCATTTTGGCGATCAAAGCTTCATATTCTGCATGATTATTGTTGGCTTTAAATTCAAATCTCAGAGAATTCTCTATGAGAATATTTATGAGGCCTTCTAGTACTACTCGACTCCACTTTCCTTTAGGTTTGACACAACATCCACTGACAAAGTCCATACATGAGGAGCCTCCTCGTCTATTAGAGAGCTTAACTCCACCAAGAAGTCTACCAAATCCAGAGACTTTATGTTTCCCCTGGGGAGGAATTGGATGTCATACTCTGATAATTCCACATACCATGATATCGTTCTTCACGCTATGTTTGGCTTCTTCAATATCTAGTGATGGGATAATTTATTTTTACCATTACCCTTTCCCATGGAAGTAGAGCCTCAACTTCCTTGTCGTTATCACCACCACCAATGTCAGCCGCTATATCTTATGATACCTTAGTTTTACACCTTTGAACGCCTTACTAACAAAGTAGACAGGTTGTTTACTATTTTCCATTTCTTTGACAAACACCAAACTCATTGCTCTATCAGTTAATAATAATTAAAAGAATAATGGTACACCCTCAATCAAGCGAGTCAAAGCCAGAGGAGTCGCCAAGAAAATCATTAACTTTGAAAAAGCCTCATTGCACTCTTTGGTCCACTTAAGTTTCTATTTTTTCTTCAGGAAAGGAAATAGAGCACTCAACTTTTTGAAAGTTATAGATAAGAGCTTTCATATCAGAGATTCATTGATGTTTATTATCGCCATCCATGGTCGTGATGTATTCCTCTAGGTCACTATTTCTATCAAAACTTACCAGAGATGTCAGTTTAATGTTTTCTAGAACAGAAGCATCTTAGATTATGCAGGAGAGGTGTTGAGGATCTAGGATCTCATCACCTTCTAGTGTATCATTGGTATGTCAATATTTTTGAATGCGCTGGACATTAGTATATAGAGCTTCATTGACGCGATGCAATTTTCCATAATAGCATGGATTTCTAGTTGAATATGGGTGTAGAATGGTCTAGAAGAGAAGTTAAATAAACTTTTCCCTATTAAAATTTGTTTTTATAAAATAGTAGATAATGAAAGTTTGAAAAATGTTTTTGAATAGATTACGCGATTAGATAAATTTTCAGAGGAAATTAAATGAATGGAAAAAATGATTAATTGATTAAATAATATCGTGAGAGTTAATATAGTTAGATTCAAAAAGAGACATTTGAATATATCTTGAATAACTAAAGGAGTAATCTAAGATTACAATTTTTAGTATAATAAATAAAAAAGAGTTATTCGGAAGACTAGATCTAATACAAATCTACACTTAAACAAAAAATCACTATGAACATAAGAATATAACAACATGCAAACTAAGAAAGCAAAATAAACCTAGCGCATGCAAAATATATACAGAAAATAAAAAGATTGAGTTAGAGAGATTGTACGCCAAAATTTATACAAATTCGGTGCCTCAACCTCATTTGGCACATAATCTAATCTCACACGGTAAACCATCATAAATTATTGTAGTATTCCACTATTGAAAATTAATATAGTGTCCTTTTGTATAGATGATAATCATATATCACAATTGAAATACTTAGAATTAACTACTAAGCTCTACACTTCTATTTCTTTATTTTTCTTTCAACTGCATGCAACTTACAAAGTTACGAAAACTCCAAGATTCACGATCTTGAGCCGATACACCTTTATAGATCTTAAAGTACTCCAAGATCTCATTCCACAACTACCTATATTCTATTCTATCAAGATTCCCTTATTCGAGTCTTACATTTTTTATAGATGTTAGAAACTCTAAAACATCTATCAGAAGACTTCTTCTCTTTCTTTAATGGGAGTTCAATCACCAGAAATCCATAAACTTGATTTTTCTATCTGAAAAACTTTCACAAAAAATTAGAACCTCTAATAAATCACCTCAAAAAAAGAACTGAAATTCTCTCACAAATTTTAGCAACACATATACTCATCAATAATGTGTAGAGTTTGAGGTAGAAGATGGAGTTTTAGAAAATTTTACACAAAATAACTTTTATCATTCAAGAGATTATTAACATTCAAAAAGAATTTTCTTCAATGTTTATCTGAGAGAGATTTTTGTATAAATAATTAATAAAAAAAAGTATTAAAAATATAGAGAAAACAGTTTTTATATGTGCTAGAGATTGTGCACAAATATAGTATAATATTTGTTGTGAATCTTGTTGTGAATTACGACAAAATTCCATATCAATTTGTGAGGCAAATAACAATAGTAACCAAAATAAATGGTCTTCAGCAATAATAATTCGTACACAGATAATATAACAAAATAAGGCAAGAAAAAAAACTAAAGGTTTATTTACCCAGTTCGATCAAACGATCTACTCTGGGGGAGAGAGTAGCTCTCCAATTTACTATACTCCGAAAGTTGTTACAAGAGATTATATATGAGTTACAAGAAAATAACATTCGTCTTCAGGGTCTCAAGAACAACCCTGAAGGCGCCTAAGAACAACCCTATTTTCTACCCAAGTGTTTTCCTACCTCTCCAACTCTCAATATATGAATCACTCAAACCCAAGGTGTAATCCAAGGTTTTCTTTGTGCATAGCTAAAACCCTATGTTATACCTTTAAACCCTTGGTCTCCCTTGTTGGTGAAAACTCTAAGATTGCCACACACCAAACATATAAGAGATACATATTTATAATAGAAAATACCCAACAAACAAAACCCAAAATCACATGGGTCCATGGACCGAATCGAAAAAAGCCGGAAAATTCGAAATCACTATTCACCGTACGGACACCACTATTCACCGTACGGACGACACTATTCAGCGATCAATTTTTTTTCTTTTTCGACTTTTCGTCCAAATTTCTAAAACTTCTGATTTTTGCAGTAAATGAAATCTTCAAAATATGTTTTCTTTCTCTTCATCAACAGAGGTTTTAAGGCCTATTTACCATAATATCCACCTTGACTTTAAACCGTGTTGATACCAATTTAACAATCAACAACATTACTGCTCTCTACCAAGTTGAAACTTTAATCAATAACTTTGATCAAATTCAAGCAACCCTTGAATCTTGATCTTGCAACTTGCATCCACTTGTTCCCAATTACCCTTTTTTGCCTAGGTAATTTAACAAGCCTACAAGTATGATTTTTCAACCACCCTTGACTCCACCTATTTTCAAATGCCTCCCTGAAGGTTTTTCTTCTTTTAGTTTGTAGTCCTTCAGCCACATTAAATACATAATATCCAAGGCTAGCATAACCGTCTCTTTGAGATGCTACAATAATCTTCCTTATCTTGTTGAGTCAAATGATAATCAGAGATCTCTGTAACCGTTCCCTCACTACTGCTAGCATCCATAGTAGGAAACTCCACCTCAAACTGAGTTTTCTCTGTTATAGTTTCTCCCAGGTTTCTCCCTTGGTTTTCACTATTCTTCTTCAGAAGAAGTTCTCTACCAACCAAGTAAGCTATTTTAACCTTAGCTCTTCCCTAAAAACTCAATAACAACTCAGTAGTAACATGCATTTTTATCCCTTAATTTCTGCAAAATTCATTGTACTCCTTTAAAACTTTCTCAAGGCATTCATAACGCCTTAAACTCAAATCCCATAGCTCTTCCTTGTCATGAAAGCCTCCACTAGTTAACGATGAATGAATAATAACATTTGAACCTTGTAAAATATATAGACCACATATTTTAGACCCTTTAGAAATAATCAGTTCATCACGCGAAATCTTCAACACTCCAGGTTCAACTCTAGTACAATAGCCTAGATCATCAAACATACTTATAGATGACAAATTTCGCTTGAGTTATGGAATATACTCACATTGTGAATAAGAAGTTCACGATCATTAAACATTTTATATCTGATCATACCAATACCATGAACCTTGCATGTCTTATTATTACCAAGGCGAACTACTCCACCTTGCATCATCTTCAAAGTTTCAAAGTATTCTATTCTTAGACACATGTGATAAGAGCAACCTGAGTCAATGACCCAACTATCTTCAGTTTTCAAACTCGATACTACTAGTGTTTCGGCATCCTCATAACTTTCTTCACCCAATGCAACTACAACTTGAATATCATCTTCATTGATCTTTCTTTCAGGACAATCCCTTTTAAAGTGACCGATTTTTTGACAATTAAAACATTTTATCTTTGACTTGTTAGATCTCTTTGATTTGGGCATCCCTGTACACCCTCCTCTGGACACATTTAAGCCTTCACCATTATCTTCAATTTTCAAATCTTTCGACTTTGAAAATTCTTTGAATTTCACCGCCGTCTAGACTTCATCTTTAAAGTGCTCAAAGGATCTAGGTAATGAACTTAACAGGAGAAAAGCCTTGTCCTCATCATCAATATTCACTTTAATATTCTCAAGATCATCAATAATCTTGTGAAATTCTATGAGCCGTTCAACTATGAATTTATTCTCCACCATTTGAAATGAATAGAGTTATTGTTTCAGATACAACCTGTGAGGCAAAGACTTTGTCATATCTAATGATTCAATTTTTGCCCACGTAGCAACCTTAGTTTTCTCCCTGGCGACTTCTCTTAGAACTTTATCCCCGAGACACAAGATAATGGCACTCCTTGCCTTATCCATCATCTCAGTCTTATGTACCTATGTAAGCCATGCATGCATCAATTTTTCACTCTTTAAAGCATCAATATACTTATCTTAAATAAAAATTGCTTGCATCTTAATTTTCCACAACCCGAAGTCGTTGTTACCGGAAAATTTTTCGATTTGCCATCTACTAACCATGGTCCTCACTTGTCAACAATATGTCTTTGCTCCATGCTCACTGCACCACTTGTTGTGAGTCTTGCTGTGAATTACGAAAAAATTCAATATCAATTTGTAAGGCAAAGAACAATAGCAACTAAAATAAATGATCTTCAGTAATAATAATCCGTACACAGATAATATAACAGAATAAGGAAAGAAAAAAAAACCGAAGGTTTGTTTACCCAGTTTGATTAAACGATCTACTCTGGGGGAGAGAGCAGCTCTCCAAGTCACTATACTCAAAAAGTTGTTACAAGAGATTAAATATGAGTTACAAGAAAATAAAATTCGCCTTCAGGTTCTCAAGAACAACCCTATTTTCTACCCAAGTGTTTCCCTACCTCTCCAACTCTCAATATATGAATCACTCAAACCCAATGTGTAATCCAAGGTTTTCTTTTTGCATAGCTGAAACCCTATGCTATACCTTTAAACCATTGGTTTTCGTTGTTGGTGAAAACTTTAAGATTGTCACACACCAAACATATAAGAGATACATATTTATAATAGCAAATACCCAACAAACAAAGCCTAAAATCACATGGATCCATGGACCGAATAGAAAAAAGCCCGAAAACTCGAAATCACTATTCACCGTACAAACACCACTATTCACCGTACGGGCGTCACTATTAACCGACCGTTTTTTCTTTTCTTTATTGACTTTTTGTTCAACTTTCTAAAACTTCTGATTTTCACAGTAAATGCAATCTCCAAAATATATTTTCTTTCTCTTCATTAACAAAGGTCTTAAGGCATATTTACAACAATATTGTTCATATGATTTGAGTCAAAGACATAATGAATGATGCAAAACTAGCGAGGGAGTGATTTGAATCATGTAAAGAAAATCTTCGAATTTCGTTATGA
This sequence comes from Lathyrus sativus, assembly GCA_963859935.3. Taxonomy (NCBI): domain Eukaryota; kingdom Viridiplantae; phylum Streptophyta; class Magnoliopsida; order Fabales; family Fabaceae; genus Lathyrus; species Lathyrus sativus. Next base: position 754,315,393 of record OZ012735.1, read on the forward strand.
TGATTTGAATAATGGTTTAAGACATGTGAATTAAATCACACTTTATAATGATTCATATCATGTTTCAAGAGCCCATTTTAAAAACCAAAGATCAGTTCACGATTCAAATCAAACAACTTTTGATTTGAATCAAAACACAATTATGATTTGAATCAAGTGTGGGCGTGATCCAAAGCACATTTCCAGAATGAGATTCCATATTTTCAAACTCACCCGTGATTCAAATCAAGACTTTTCATGACCTGAGTCATATTTTTCGAACCCAACTTTTGGGGAATGACAAAATTCGTGATTTTAATCAAAGACTTGCATAATCAAGATCATGGATTCTAGAATTTCTTATTTCATGACATAAACTAATTGGCTCAAATAAACCTGTGTTGAATTTTAGTCAAATGTCATTTTTATGCCTGTAAAAGACAGTTTTAAGAGATGTGCGACATAATTTATTGTGAAAGACTCAGTTACAAAATAATAAACATAATGAAAAAAACAAAATACCCTAAAAACATAGGAATACCCTATAATAAATTTCATGCATCTCCAATATAATTTCTCACGATTGTTGAAGAGTGATTTGGGCAATTGGAGTTTCAGATGAATGTATGGTGGATGTCAGTTTTATCGATCTTACGGTAGACATCAATTGTACTTGAGGTAAGTACAATGGTATGAACCTTACTGATGTTTTGGATTCTGAATATGTAGAAAGTGATCCTTCTCAACCATGTAGTTGAGATATTTATAAGCTTGAATTTTCGATCAAGCAGTTGCTAAAGGACCGATTTCGATCCCTATTCCTTCCAAGTGCCGTAACTACATAAAATACTCTTTTATTTCAAAATAAATTATTCATTGGATCAATTCCCATATATTAATAAAAAAATTATTAATGAAAATTTTATAATACTTTTACTAAAACACTCTTTTATTACTAAATCACTTTTTCATTTGCAACTTGTTATCATCTTACATTCCATTTTAATGTAATCTAAATTATTAATTTAATTGGTATATTTATAGTACACTGTTTATCATTTTAAAAAAAGTACTTATTCAAAATTTGAATTATTAATGGATTTTTAGGATTCTGTTCCCCATCATCAATTATTGAAGAACTTGACTGAAAAAGCATCCTATCCCTTCCCACCATTTGTTTCTTTTGTTAAAGACCCTTAAATTCAATAAGCGCATATACTGCATTTCTGGCTTACTTCTAAGTGCTTAATTTGTAAAGAAAAATAAATAACAAACTAATCAAAATATCCTCAAAGGAATCTGAAACTCTTAAAATTCTAGGCCCATTTAGCCAATAGAGACATGCAACCTGAACCTAAAAGAAGTGAAATATTTGCTCCTATTTGAATCTTCAAATTATTTTGTAACCTTGGACTCATAAAATCTGCAGCTAATAGGTCAACTAATGCCATGTAAATCAAAATTCCAGCTGATGCAGAATTTAGAACACCTACAACTATTAGAGAAGTTGGACTATTCTCTTTGTATCCACTTGATACTGCCATCCCAATTGCTATCCCAATTGGTGTTGTTAGGGAGAAAAATGTAGCCATAATTGCTGTTGACCTAGACTCGAATTTCGCCTGCAAATTAGTTCGAATTCGTTAAAAACTGGTTCGCCAAATTCTTCTTGATCGTCTGATAAATTTATAATAAATTCATTAAAAATGATAAATTCACAATAAATTTATTAAAAATAATCAGTCGAATTCTCCTTAATCAACCGGTAAATTTATTAAAAATAGTTAGTCGGACTCTATCTAATCATCTAGATAATTCATTAAAAATATCCAATCGAATTCTTCTTAATCATCTCGGAAAAATCATTAAAAATGATTAGTCGAATTCTACCTAATCATCTAATAATTTCAGTTTAAGTGAGCATTTTAATTTTTTTTATCAGAATCTAGAAAAAGGGTCTCAATTCATTTTACTAGTGACTTTTTGGCTTTTCTCTGTTCATAGGGTAAAAGAACTTTTGATTATTTTTGTTAATTTGTACTATTGAATAGTTGAAGATGTTGTCATAATGGCAACACTTTGAAACCTACTTTCCAAACTACAAACATTCACACGCAATTCACTTTTTCCATTTTAACAAGTTTAATTTTAACTCCATTTCTTCACTACTTTCATAATACCTTACATGATTTGATGATGCAACAATGAAAAAGTCCAACAAACATTGAAAGTAAATCTAAATTGAAAATATAATCTCTTCTCAAAAGAGATTCTAATATTCACCTTGTTCAACTGTATAATTCGATTCTGACAGCTGATATTATATAATCGCGTTAAATATGTATTTAAAGAATAATTCGAATATATTATTTAAGAATTAAAATACCTGAGATATGCAACCACCAAGCCCCATTCCTTCAAAAAATTGATGAAAAGACAAGGCCACTAGGAGAGGCTTTATGGTACCAATGCTTTGTGCAGTACCTAAAGACATTCCAATGATCACTGAATGGACCACAATTCCTAACTCCAACACCTAAAAAAAAGAACCAAATTGAACAATAATTAGGCACAAAAAAAAAATTATACAAGTAAAAATTACATAAATTTGATTCAAATTTAGACCAAATAAATATAACTTTTAGCAACGGTTTCATTAATCTTACTTGTGATATAATCCGTTGCCGAATTAATTCGGATGATATTACATCATGAGAAGAGTTAGTTGATCCATGAGTGTGACCATGAGTAGCATGTGTATGAACATGTATATGACCAACATGGTCATCCCCCATTTCTTCATCTTCATGAGAAACTTGTTTAGAAGAATTGTTAAAATGTCTCCTTTGATAAAAACTCGAGGCAAACGAATCGACCATCAAAGTTCCGATCGAAGACAACATAGCAACGAGTCCGGCGAGCGGAAAATCTCCCCAAGGCTTTTCGTTAATACAAGGTGAGTTCAAACTCTCGAATGCTTCGGGAAGTATATGAATAAAACCGGTCGCCAAAATGACCCCGGCCGCGAAGGCCTTAATCATGAAAAATATGTCATTTTTAGGACTTAGAATTGGAATTCTTTTGCTTAATAATGGTAAGCTTACACCAAGAGCACCACAAACAAGGATAGAAGCAATTGAACCAAGTTTGTAATGAAGGGCTAGTTTGTTATTTTCTTTGTTTGGTTGTGTTTCACATGTAGATGAATCGCATGAAACAAGTGTTGGGAGGAAAATAATGACATAAAAAAATAATAGCTTGAAGATAGAAGTGAGAAAACTCATCATTTTGATGAATTTGAGAATTGGAAATTAGAAATGAGTAAAGTGTGAAAGAGAAAAGAGGGTGTGAGTGAATGACAAAAGTTTATACTAAGATTGTTATATTTAAAGGGTGTGGAAAAGTTTGTGATTTGAATTATTATTATCTTATTGGGATCAAAGATTTACTATATATATAAAAAGGTCAAAAGGGAAGAAAATAAAAGCCACTCTTAGAGGCTGAAATCGTGAGCATCTTAAACAGCCTATTACACCCCCCATATCAAGCTAGGCAGGTTAGATACTTTTTCTGTATTTTAGTAAAATAAATGCTTTTTTGGTAGGAAGAAAATAGACAATATATATATATATATATATATATATATATATATATATATATATATATATATATATATATAATTTCTTTAATTGCAAAGTTTTATTTATTAATTGCCATTTTTTACTAGTTGTTTATGCATTTATCTTTTTAGTATGGAATAAGTATTTTCAGCGTGCAACAGTAAAAATATAATCATTTGAGTGGAATAAGACTACAATAGACAAAAATTTCTTTTCAAAATTTAACCCTATTGAACATAAGACATCAAATTAAATTAGAAAAAACTCAGGTGATCTTATCAAATGTTCTTAAATTTTATGAAATCTCTCGATCTATATAAGATTTTGGTTGAATTGATGGGATATTAATAGGTGACAAAAACTCTTCATTTGTATCGATTAAAGATTCAATAAGATAAGACTTTTTTACGTACACAATCTTTAATATCCACTTTCATTACGATTATCTTGAATCCTAACTGACTAAGACGTTGAAGTGCTAACTATGCAGGTATCCTCTAGGTGTGTCGTACCGAAGATAAGTAACAAAGATTCAAGATTAACCTCACCGACTCCAAAGGCATCGAGATCACAACCTCTGATCCAGGTGCCGCATCACTGAATCACCTAGGAAGCTTTACTCCGCCGTAGTTTCTGCAATCTCTTCAATTTTTGGTTCCGCAACGAAAAAACGGAACCGTCTGTGGGAAATGACTTTCGATTCCTACATCTTTTTTTTTTTACGATTCTAGACCTTTGCATTCAACTTTCAAGTGTGAAATTCGCTTCGACACTTGAATGGAGATCTAGAAAATGGAACACAAGATTTGGTTGCAATCGATTGGTTCGAACTCTACATCTATCGTAGTTTATTAATTCTCTAAGTCTTCAATCCTCCCTATCTCTGACTTCTTTGATATGTGGAAATGGCTGGATCTAGAGCTACTTGTTCCACCATCGCGTGCGAAGCCTCCTTGGCTGCTTCCATCATAACATCAATTTGTCAATCGACCAAACACCACTCCTCTTCTTAGTGAAGTGAATGTCAACGTCGACGTTCCTCACCGATACAATACTCGAGCAGGCCATCAGCAAATAATGGACCAGTTAAAGCAAGAAAACAGGGCACTCTGTGAAGAAGTCACAACACTGAAAGAAAGCTTGGAAAGACTCAATGGTATGATGGAAGCATTGGTGGCTGCCCATAATTAATCGTCACACAACTGACAAGAGCATATCTAGAGGACTGTAATCTCAGAAATTGTATCCGCGCTGATCCCAGTTGCAACATCCCACTCTACCCCGTACGCGTATTATAGGAATATTAAAGAAAATACATCAGAGTTTTCAAAACACCTAGGATGTCACATAGACATTTTTCTCATTCAATGAAGTATCAAGTCACTTCATGCTTTCCACAATACTTCAACAAGTTCATTCAATAAAATAGCGGAATAAAATCAATGTTTAAACATAATCCCCACAACCGGTGGTTATACATCATTAATCCAACAAATAAAAGATACATAACAATTAATCAAGAAAATAAGCAAAATATAACGTAATTCCGTCATCCCATGTTACGTATCAGAGCGACTCCTAGGACTCGATCAAATAGCAACACACTCTAAACACTACTCAGGTACCTGGTCATCTGCACTCCCCAAGGAACACAGGTGCAACAAACATAAAAGGGGTGAGAACTACATTCAATAAATAAGCGGTGAAATACACACGCTAAAGAGTAGTTACACACCACACACACAATCATACACCTGCAACGCACATACACGTGCCATCTCAATCACTCGGCATTAATAGCCCATAATCAAATATAAATATGTAATGTGACTCACTGACTCGACATAATACATGTGGTACCAACACAAATACGTACAGTTCACCCTAGAACCCGATTCCCGTCGAAATCCGGATAAGTCGTATACGTTCCTCTGAACTACAACTTATCTCCACAACGAATTCCACATGAAGTCTGGATGAACTAGGCACCCATCATGGATTCCCACCTAGTCATCTCCACAAGACACATGACATGAAATGCATGACAACGCCATTATGCAAATATAATAATAATTTCAAGCATAATTGACGATTATCAATGATCCACACGAGCCATCCACTCACCGTAATCCTCTCGGGAATTACTATCATCACACCAGATCGTCCACACTGGACGGTCCTGGCCCACACATATCAATCACACCCCTAAGGGAAAACACATAAATTTTCACATTCTCCCTAATTAAATTCATTACTAACCTTCCTTAGGTTCATTTTAGTCATACTAATCCTATCAATTAAACGGAAATGCATTCCAAGCGGAACTGGACAAAAATCACAAAAATTGGGGAAAAGTCATCCTATGTTGCCTATACGCGTACCAACATGGTCCATACGCGTAATGCGTGTTATCATACGCGTATTGGACCTCCCTTACGCATATGACTAGAGGCTGTCACCTCCCTAAATCCCTCAGAGACACTCCTTACGCGTATGGCTACCCCCATGCGCGTATTGCCAAGCCCCATACGCGTACCATACGCGTATCACTAGATGACCGTGTTGGCACTGGGGACGGGGTACGTATGATACACGTACGGCCCTGGGTATGTCCCCCATATGCGTAAGGACACCCCCATTATGCGTATGACCAGCAGATCTGTCAAAAAAACCCAGATTTCATCTCCTTCACAAATTTCCACTCAATGCTTATCATTCTACCACCCAATTCATCCTAGAACTCAGTTTTTATGTCATTTAATCCTCTATATCTTCGCTATACTTCATCTACCCTTTATTCTTCCAAGATTTCTTGCATCTAAATTCAATCTCATTAACCCCTAACCCTTATTTCCCAGATCTGTTACCTATCTTGATTTTATTTCAGCATCAATGAATTTCCACGTAATTTTCATATCAATCCCAGATTCATACACATAATCATCATATAATAATCATTCGACAATAACAGTAATTTTAGGGAATTCATCATGTTACAAAATTCAGATCAAGGAAACCAAAAATAGACATAAATCCTATGAGAGAAAAGACCTCTCACTAACCTCTCATGTGAATTCGCCCATATTGAAATTCATTTTTCCCTTACCTTGGATTGAAGCTTTTTCCTTGATAACAATCAAGAATTGGTTCCTTTGCCCTAGTTCTCCTTTCTCTGTCTTTTTCCTCTTTTACGTGTTAACTGTCTAACTCTTCCACTAACCTTCTCTTAACCCTTTAACAAGATTTTTAACTCATTTAATCCAATTAATAATAATAACAATAATATTAATAATAATAATAATAGTAATAACTATCATCCTATTAATATTATTATCAATAATAATTAAATAATAATATCAATAACCATAATATTTTCATTATTGTTATTAAATGGTTAGTATTATTACTATAGGTCCACCTTACCCCAACTAAGGTCAACTCTCACCCTCGCCCCTAACATCATATCCTTATTAAGGACATCACAACCAATACACGTACAAAAAAGTATAAAATGACTAAATAATTTAAATGGGGTGTTACACCAGTGGCGCCAACAAGTGAACCACAATATAGTATGCCTCCTGGTTTTCTTTGGGGAATGCCTCCTCATTTTACTTCAACTGGATATTGTCCACTGTTGAAGCGGTAAAGCAGCAAGCAAAAATATTATTTTCGGAAGAATTTCCTCCGGGATTTATCGTCTCCACAGGGATCAGTGTGAGGGAAAGAATGACGTTTGACAATCTCTACGTCTCTAAGCTTGGGTTTGAATGGTTTGAGATAAAAATTCAAAAGGAAAAACATAAAACAAGAAAATAAGGACATTCTTAAGAAATGAGAAAACTCGTCAGGAGTTGTATTTCGTTCTACCCATCATGTACTAAAAAAATATATGGATCAAATGCACGCAACCTAATTCGCTCGTCAATATCATCACGTATCGGTCACAATAGAGCTTATCTCTAACGCAAAGTCGAGAGATCAATTGTATCGTCTCATTGTTGATCTTTCACACAACTCGACAACACGGAGCATTAAGAATCGATACCCACGTGAATATTAGTCCTAAATCTATCTCTAGCATTTAGAATCTAATAGATGTTCATCTTAGATCGAGTTCGAACAATATATGTCTATAGCAATCCAAATCCATTAAGTAAAAAATCAAGATAACCATCGATAAAGAGTTGTAAAAGAGATTTTATACAAAGATTCATAAATATACATACAATCAAGATAAACTTACATACAAAACCCCAACAAATGAAAAATACATAGAGAGGAAGGAAGAAGAACACAAATCTCACGGTTTATCAATTCCAATTGAAGTGGATTCGACTCCGGATCGTCAAGATGCACCCTCCAATGTTGTTTCTAAGCTAAATCTACTCAAGAATATGTTTGATGAAGTTGGGGTAAAAAGTTCCCAAACAACATACCCTAAAAAAATGCTGAAAAATCACTTACATAGACAAAAATGGGTCCCAGTATTCGCATGGCGAAGTCCTGTTCGCCTGGAGAACATATGCAACTTTTGCTACTTCCAAAACAGTGTTTTTCACGCGTTTTAGAACTTTCTGTTTGCCTGGCGAACATGACAGCAAACCAGCATTTGTTTCGACCATAACTTCTGAACCGTAACTCCGTTTTACACGCGGTCGGAAGTGTTGGAAAGCTTATTCAATGCTCTATAAGATAATGACAAAATATCATTGCTTATATACCTACAAAAAATGAGAAAAAATTAATTAAACTCAATGAAATTTACGCGACACTCAATATATACACTATAATTTAAACTATACAACATATGCACAAAAGTTGAGGTTTATTGGTTGAATCAAGCCAATAAGTGCCAATTATTTACACTCTAAATCATTACATTTTAGCACTTATCAACTCTCCCCAACTTAAACTTGTTTGTCCTCAAACAATAATCGATCAACTCAAGGAAACAAAAGTAATAACCAAGCAATCACGATTCAACAAATTTTGAAAAACAAAAACAAATGTATGGTTCAACACAAAAACGTACATGCAAAGCAAAACATACAACTAAACTATAACGATAACATGAAAATGAATCAAATCCTAAATACAAAACACATGTCAAAAATTCTAAGACACTACAAAGTTCAAAAATGAATCACACCTAGCACACACTTCATCGGTAGATGAATAAAAAAAATACGAGGGACTTAACTCTCACCCAACAATCAAGTTAACAACAAGTTAAATTATGCATTCAGCAAGAAAAAACTCATATTGAACAGTATAAAAGCAAAAATCACAAGGGCTTTAAGGGTTGTAATGTGGCTTGGGTAACAAAAAATTGTTTTTCTCAAGGTAAAAGAACAAAAACTTGCCTAATCAAATGAGAGTGATCATTTCTCACAATCTCAAGCACTCACAAATTTCAATCACCTTTTTCTCTTTTCTAAATTGTTACACCATTCCACGCAACTTATTCGCATAACATTATTCTATTTTTTTCATTTTTTTTCAATTCTTTTCCCTCTTTTTTTTTTTCTTTTTTTTTTTTATTTTTTTTCTTTCTTTTTCAAACTTTTTCTTTTTCTCAACCTCTTAGCAACCAACCTCTTCTCCCCAACTTGAATACAACCACACATAGTGACATGAATGCTCCCAAACTTATTAGGCACGGGTAAAAACTCAAATAACAAGTCATGGTTATAGTTCAAGAAAAAGTATTAGAATCCACACAAAAATGAACTTAACACCAATATGGATTCTAACAAAGGCTCAAAGGGGTAAGCAAATTCTCACTCACTCACAAGGTAGATTGACTATTTGGTCAAGTGGGTATGCTCAAAATCGAACAAAATTCCTTGATCATTTTAGTGCTATCATACAAATTAACACAAATACAAGATTAAACATAATAAAACCGAGTTAAATAGGAATGTTGGTCTCCTGCATATAGTAAACACTGGAAAGCTCCTCACAAAAAGGTTAGTTCTAAAGTGATTCAAAACTAAACAAGTATGACAAAAGAATGAATGACATGAAAATTATACAAATGAAAAGTCTCATAATCATGCTATATTCTAGAAAGCGATAAACGAGTACCTTGCAAAGTACTAACTTCAAACTATATCAAAACCATACATTCACAAGTTGAAACGATCAAACTTGGAAAATCACAAAATGCATCCTCAAGCTAATCAAAAACAAACTTGAGAGCAAACACAAACATTATTCTAACAACCTAACAAAATTGAATTAAACTAAATAAATATAAAGCTATACAAACTCAAAAACCATTGGGTTGCCTCCCAACAAGCACTTGTTTCATGTCACTAGCTCGACACCTTTAGTGTTCTTTGCTAGTAACTTTCTCACATACACGTCGATGCTTTGTCAAAGCGCCAACCTAAAGAAAGTGTCCTAACCAAACACTTGAACAAATGTTACGAGAACAAAATATATACAACACTCAAACAAACATAATGGAAGACAAAAGAAAAACAAGTATCTATACAAGCATATATATACAATTATGTGCAAAGCTTAGAAATATAAAAACTATCGCAATGCGACTCAATATCACAACCAATCCCCGACAACGGCGCCATTTTGTTGAAGCGGTAAAGCATCAAGCAAAAATATTATTTTCAGAAGAATTTCCTCCAGGATTTATCGTCTCCACAAGGATCATTGTGAGGGAAAGAATGTCGTTCGACAATCTCTACGTCTCTAAGCTTGGTTTTGAATGGTTTGGGATAAAAATTCAAAAGGAAAAACATATAACAAGAAAATAAGTACATTCTTAAGAAATGAGAAAACTCGTCAGGAGTTGTATTTCGTTCTACCCATCATGTACTAAAAAAATATATGGATCAAATGCACGCAACCTAATTCGCTCGTCAACATCATCACGTATCGCTCACAACAGAGTTTATCTCTAACACAAAGTCGAGAGATCAACCGTATCGTCTCATTGTTGATCTCTCACATATCTCGACAACACGGAGCATTAAGAATCGATACCCACGTGAATATTAGTCCTAAATCTATCTCTAGCATTTAGAATCTAATAGATGTTCATCTTAGATCGAGTTTGAACCGTATATGTCTATAGCAATCCAAACCCATTAAGTAAAAAATCAAGATAACCATCAATAAAGAGTTGTAAAATAGATTTTATATAAAGATCCATAAATATACATACAATCAAGATAAACTTACATACAAAACCCCAACAAATGAAAAATACATAGAGAGGAAGGAAGAAGAACACAAATCTCACGGTTTGTCAACTTCGATTGAAGTGGATTCGACTCCGGATCGTCAAAATGCACCCTCCAATGTTGTTTCTAAGCTAAATCTACTCAAGAATGTGTTTGATGAAGTTGGGGTAAAAAGTTCCCAAACAACATACCCTAAAAAATGCTGAAAAATCACTTAAATAGACAAAAATGGGTCCCAGTATTCGCCTGGCGAACATATGCAACTTTTGCTACTGCCAAAACAGTGTTTTTCACGCGTTTTAGAACTTTCTGTTCGCCTGGCGAGCTTTTGTTCGCCTGGCGAACATGACAGCAAACCAACACTTGTTTCGACCATAACTTCTGAACCGTAACTCTATTTTACGCGCGGTCCGAAGCGTTAGAAAGCTTATTAAATGATATATAAGATAATGACAAAATATCATTGCTTATATACCTACAAAAAATGAGAAAAAATCAATTAAACTCAATGAAATTTACGCGACACTCAATATATACACTATAATTTAAACTATACAACATATGCACAAAAGTTAAGGTTTATTGGTTGAATCAAGCCAATAAGTGCCAATTATTTACACTATAATTTAAACTTCTTTGGGGAATGCCTCCTCATTTTACTTCAACTAGATACTGTCCACTAGCTTCTGAAGCTCTAGTTGTAACTGTTGTAATGATTGTGCCACCCCCTTGGTGAATACTGTTCCTTATAACCCTAAAGAACCAGTGTACCATACTACACCTAGTGAGAGTGTTAGAATTGATGAAAGGATGGATGAGTTCCAAGATAAGTTCTTGGAGATGTAGAAATAGATTAAGGACCTTCGTGGGAAAAATCTATTTCGGAAGAGTGCTTCTGATATTTGTTTAGTCTCGAATGTCAAGATTACTCACAAATTCAAGGTTCCTGACTTTGAGAAGTACAAAGAAAACTTTTGCTCTTAGAGTTACCTTGTTATATATGCCCTTAAAATGTCAACACATACCAACAATGATCAACTGTTTATTCATTACTTCCAAGACAGTCTGACAGGCGCAACTCTTAAATGGTACATGGGGCTAGATAGTATGAAGATACATACCTTCAATGATCTTTGTGATGCTTTTATCAAACAATACAAGTATAATGTTGATATGGCACCCGACAGAGATCAGTTGAGAGCCATGACTCAGAAGAATATAGAGGATTTCAAAGAGTATGCCCAATGCTGGCGCGAAGTGGTTGCTCAGATCACCCAACCTTTGGAGGAAAAAGAAATGACCAAGATTTTCTTGAAGATTCTAAGTCCTTTTTTCTATGAAAGGATGGCAGCTAGCACACCCAGTGATTTTACTGAGATGGTAAACATGAGAATGCGTATTGAAAAAGGAGTTCGTGAGGGTAGGCTGACTAAAGAAGCTGGTACTTCTAGCAATGCAAAGAAACATGAAAGTAGTTTCGTGAAGAAGAAAGAGCAAGAAGTAAGTATTGTGCACCATGGTCGATCCAGAAGGAGGTACCAACAACATCAAGAGATTGCAAATGTGTCTCCAATCATTACTACTCTCGTTTATCTACCACAGTTTGCGCAGCAATATCAACCACAACCACAAGCTCCACAATAGCAACAACATCAGCGTTATCAGAATCGAAAACCTTCCCAACAGGCTCGGCAACCATTCAACAATCACACTCATGGGTATAGAAATCCACAATTTGATCATATCCCTATATCATATGCAGAACTGTTTCCCACTTTGTTGCAAAAAGGACACATTCAGACTAAGTCTCCACCAGAAGTTCCGAAGGACCTCCCCTATTGGTACAAAACATGTCAATTTTGTCTGTATCATCAAAGAACACCAAGTCATAATATTGAAAATTGTATTGGGATGAAAGCATATGTGCAGAGATTAGTTAAATGTGGGATTTTATCCTCCAAGGACACAAATCCAAATGTGCAAGCCAATCCTCTCCCACCGCATGGATATGTCAGTGTGAATATGGTGCATGCTATCCTGATGATTTCAGGATTTTTAATATTTTAGATCTAAATGAAGATTTGGTTAGAGTGCATGAAGGATTGGTTATTCATGGTCATTTGTAACCACATGACTATGCAACCTGTGTTGTATGTACAATGACACTTAGATGGGGCTGTCAATTTGTGAGGAGAAGTCTTCAACATTTACTAGATCAAGGAGTTTTGAAATTTTGTAGGAACAGGGATGCTCTTGAATATCAGCCTCATGTCAATATGGTGCAAGGGTACCCTGGAAAATATGTTGTTTTTAATGTTAGGTACATCCGAGAATCTTTGGTGAGGATTCATGGGGGATTGACTAGGATACTTCTCTTTAGCCATGAAAGACATAACTATGTCGCTTGTAGCATTTATTCAGTCAATTCACGAGGGTGTCGGCTGGTAAGATGAAGATGAAGAGATGTTTGTAATTGTACCCTAATTTAAAGAATTGGAGTGTATTGAGTTCACTTATGATAGCATAAAATCTTACACAACTCCTTTGATCATAAATGTTCCTAGCCCAACCCCCTATGTCTCTGATAGGGCGGTTCCTTACAACTATAATGCCACTATGTTGGAGAATAGGAGAGAGGTACCTCTTCCTGTCTTTCCATTTGTTGTCAATATTGACCATATCAGCAAGGTTTCTAGGAGTGATCGTGTTTTTTATTCAACACATGCAAAGGAGAAGGAGATCTCTTTTGAGCAGTCGATTGTGAAAGATTCAACTATAGGGCAAACTAGTGGGACTGATCCCTTTTCTAAATCAGGTGAGTTTCTGAAGATGATTAAAAAAGTGAGTATAAGATTGTAGACCAGCTTCTGCAAACTTCGTCCAAAATCTTCGTGTTACAATTGTTGATGAGCTATGAAGCCCACAGAGAGGTGATACAGAAAGTCCTCGAACAAGCTTATGTCGACCATGACGTGACTGTTGATCAATTTGATGGAATTATAGACAATATTACCTCGTGCAACAATCTCAGTTTTTGTGAAGAAGAACTCCTAGAGGAGGGGGTGAAGCACAATATGGCACTACACATTTCTATGAATTGCATGAATTATGCATTATCGAGTGTGCTAGTTGACACTAGATTATCATTAAACGTGATGCTGAAAGCAACTCTTGCGAGATTGTCATATCAAGTGTCTCCTATGAGACCAAGTGGTGTTGTTGTTAAGACTTTAGATGAGTCGAGGAAGATCGTGATTGGGGAGGTGGACCTACCTATGACCATTGGGCCCCATATCTTTCAAATCACTTTTCAGGTCATGGACATTCATGCTGCCTAAACCTGTTTATGGGTAGGCCATGGATACATGAGGCTAGAACGATCACGTCTACATTGCACCAAAAACTAAAGTCTGTTAATGAAGGGAAACTGGTTACAATTTATGGGGAAAGAGCTTTAGTGGTAAGCCATCTCTCTTATTTCTCATACATTGATGTAGACGAAGAAGTAGGAACCCAGTTCTAGGCTCTTTTAATTGCTGGTAGTAGTGCCAAAAAGAGTGGGGTCTCTATTTCATCTTTCAAGGACACGCAGTGAAGAGTGGTTCTTAAGAAGGATGGGGGCAAGTGTTGTCTTTTCCTGAAAACAGAAACAAAGAGGGTCTTGGTTTCTCAATTGTCAACTCTAATAAGCCTGCTACAAAAAGCATGACTATTCCACCTATTGAAGAGGTTTTTCGTAATGGAGGGATCATCCATCCACTTAAAGTCAATGTTATACTTGAAGACGAGTATGATGAAGATCAACCTGACTTTGTGACGCATGCAGCGGTTGCCCAGAATTGGAGTGCTGTTAATGTTCCTGTTATTATTCATTTATCAAAGTAATTTTCTTTTGTTGTGTTTTAAGCTCTTTGCTCTGCCCAAGGTAAAAGAGTTGTTGTGTGGGCTTATCTTTTCATAATTCCCCCTGCTCTTCCTAAGGAAAAGGTGATATTGTGTTAGGGCTTTTGTTTAGAAACTGCTATCGTTAATAAAATAATCATTTTGTGATTCCGCTTACTTGTTTTTACTTTTCTGCTTTTCTGGAAAAATGGTAATCATAAAAACCCATTTTTTTTTATCACTTTGCCTATATGTGCACACACTTTCACTTTTATAAAATCTAAAATAAAGCCAAATCACATTTGCAGATTATTGCACGAGCAAACCATCAAAAACAATGACCCAGTGCCTTCTCCAAACTTTGAGTTTCCTGTGTTCAAAGCCGAAGAAGAAGAAGAAGAGATTCCTGAGGAGATTTCTCGGTTACTTGAGAATGAAGATAAAGCCATTCAGCCTTACAAGGACTTGCAGAGGTCATTAATTTGGGTATAGAAGAAGACCGTAAAGAAGTGAAAATTAGAGCTTTACTTGTGCCTGATGTGAAAGAGAGATTGATTGAGTTGCTCAAGGAGTATAATTATGTGTTTGCTTGGTCATACCAAGATATGCCTGGTCTTGACACCACTATAGTGGAGCATCATTTACCTTTGAAGTCAGAATGTCCGCCAGTTAACCAGAAACTTAGGAGAACTTGCCCTGACATGGCACTGAAGATCAAAGAAGAAGTACATAAGCAAATTGATGCAGGTTTCCTCGTCACATCTGAGTATCCATAATGGTTAGCCAATATTGTGCCCGTTCCAAAGAAGGATGGCAAGGTTTGCATATGTGTTGATTATCGAGATTTGAACAAAGCCAGTCTGAAAGATGATTTTCCTCTGCCACACATTGACATGTTGGTATACAGCACTGAAAAATACAAGGTATTCTCCTTTATGGATGGTTTCTCAGGTTATAATCAAATCAGGATGGCTCCCGAAGATATGGAGAAGACATTGTTTATTACACCTTAGGGCACCTTTTGTTACAGCGTTATGCCGTTCGGTCTAGAAAATGTTGGCGCAACATATCAAAGAGCCATGACTACCCTTTTCCATGATATGATGCACAAAGAGATTGAAGTCTACGTGGATGACATGATAGCTAAGCACAAGACTAAAGAGGACCATGATGAATATTTGTTGAAGTTGTTTCAGCGATTGAGGAAATATCAACTTCATTTGAATCCTAACAAGTGTACATTTGGTATTCGCTCAGGAAAGCTCTTAGGTTTTATTTTTAGCCAAAAAAGGAATTGAGGTGGATCCTGATAAGGTTAAATCCATACAAGAGATGCCAGCTCCAACTACAGAAAAATAGGTCAGAGGTTTCTTGGGACGTTTGAATTATATTTCTCAGTTTATCTCGAATATGACTGCCACTTGTGGACCTACTTTCAAGCTTCTTAGAAAAAACCAAGGTTGTGTTTGGACTGATGATTATCAGAAAGGATCCGATAGTATCAAGGAGTATCTTCTTGAACCTCCTATTCTGATTCCTCCGATTGAAGGAAGACCTTTGATAATGTATTTGACCATTTTGGAAGATTCCATGGGGTGCGTACTCGGTCAACAAGACGAGACAGGAAAGAAAGAGCATGCTATCTACTATGTGAGTAAGAAATTCACCGGCTGTGAGTCTCGATACACAATGCTAGAGAAAACTTGTTATGCTTTAGCATGGGTTGCATGACGTTTGCGTTAGTACATGGTAAACTATACCACTTGGCTGATTTCTATGATGGACCCAATCAAATACATTTTTGAGAAACCCGCTCTGATAGTAAGAATTGCCAGATGGCAAATGTTATTGTCAGAATATGATATTGAATACCATACTCAAAAGGCTATCAAAGGAAGTGTTTTGGCTTATCACTTAGCTCATCAACCTATTGAAGACCGTCAGTCTGTTGAGGATGATTTTCCGGACGAAGATGTGATGTATTTAAAGATGAAGGATTGTGAAAAACCCTTACCGGATGAAGGACTTGAGCCAGATTCTCAATGGGGTCTAATTTTCTATGGTATTGTCAACTCCTATGGGAAAGGGATTGGGGAAATCATTATGACCCCTCATGGATCCCACATCCCATTTACTTCTATATTAACTTTCACATGTACAAACAATAAAGCTGAGTATGAGGCATGTATTATGGGCCTTGAAGAGGCAATTGATATGAGAATCAAGAACTTGGAGGTTTATGGTGATTCTGCTTTAGTGATCTACCAAATCAAAGGAGAGTGAGAAACTCGTTAGGATAGTTTGATTCCATACAAAGATTATGCAAGAAGACTGCTCCCTTTCTTCAATAGAGTAGAATTTCATCACATTCCTTGTGATGAGAATAGAATGGTGATCGGTAATTTTTATGCTTTCTTTTACCATTAATTTTAGTTAATCTTGTTATATGTTTAGTCTCGTTATTACTCTTTTTCCACATTTTATGCGTTGGTTGTGTCTCTTTAATGTTTTTAGGTTCAGATGAACATTCAGAAAGAATTCGGTGTGATAAAGAGGAAAAATACGAAGTTTCGGTGGAATTTTGCCCATCCTACAGGGAGCCAACACGGGCACCCGTGTCACCTAACACGGGTCATGTCAGCATACAGGGAGACAGTGGGAATTAAAGAGGAAATTGAAGAAAATAGCGGGTTGACACAGGCACCCGTGTCAGCTGACACGGGCCATGTCAGCAAGCCTAGAGCTTCAAAACACAAAACTTGGAAAACAGAAGGCTGACACAGCCACCCGTGTCAGCCCAATACGCATATTTTCATATTTTCTTGTTTTTGGAACTAGTGTTAAGTGTGAGGTTATTTCAGGCATTTCCAACGAATGTCATTTGATTTTTCACTATTTAGAAGAGTTTTGACGAAAAAAGGAATTTTGGATGGGAGAAGAATTTTATGATCAAAGATTGGAGAGCACAAGGTTTTCGGAGGGCAAAGGATTTTCATGAGCGGAAGCAATTGACGATCCGAGTTATTCCAAATTCTTGTAATGTCTACTTTTTACATTGTATTTCCTTTAAACACTATGAGTAGCTAAACCCCCAATTCTAGGGGGTGTCCCTGATTTGGACCTATAATGACTGTGATATTAGTATTGAAATAACAATCTCTTTGTTTTTCATAATTGATTTGGTCTCTAGCTATTCTTAATGCTTGCCCAGTCTGACAAACAAGGTTTGATTTTCGATTAACGATTAGGATAGACCGCCGTTGTTAATGCTTTGCTTTGGATTATTCTATAGTAGATATCTCCTAGGACTAGAGATACCCTATAGAAACCAGAATATTCTTGATCATTGATTGCTTAATTTTATTTGTGATTCTCTATGGACATAGGAATTAGGATGGATGATTAAAGGTTTTCTCACTAAGGACTTAGGAGTAAACATTTCAAAGAATCAGTAATCAATTAGTTACAATAAGTTGTTGCAGTGTTAATTCAGAGTTGTTATTGAGTCGGATCATACACCATCTCTAGCATAGTTTACTCATATATTTTCTAAACCTCTCAATTACTTTATTTATTTTATGTGTAATTGTTTTATAACTTCACCAAACAATCCAAAACCCCCAAGCTTTTATTTAGTTGAATTGGACTCAGAACTCTATATCCTCTAGCAGTCCTTGAGATCGACATTTGGGACTTTATCCCTTATTACTACATAGGCAAAATAATACACTTGCTATTTTTCCAATCAAGTTTTTGGCTCCGTTGCCGGGGACTACCAAAGATAACATAGTTTGTAGATTTAATTCAATTGAAATTTTGCTGCTCTGTAGCTAAAATTTTGAAAATTTTCAGTTTTAAAATTTTGATACGTGCGGATAACTTTTTACTTAATTTTTCTACTAATCTATGTATGCGAGGAAATTCCTCAGCTGATTTTACTTTTGACACAAAACCAAAACGATCATTGCATGCTAGACATAGACAAGCTAAACAAGCAAGCCTGATAGCTTTAGAAGAGAAGACTCCAATCCCATAACAAGAAAAAGAAGAAGTTTCTGTTCATTCGGAGAATTCAGATACAGGTTCAGAGTCAGATACCGAGTTAGAGACAGAAACAGTAATGGGTGAACCTCAAGAAAGACTTCTTGGGGACTATGGGGGAGCAAATACTCTAGCAAGTCGGTTGACTATTGTGAATCAACTGGACAATGTTGCTAACTTTCAGTTGCATCCTATAATAATCCAAAAGTTTGAGAAGAGACCTTTTACAGGGAATATTAATGAAGATGAAAATAAGCATTTACAAAGGTTTCTTCCTATGAGCAATACTTTGAAGATTGAGGGTATTCTGAAGAAGTAAAGAAATTAAGAATGTTTCCGTTCACTCTTTCTGAAGATGCTTAATAGTGGTTTTACTCATTACCTATTGCGAGTATTACTACTTAGGAAGAGATGGAGAAGACTTTTCTTAATGAATACTTTCCTGCTTCTGTTTATATTCGAAAAAGGTCTGATATTGTGAATTTTAAGCAGAAAGAAGGAGAATCACTGGGTGATGCATACAAGAGGTTCAAAAGGCTATTAGTGGCATGTCCCACTCACAATATGGATCCAACTGAACAGATGCAGATGTTTGTAAATGGATTCCGAATGAAGACTAAGCAACTTATTGATACAACTGTTGGTGGCTCATCAAATTTTACAACAGCCACTGGTATCAAGAAGATCATAGAAGCCATTGTTGCAAATGAACATTTGGAGTTATATGACCGAAGTCTAAGTAAACCCGAGGGTGTGATTGACTTGAAACTTACAAATCAGGTTGTGAAGATAGAAGACCAAGTGGCTGCTGAAGTAGAGTGAATACTCAAGGGCATGAATTTAGGTACTCAACAAGTAGCTCAAGTTCAAACTGGTCAAGTTGTGAGTTGTGAGATTTTTAGTGGACCCTGCGCAACAAATTGAAGAGATAAAGTTTCTGAAGCAGAATAACCCTTATTCTCAGACTTATAATCCAGTGTGGAAGAATCATCCTAACTTCTCCTGGAAAGATCAGAATCAACCTCAATACCAACAGCAATAATAGGCTCCTCAGAAAGCAGAGTGGGAGATACCTATTGAAAAGATGACATCTCACAATATTTAATTCCAAGAAAAGACCCGAAATAATCAAAGGAATACCATAACTTCTATAAAAAATCTTGAGGTTCAGATGGAACAAATAGCACAACAACTCTCCATGCAAACTCAAGGAACCTTCCCGAGCGTGACATTACGAAATTCAAAAAAATACGAGAATGTTAATGTTGTCACAACAAGAAGTCAGAAAGTTGTTGAAGAAGAGGAAGAAAGGGCAACAAATGATTATCATTGTATAGAGGTGGATCTGGAAGTGAGAGAAAATAAGAAAGAACCTGAAGAAGTTATACCACCCATAAAGCCAACTGAAGAGAAAAAGAAAGAGGAGGCTAAACCCAAGATCAAGCTACCTTATCCTCCGAGAGTGACGAAGAAGGATCTAAAGAAGAAATATTTTGAGAAATTTATCACAATGTTCAAAAAGTTAGAGATCAATATGCCTTTCTTTGAAGCACTCGAGCAAATTCCATTGTACAAAAAATTCATGAAAGAGGTAATCATTAAAAAGAGACCAATGGGAGAGGAGCTGAAAATTTTAACTGAGCAATGTAGTGAAATATCACAAGGTAGGAGAATCCCCATCAAGCGGAAAGATCCTGGATTTGTAGCCATCACATGCACTATAAAGAACAAAACTTTCAAGAAGGTCCTAATTGATTCGGGTGCTAGTGTGAATCTCATGCCATTATCTATTTTTAAAAAGCTGGGTATTGAAATGTCAGCGATACAGGCACAAATTTAAAATTTACCGACCACACTATTAAACAGTCATATGGGCTAGCCGAAGATGTACTGGTGACGATTGATAAATTTATCTTTCCAGTTGATTTTGAGATCATGGACATTCCAGAAGATGAAGAAACCCCTATTATTCTTGGTCGACCATTCTTGCTCACAAGTCGATGCAACGTTGATGTGGAAAAAGGAACTCTGACATATGAATTAGGGTGGATGATTAAAGGTTTTATCACTAAGGACTTAGGATTAAACATTTTAAAGAATCGGTAATCAGTTAGTTACAATACGTTATTGCAGTGTTAATTCAGAGTTGTTATTAAGTCGGATCATACACCATCTCTAGCATATTTTACTCATATATTTTCTAAACCTCTCAATTACTTTATTTATTTTATGTGTAATTGTTTTATAACTTCACCAAACAATCCAAAACCCCCAAGCTTTTATTTAGTTGAATTGGACTCAGAACTCTATATCCTCAAGCAGTCCTTGAGATCGACAGTTGGGACTTTATCCCTTATTACTACATAGGCAAAATAATACACTTGCTATTTTTCCAATCAAATTTTTGGCTCCGTTGTCGGGGACTACCAAAGATAACATAGTTTGTAGATTTAATTCAATTGAAATTTTGCTGCTCTGCATCTCAAATTTTGAAAATTTTCAGTTTTAAAATTTTGATACGTGCGGGTAATTTTTTTATTTAATTTTTATACTAATCTGTGTCTAATTTGTGTATGCGAGGAAATTCCTCAGTTGATTTTACTTTTGACAAAAAGGTTCAAACTCGCGAATTTAGATAAGACGATATTGTGCTTAAGAAAATCCAATCTTTCCTCACTGATTTTAGGGGCAAGTGGACTCCTAATTATGATGGGTCGTACGTTGTCAAGAAAGTCTTCTCAGGAGGCGCTTTGATATTAACGACTATGGATGGGAAGGAGATCACTCGTCCTGTGAATATTGATGCAGTAAAAAAGTACTACGCCTAAAATGAAAAGAACAACTTGCTAAGTTAAAAACCCGAAAGGGCAGCTTGGGTAAAAATGAGCATCTCGGTGGAATGAAAACCCGAAAGGGCGGTCCAGACAAAAATTAGAGACATAAAATAGAATAATCGTCTCGGTAGATTGAAAACCTGAAAAGGAAATCTAGGCAAAAGTTAGGGATAAGGCTAGTCAGCTGTATCAGATCAGATTGGATTATCGGAAGCCACTTCTTTCACCAGACTCTTCATTCAGATCGTCAAAAGACTCATAATATAGGAAATTCAAAGTTGTTTAGGAGGATAGTGGTTATTGTTCTTTGATGTAACCTTTTCCATTATTTACCGTTTTCCAACTTTGTAATGATCCATGGAGTCATGTCATTTGCTGACTACCATTCAGTTAATAAATTTGAGCCTTTTCCATTTGTTAGTAATCTTTATGTTTATTACTATCTTGAAAAATGTATTTTATTTTTGATAACGGCTTTGAAACAAATTTAAATTGTTTTCTAAAATGTGTGTGTATTTTACTTTGATTTATGAACACTTAAAAAGGACATTAATAATTTCTCCAAGAAAGGTGGACTTTGAAATGCAGAACTACGTCGTCTTCATGACTTTCCTCACCCATGTCCCCAGAAAGTTTCTACTTCAAGTGGTGTGACAAATCCCCAGTGAGTCTCTACTTCAAGCAGTTATGGCAGGTTTGATGCAGGATTTCCCCAGTTGGTGACCTAAGAGTTCCCCAGTGAATTTCCTTGGCTTCAAGCTTCCCGTTTAACTGTATGTTATTTCACTTCTCAATGAATTTCTCATAACTTCAATCTTCCCCAACAAAGTGGATGTTTATTTCATCCCCATGAAGTATCAACTCTGACATCTACAGCTACGACTTTGATCCGAGCTTATCCAATGAAGTGGATATTTATTTTATCCCCTGTGAGGACTCACTTCTGGCATCTCCATTTACAACTCTAATGAAGATCTTTCCAGTGAAGCAGATATTTATTTTATCCTCGATGAAGTCTCTCCAATCATGAGTTTGATCTTCCCCAGTGGATCTTTCTCATCCCCAACAGAGTAGTAAGATTCATCTTGACAATTCCCTAGGTGAAGTCATGATGTTATATCCCCAAGTGGAGTACTCTCCTTATCCCCATATAAATTTGGAGGCTTGAAGCAGGACCGTGCTTCCATATATGGCTTTTCATTCATCACCAGTGATGTTTCTATCTTGTGAAGATTGGTCGAGTATCCTTGTCGAGATGTTTATTTCATCTTCAGTTTTCTCTCTCTGTTTGTATTTCCTTATGTTTATTTTGTTTTGTTCACTTTGGTTGCGCTTATCCCCGGGTGACTTGGTTTGTCTTCTCTCCCCAGTAGAGTCGTCAGCCTTAAGCAGAAAATGTGCATCCTTTTCAATTCCTCACTAAGATTGATCCTCGTGGAACATTCTTGCTTTAGCTCTCTTTTCCGTTGTTAGATAAGATGAACCCCCAGTTGAGTTCATTCCTCATTGGATAGAGTCTTGCTTGACCATTTCTTTTCAGTTATTTCCTGAATTGAACTTTGGTCCTTGACACTTAATATTGAATCTTTCTAGGCCGTTAAACCTAGATCGTGCGTGCATTTATGTTGTACTTTGTCTCCCTAGGAAGAATATATTTGAAGATCACCATTGAAGACAAAATATGATATGCTGTATAAAAGAAACTTCGATATGGTGTTGCTATGTTGTCTGGATGAGCATGAAGCAAACTAGCTGATGGAAGAGGTTCACAAAGGTTCTTTTGGTACTCATGTCGGTGGGCATGCAATGTCTAGAAAACTATTGAGAGCATTGTATTATTGGATGACCATGGAGTTCGATTGTTTTAAGTATGCCAGAAAATTCCATTAATGTCAAATTTATGCTGATAAAATGAATGTGCCACCTAGCCCTCTAAATGTATTGATATCTCCTTGGCTCTTTGCTATGTGGGGCATTGATATGATCGAGAAAATTGAGCCGACTGCCTCCAATGGGCATTGCTTTATCTTGGTAGCTATTGATTATTTCACCAAGTGGGTAGAGGCATCTTCCTTTACCAACGTCACCAAACAAGTGGTTTCTCGTTTTATAAAGAAGGACAGCATCTGTCGTTACGGAATACCAGAACGAATCATTACTGATAATGGTTCAAATTTGAATAACAAGATGATGAAGGAGTTGTGCCAGAGTTTGAAAATTGAACACCACAATTCCTCTCCATACCGTCCAAAGATGAATGGCGTTGTTGAGGCAGCAAATAAAAATATCAAAAGGATCATATAGAAGATGGCGGTGACTTATAAAGATTGGCATGAGATGTTTCCCTTTGATTTACATGGTTATCGTACTTCGGTGCTTACATCGACTGGGGAAACACCTTTCTCGCCGGTATATGGTACAGAAGTTGCCCTACCATTAGAGGTCGAGATTCCTTCTTTAAGGGTATTGTCTGATGTGAATCTTGATGAAGTAGAATGGATGAGGGCTTGGTTGAATCAACTTAGTCTGATTGATGAAAAGAGATTGGCAATTATCGTCCATGGACGGCTATACCAGAGTAGAATGAAGAAGGCTTTTGATCAAAAGGTGCACCCTCGACATTTCCAGATAGGTGACTTGGTGTTGAAGAGGATCCCCCCCTCCACAAACAGATCACAGGGGCAAGTGGACTCCTAATTATGAAGGTACATACGTAGTAAGAAAGGTTTTCTCTAGGGGAGCCTTGCTACTATCAACCATGGACGATGAAGATTTTAAGTCCCCTGTGAACGCAGATACAGCCAAAAAATACTTTGCTTAAAATAGACCTGTTGGACACAAAAAGAAAGTCCAGGAAAAAATGGGGCATCCCGACAAACCACAAAAAGAAAGTCCAGGCAAAAATGGGGCATCCCGGCAAACCACAAAAAGAAAAGGTTCGGGAAAAAATTAGGGATAAATGAAAAAAAGAATGAACCTGCAAAGTCGAAAACCTGAAAAGGCAATTTTGGCAAAAATGGGTATCCTGGTGGATTGAAAACCTGCAAGGGCGATCCGGGCAAAATTTAGGGATTTAAAAGCAAATGACTACGGTCTGCGTTCGATCTGTGAATGCATTTTGACTCTTAAAAGTCCCGAAGGGTAAAAGTCAGTTCAATCAGTCTCTTCAGAAGGCAGAACATTGGTAAAACATCAAAGACATACGGGTCATAGCCGAATCAACACATGGTGGTTGTCTGGTTCCACATTACCGACATTTGTATATTTCCTGTTGTACTTTTTGCGCAATTACCTTTTTTCAGGAATTTCATCCAATTATAAATTTCCTATTTACAGGCCTTTTTCAATCAATAAAGTATTATTCACTCAAAGAGCTTTCTATCTCCTGTTTTTACTTTTGCTGTTTTGTGCAAAAAGGGGCATCTAATATTTTTGTTAAACTTTACATGTGAAAACATTGGGGCATTACAAGTCATATTGAAAAGAATGAATTTACTTGAATGATGTCATGGATGGTAACCAAAACAACCATTTGCATACAGGCCTTTTGTTGTTTGACGGTTGTTTGCAGGATAACATGATCTTTTTCCCCAGTAGAGCTTATCTCCCTGTTGAGTTGTCAGGGGTTGATTACATCATTCAGAGTGTGATATGCAGTCATGCATTCATTTAGCAGCAGAGATTGTTGTTCTCCCACAGAGTATTGTTATCAGATCAATGGTTTTTTTGTCAGAAATAGTTTGCAATTATCCCATCAGGTTAGAATGAAAGATTATCTCCCCAAGCAGAGGTTGGCGTTGATTTCCTCGGCAGGTATCTCAGTGGTGGCTGATACCTTAGTAAAGTCCAATGATCATTGGTTTTCTTCGAAGTCGGATTTTTGGGACATTTCCTCAGCAGGTGTTATTCTCAATACCCTGCATCGTGGATCTCTCCCCAGAAGAGTTTTATTCAGGAAGGCCGTTCAGAGCGTGTTCCTCAGCAGAAAGCCATCCAGGGCATTTTCTCCTCAACATAGTTAGTTTGTTAGTTTTCTTTCCAGCGCTCTCCCAGGAGGGTTCCTTTTGCATAGCATTTGCATTTTCAACATTTCCATTTCGTATGGAGCATTATGCTATTTTCAAACATATGCATCCGAAGCATAAGCCAAGTTTGATATTACTACTTCCAGACATCTCTCCAACAGATTTTGGTATGACTTAAGATTTTGTTATCTTCACCCCAGCAAAAGATCATTGCTGGGTGTGTTCATCTTATTCCCCGACATATTTTGTTTGTTTAAACCTCTCTTTCCCCAGTGGAGTTTCTATTTCAGGTCGTAAGTCGTTTAATTATACTTCCTGTATACCTAGTTTATCCCAACTTTTGGTTGTTTGTCTTCTTTTGATCCCCGTGGAGTCGTTATCCCAACTTTTGGTTAGTAGTTTTCGTCTTGGGTAAGTTCGCCTTCGATCAGCGTCTCGGTGATTCTAACTTTTGGTTGGTAGCCATCTACTTATTTGTTGACAATCTCAACTTTTGGTTGGTAGTCCGTTATTTTTTGGATGTTATCCCAGCTTTTGGTTGGTAGTCCGTTTGTTCTTGGATGTTATCCCAACTTTTAGTTGGTAGTCCGTTGTTTGTTGGACGTTATCCCAACTTTTGGTTGGTAGTCCGTTTGTTCTTGGATGTTTCCAAAATTTTGGTTGGTAGTCCGTTATTTGTTGGATGTTATCCCAACTTTTGGTTGGTAGTCCGTTTGTTGTTGGATGTTATCCCAATTTTTGACTGGTAGTCCGTTGTTTGTGGGATGTCATCCTAAATTTTGGTTGGTAGTCTGTTTGTTCTTGGATGTTATCCCAACTTTTGGTTGGTAGTCCATTTGCGTGTTGGATATTATCCCAAATTTTGGTTGGTAGTCCTCCTTTGAACTCCCTTGTGAAGTCGTTATCCTAACTTTTAGTTGGTAGTCTTCCTTTTGGTGTGTTCGCCCTCGGTCGACGTTCTGGCGATCCTAACTTTTGGTTAGTAGCCTTCATCCCAACTTTTGGTTGGTAATCTTTTGGAAGATCTCAACTTTTGGCTGGTAGTCTTCTTTGTTTGTGTATTCGCCTTCGGACGGCGTCTGAGCGATCCTAACTCTTGGTTAGTAGCCTCTTTCTCATAACTTTTGGATATTACTCTTTAGTGATCCTAACATTTGGTTAGTAGTCGTTGTTATCTTCTTGATCAGTTACCATTTCGGTTATCCCAACTTTTGGTTGGTACCCATTGTTCTTTAAGTCCACCTTTGGCTGGCAGTCTTTGCATTGTAAATATCCCCACAGTTTGCAAATTTCTGGGTTCTTTTGGTATTCAATCACCTTTTACATATAATGTTTGAAAGCAGTGGATTTTCATTCCTGCAGGTCCAAGTTGTTTGAATAGGAGCAGCTGTAGCACCCCAAAATTTGCCCATCTTTTCTCTTGGATCTTGGCTTATGTTTCATTTCATTTTCATATTCATTTTTGCATAGCATTGTTCTAGACAAGGGATCAAGGCATCATGGTTTGTTTCTCAAGATAGGAGGAACATGTTTCTTCAACCTCAAGCAAGGTTTTCTTCTTGACTTTATGGTACTCTTAAGTTCCCAAAGGTCCCTCATCATCAAGTATGATTCAAGGCAATATCATTTCAAGATCATATTTGGTTCATCATGCCATGGTTTGCAAGAAATCATCAAGGGATTCAAGTTTGGTTCAAGGCGTTTGACCTAATTTAGCAATTTGTGGATGCTATGATCAAATGGGCATAACTTCTTCAATTCTCAACATCTTGAGGTGGTCCTTTTTCTAATGAACTCTTCTCATCTTCCCTAACAAGTTCTCTTTTCAAGGAAGGATCCAGTAATGCTTGGAAAGTCACCATACATTTGAAGACATTATAGGTCATTTTAGTTTTAGAAGAATTTTCTAGTCAACTTCAAAAGGTCATAACTTGGTCAATTTTCATCATTTGGAGCCCATTCGTTTTCTAGAATTAACTTTAAGATGTCCTCTACAACTTTGATTCAAGGTGGAAGTGCTAAAAACCTCTGGAAGGTCTTGGATTTTGTCAAAACATTATAGGTCATTTTTGGTCCCTAAAAAGACTTGAATTTTGTTCAAGTGTTTTGCAATTTTGAACCTTCTCATGAAAGCGACTTTGAAAGATCACATCTCTTAACTCAGATTTCCAAATCAATACTTTCTTTTCACATTGCAAATATTGCATCATCCTCTATCCAATGCAAGAAGAATCGTCTCATAAAGCCTCCTCCTGCATTGTGAGAACCATGATGGCAAAAATTAAATTTCAAAGCTGAAAATTCACTTCAAGTCAGAATTGAATTTGTTTGAATTGCCCTCTAATCACCAAATTAAGCCACGAATTCAATCTAAACATGTTAATAAACTTGCATGGGTTGATTAGAGCCTCGAAACACAAGTTTTGAGTGAGTTTTGTCAGTTTTCAAGTCACACTTTGATCATGCTGCAGGTGTGCATGAATTTACCTCAACTTGCATCATTCACCCTCCCTCAGCATTCCAAACTTCTCTCCTATAAATAAGAACTCAATTCCACCCATTTCCATAAGTTTTGATAGCCAAAATCACCCTGCTGAGATCCCATTTGAACTCTTAAGCTTGAACTTTGAATTTTCATTTCCACACCTTAATCGCTTAAAATCTCCATTCAGTTAGCTTCACCAACATTCAGTGAAGCTAACCAGCTCAAGAACTTGAAGAATCGTGGCCTGAATCAAGCTTGAGGACTCCATTTTCAGAGCTTTGAAGTTGAACTTCAACAGGTACAATTCTTAACCATTTCAACTCAAATTTGTTGCTAAGATGTAGTCCTTGATGTGCTGATGATGTTAGGATTGTTAGATTTTTGTTTTGGTTGAGTTTTGATGTTCAATTTTCAAATCCGTGTTTGCTTTTTCTTCTGGGTTTTTTCAAATCGAGTGAGCTATGGTTTAAAGAAATATGGCGTGATGATATGGTTGAGATCGTCTTGAAAAGACGCATCAGATGAAACCACTATGAACTCCAATGGTTATGGTTTGAAGGACCTTCAAATTTATGCAATTCTATGAGATTTTCAAGTGGCTGGAGGTTGGAGATGATGATCTCACCATCCATCATGTCACTTGTTATAATCTTGTGTGTTTGACTTTCGCTGGTTGGAAATGATGAGATTGACTCAGATCCACCGTGGATGCACGCTTTCAGGCCTTTGGGTTAGCCACATCATTAATGAGCCCAGATCCAACATATCTTATTTTTTTCTGTTTTATTTTCTTTTTCAAATTTGTTTTTAAATTCATTTTATTTTCAAAAATTCATAGAAAATTCATTTTTAATCAGAAAAATATCAAAATATTTTCTAAAATTTCCTTTTATTTTTGTGCATTTTTATTTTTCCATTTTCTATTTTTCTTGAATTTTAATTTGTTTAAGCCAATTTTAATTAGTTTAACCCACGTGGAGGCAACATTCAAACAGGCAGGGTGAGTAATCACAAATCATTATACAAGATATAAAGATAAGATATATTAAGATAACATTCATCATACAAAAACAACACCTTCATATCATAGTATCATATATACATCTTCATTCATAAAGTCATCGAATCAACAACTCATCACCAACACATCACCTAAGTTACAGCATCATCACACGTCATTTTAAAATCACCTCATCAATAATAACAGTCATTCACATAGATGCAATGCCACATAACATGAAATGCAACGATATAGGCTCATGCATGTGGTGCCCGATCAACATGTTGATGGACACTGGGCCATCACCCTCCAAAGATCCTCACCAGTAGGATCGATTCTACATAAGAAACGGAGCACAACATAAACACCCCAATCCATACAATGGGATTGAAGCCAACACTGGACCGAAGTCCTATCATCATCAATGGACCGAAGTCCTATCAACAACACGGGACTGAAGTCCTATCAACAACACGGGACTGAAGTCCTATCAACAACATTGGATTGAAGTCCTACTTTGCTATGAATTCATGATGCACTACATCATAATCAACATCATCACAGGGTCGTCAAGTTGCATCATCATTCATGAAAATTCATCAAAACATCATAGAATTATATCATCATTATGCATCACAAGTCTTGATATGACATCACAAATCAACATGTTATAATCATCAAAACACAGCACATCAAATACTCAAAGAATACAGACAATGAGACACAAGGAAACATAAAATAAGGAAAAAAAACACAGCTCCTGCTCGCCTGGTGCTCGCCTGACGAAGAAACTCGTTCGCCTGGATTTCTCCCGTCGAAACAGGGGCGAATTCCCTCCTCCATACAAAAACCAAGAACACTCACTTTTCACCCTCTTCTCGCTCCCTATTTCGCCTGGTGAGGCTGGGGCGAAATTGCTTCACCCAACAAACTAGGAAGTTCACCTGGAGAAATCGCGCGAACCTGCAACTTCTCAGTTGCGATTCTGCACTAGTTCATACCCAAAATGGCTTGCGATTCCAGTATCAATCAGTCCAAAATTACTCATAAATCACAATACAATCAACACAATAACAACAACACATCATAATATATTACATACATATCATCTCATACAATTCAAATCCCCACTTTCATCATAATCCCATCATGTTCTCCAAAATCCCCAACTACCTACATACATCTACCCTTATATCAATTATAAAGACAAATGATACTCCCCATACCTTAGATAATTCGATTCTGATCCTCTTCTTGAGTTCTTCTGGAATTTCTCTGAGCCCTAGCTTCCTCCTCTTCCTTTCCTCAGAGTCGCTCTCCAAAACACGATTGTTCATAATGAATTCCTCACTTCCTTATTTTCCTTTATGTTACTCTTACCCCTTGGACCCTTAATATGATTTCTCAACCGTATCCTCACTTATTTCACCCAACTTTACCATCTTGCCTTTAGTGTTCCAATTATTTATTTACAATAATAATAATAATAATAATAATAATAATAATAATAATAATAATAATAATAATAATAATAATAATAATACGATATTCACATTATCCATTATTATTATTATTAAAATAGTTCTAATAAATCATATACTTCTAATTATCCTCAACACCCTCTTAACATCAACAATACCTCCCAACATAAATCATCAGACATCAAAATATTTCACCAAAATTCACCGAAAATCACGAATATTTATAATGAATAAATTAAATAAATATTCTAATTATTTTGGGGTGTTACAACTCTTCCCCACTTAAAGAATTTTCGTCCTCAAAAACTACCTGAAGAAAACAGAGTAGGATACGACTCTCTCATCTGATCTTCACGTTCCCAAGTCCAACTTTCACCAGCTGGTCCACCCTATAACAACTTCACCAAAGCTATGTCTTTACTCAGCAGGTGCTTCAATTCTCGTCCATCAATCCGTACAGGGAATGCTTCAACAGTCAGGTTATCCCTCACTTGTACGTCATCCATCCTCAACTAAGACACATGAAATACATCATGCAAATTCACAAGCAACAACGGTAAAACAATCTAATAGGCTACCTCTTATATCCTCTGCATAATCTGATATGAACCAAAAAAACATGGAGTGAGCTCCCTAGACTTCAAAGCTCGACTCACACCAGTCATCAGCGTAACTTTAAAAAACACGTGATCTCTCTCTTGGAATTCAAGTGCTTTCCTTCTCTTATCATGATAACTCCTTTGATGATTATGAGAAGCTCTCATCCTTTCTTGGATCATCTTAATCTTCTCAGTTGTCTCTTGCACAATCTCAGGTCTGAGTACAACACTTTCGCTTGACTCATACTAACACAATGGAGTTCTACATCTCCATCCATAAAAAGCTTCATATGGCACCATCCCAATACTAGCATGAAAACT
Organism: Lathyrus sativus; assembly: GCA_963859935.3. NCBI lineage: Eukaryota > Viridiplantae > Streptophyta > Magnoliopsida > Fabales > Fabaceae > Lathyrus > Lathyrus sativus. Next base: position 754,346,871 of record OZ012735.1, read on the forward strand.
ATTGTTGCAGGTGAACTCAATTAACGGTAAATAACTATCCCAAGATCCTCCTTGATTCAACACACAAGCCCTTAGTAAATCCTCCAAATATTGGATGGTCCTCTCTGTTTGGCCATCGTGTGCAGATGATATGCATAACTCACCCTCAACTTAGTATCCAAAGCATCTTGTAAACTTTTCCAGAACCTCGACGTAAATCTCGGGTCTCTATCCGACACAATACTCGAAGGTATCCCATGCAACTTTGTAATTTCTTCAATGTACATCTCAGCTAACTTCTGCATAAAATGATTAATCTTCATCGGTAAGAAATGAGCCGATTTAGTTAATCTATCCACAATCACCCAAAATGAATCATTCCCCTTCGCAATCTTCGACAATCCCGACACAAAATCCATAGAAATATTATCCCATTTCCATTCTGAAATATTCAACGGTTGCATCATACCCAAAGGCTTTTGATGCTCAATCTTCGACTTTTGACAAGTCAAACACGCATATACAAACTCAGCAATATCCTTCTTCATACCTAGCCACCAAAAACATTTCTGCAAATCCTGGTACATCTTCGTAGCACCGGGATGAATACTCAATCTACTTCGATGCCCTTCCTCTATAATACTCTTCTTAATATCTGGAACATTTGGAACACACACTTTATCTTTGAGCCTCATCACACCATTCTCATTAATTCGAAATTCACCTCCATTACCTTGGTTAATTAAGATCGACTAATCAACCAACTTCAAATTAGATTGCTGACCACTCTGATTTCTTCCAGAATACCACTAGTCAGTTTCAACATACCTAACTTCACACTGTCACGAGTCTCTTCACATACCAAACTCAGATCTCAGAACTGTTTGATTAATTCCAATTCTCTCACTATAAGCATCGACATATGCAATGACTTCCTGCTCAATGCATCAGCCACTACATTTGTTGTGCTCGGATGGTAACTTAAATCTAAATCATAATCCTTCAATAATTCCAACCACCTCATATTCAACTCTTTTTGGTCAAATAAGCACTTCAAACTCTTATGATTACTGAACACCTCAAATTTAGAGCCAAAAATATAATGTCTCCAAATTTTCAACACGAACACCACAACTACCAACTCTAAATCATGCGTAAAATAATTCCTTTCATGAACCCTTAATTGTCTCGAAGCATAAGCAATAACTTGACCATTATGTATCAATACTCCACCAAGACCCATCTTTGACGCATCACAGTAAACCACAAAAGATTCACTCGGATTAGGCAAGATCAATACCGGAGCGGCCGCCAACTTCTTCTTCAATTCCATAAAACTCTTTTCACATGCACCATCCCAGACATAAGCTTGACCCTTTCGAGTCAACTGAGTCAAAGGTAATGCCAACTTAGAAAAACCTTTGATAAACTTGCGATAATATCCTGCCAATCTAAGAAAACTTCATAACTCAGTAGCAGACTTTGGAGTCTCCCATTTCAACACAACATCAATCTTAGAAGGATCCGCAGTAATTCCACCACTTGGAATCACATGGCCAAGAAAAATCACTTCTTTCAACCAAAACTCACACTTTGACAGTTTTGCATATAACTTCTTCTCTTTCAATACTTGCAACACGGTCCTCAAATGCTCAACATGCTCTTCTTCATATTTTGAGTATATTAAAATATCATCAATGAAAACCACAACAAACTTATCCGAATATTCATGGAAAATCCTATTCATATACTCTATGAACACACCAGGTGCATTGGATACACCAAATGACATCACAATGTATTCATAGTGATCACACCTCGTCCTGAAAGCTATCTTCGGAATATCATCAGCTTTAACATGAATCTGATGATAACCATGATAACCATACCTTATATCAATCTTGCTAAGCACATATGCGCCTACTAATTGATCCATCAAATCATCAATTCTCAAAAGTAAATATTTATTCTTGATAGTCACTTTATCCAATTGCCGATAATCAACACACAACCTCATACTACCATCTTTCTTCTTAACTAACAACACATGAGCACCCAACGGAGAAACACTTGGTTGAACAAACCTCTTCTCAAGCAATTCTTCCAATTGTTTCTTCAATTCGCTTAACTTGGAAGCTGACATCCGATAAGGAGCCATTGACACCAGATTTGTTCCTGCTATCAAGTCCACTGTAAACTCTACCTCACACTTTGGAGGTAAATCACTTATGTCATCCAGAAACACCTCTAAACTATCTTTTCTCTTTCTTCTCACTAAGATACTTGTAGTGAGCAGATTGAGTTCGGCTATCCTTATTATAGATCCTACTCTTATCCACCAGCTCAACATACCTCCGAATCTGTTGGTATCTAATACCCTGCTTGTCTGGTCTCAGTCCATTCTCAAACTTGAGACATTTAGACATCTCAGCATCAACACGGTTGTAATGCAGACAAAACTTCACCAGCACTTCAAACTTTTTCAGATACTCTGCCACAGTTATGTGTCCTTGCTTCAGTTCAAGGAATTCTATCTCTTTTTTGCCGCAAACATCTTCAGGATAATACTTTCCCAAAAATACTTTCTTGAATACAGCCCAAGTTATCTCAATACCAACATCCTCCAATCTCTTACGGGTGTTACCCCACTAATTTTTAGCCTCCTCTGACAACATATGAGTACCAAATTGTACATTCTGAGTGTTAGTGCATGCCATCACTCAGAAAATATTCTCAATTACTTTGAGCCACTTATGTGCACTCTCTGGATCATGGGTGCCCATGCAAGTTGGCGTATTATTCCTCTGGAACTTCCCCAAAGCACAAAATTCATCAGGAGCTCCTCCATTCTGATTGTTTTGTGCACTCCGGGGCCTCTGGATAAAGCTACATATAACTGTCTATGACTGAAAATATGTTGTGGAAGATATATTCCAACATTTGGAATGATTTGTCCTTGTGACTTATTTATTGTAATTGCAAAACTTAATCGCACAAGAAATTGCTTTCTACTAAGAACAAAAGGCAACCCATCACTGACCTATGTTTTTATTTTAATTCTGGGCAAGAAAGCTCGTCTTCCTGCGTTGTTTCCTGTCAAGATTTCCACATCCAACATATTCATATATAACCCACGACATAATAACCGCGTCCCATTACACAGCCCATATCTAGGATCTAGATTTCGCAACAACATCAATGGTGCACCCTTTTTTATCTTTAGAATATGTGGTGGCAAACTACCTTGTGCAATTGAGTTTAAGAATTCTTGCTGGTATAAATTATTATTATCCCCTCCAACCTCGTCAAATGATAACAAATTATGTTCTTCTCCTGGAAACTGGTCAATAATTATATCATTCAATTTTTGGACATCATCGTTTGTTGGGGTTAAAATAGCTCTTTGTACCATATAAAGGGAATCCCAACCATGCAATTCTAAATCAGGAAAAATATGTTGTATAAGCACTTGTATGGAATGGTCACCTTCCCATGGGACTGCAATCTGTGAAGGTAACCTCACCATGTCATTTGGTTTGGTAGGTCAACACCCTTACCAATGCACATAAGAAATTCTGCAAACTCTTGATCATGCAATGATCGCATATTTTAACGCAATCACAAAATTTTGGTATGAGCCCATAAATGAGACTGAACAATACACGCATACCTTAGTATCTTTTCTTACAACAGGAAGAACTTGACGAAAGTCTCCCCCCATGATCATAACTTTTCCTCCAAATGGAGCGTTGTTGCTACAAATGTCTTGTAATGATCGATCTAAGGCTTCCAAACAATTTTTGTTTATCATTGGGGCTTCATCCCAAATTATTGCAGCAGAAACCCTAATGAGATTTGCAAGATCGTTTTGCTTTTGAATACTACAAATGGAACTCGGTTGTATATCAATAAGTATCTTAAATCGAGACTGCGCAGTTCTGGACAAAAGGCAACACATTCAAAACCCTAGTGTTCCTAAAATACACCTATATCACCATCAAATACAAAGCTACACTAAAATGTTTAAAATATAAGCATGCATATACTTTCACCAAACTCATTAAAAATTATATATTTAATATTTACCGTCAGAAAAGAAAAACTAAACAAATAAAAGAGTTTGATTCAGTAGCAAATAAAAAGAATATTCATATTTAGAGCATTATATTTACAACTAAGTGTTAACCTTTATTGTCAAGAATAAAAAAGCTAACATAGATGTGTTAATCTTTATTGTCAAGAATAAAAAAGTTAATATAGATTTGAAAAAAGAATGTAATATTTGTAATTGCAAGAAAAAATATTGTGATACAAAATTGAACATATATTAATTTAAGTTAGATGATGTTTAGAAAATGGAAAATGAGAAATACTCTCAAATTCGTCTTATTCAAGCTTTATGATTTTTACCAAAAACAAATTTTGTTATGAATAACATGGTTTGAAAAATATAAACACTTATTCTATTTCAACTTAAAAGTATTCTTATTATTAAAAAAAACATAAGAAATATAAATGGAATAAAAGAGACTATAGAATATGTAAAAGAAAATCTCACTGTCACTATGAATGACTATATTTTTTTTAAAAAAAATCTTCATTAAAGACTTATAAATTTGCATAGGATAATCCATTACTACTTAACTAAATATAATTATTAATTTTTTAAATAATTCAAATAACTGCTCTATAATTGAATGAATGCTACATATGATTGACAATTTTATTATTTTTAAGTCAACACTTTGATTTTATTTTTGCAGGAAGTATCTAATTATTCATAGATCAAAAGTTTCAAATATGTATTTATATGCGTCTGCTCAATTTATATATATATATATATATATATATATATATATATATATATATATATATATATATATATATATATATATATATATATATATATATATATATATATATATATATATATATATATATATATATATATATATATATATATATATATATATATATATATATATATATATATATATATATATATATATATATATATATATATATATATATATATATATATATATATATATATATATATATATATATATATATATATCATTCTCTCACACACAAACATAATTTTAAATAAAATATTGCATAATGAAACATGAACATAATATATAAGGAACTATCTTGACTTTTCAAGATATGTGATGAAATAATACATTGGGCTGTCAAAATCAAAGAACTTAACTTATGATAGTTATATTATGGTGTGTTAAAATTAATGGTAGCACGTATGACTTCTTCCATGGAGTATCGTTTTTCATATGTTTGTGAATTTCAGTCATAATGGGAATGTTTTCTTCGTCTGAGGTGAATGTGGTCTTGATTAGAAATAAGCTTCATTTTCCCTTCAAGAATTAAAAGATCATTGACCAAAATTGAATAAATAAAAAAATTATAGAATGGAAAAAAGATTTTAAAAAATAGTATGTTGATTGAGAAAGAGATGAAATTTAGTAAAAGAAATAGAAAATATTTCTTAACTTGTGTCACAATCGACGGTTAATGGAAGTTATAGATGTAAGTTTTTTTGTGAAAGATGGAAGTTAGTTATTTAATTGGTAACCAACAAAAGTTACCAACCACTCAAGTTATTTTTAAAAAAGATAAAGGGCAATTTTGGAATAAAAATAGGCCACTCCAAAAATTTGTATCCTCTTTATATATAGTTATAGATACATAAATTATATCTTTGTTTAAACCACACAAAATTAAAATATGTGATTTGGACATTATCATGAGAGATAATAATTTCAAACACATTATGATTTAAACAATAGCTATAAAAACATATATAAGTCATACACCGATTCAAATCATATAATTTAAACAATATCTATAAAACGTACTTACGTGACTCTGATACCAATTCATAGATCTAATTGAATCGAATAAATACAAATTATAGCATATTGTTATATTAAAGAATAATCAACAAATATAAGAATGATGTTCCTTGTAGGATTTAAGAGACGGACATCGAAAGAGTAAGCATGAAAAGACTACTACCCTCATTGTCATTTAGAGTTTTCAGAGTATGTTAATTGTCTAATGGGGCGGCACTTAAATAACTAAATGGCTGAGGGCAGAGACCTCTCATTGAGCTTAACTGATGGTCCAACCCATCACAGTCCATTCATACACAAAACCAAATTAAACAATTCATCAATAATTAGTTTTTAATAACAATTGACCATACTATAATTAATCCATATTAATCTAACAACACTCCTCAAAGTTTCACCCTCACCACACTACAATTACCAAGATGTTTGACAAAACTTGTGGTTCTTATAATGCCTCCGCACCTTGACTCTCTACCATCAACACAAACATCATCAATGTTGAGACTCACCCAATCCACCCCCAGTGGCTTCCAACCTACCCTTCGCAAAGTCTTATTTATCCCAACAATAATCTTGTTATTCTTCATAACTTTCACATTGTCATTCATTATGCTAAGGATATGTTTGTCTAATGATGGGGATCTGTTATATTAACATCATGATACTCTTTGTTCCTCCAAGTCTAGAAATTGTGGCTTCCAACCGTCCAAAGACTGGGCTAATACTGGTTCACATTCAAGTTAAGATTGATCCACTCTTTTAGATTCATAGTGAAAAAAAAACCCTCCTTGATAATATTTGGCGCCATCAGCACCCAGAAATGATGGACTTTAGAACAGTCCCTTAACGCATGTAACTTCGTATCCATGACACTCCAACGACTCTTGTAATCTACTCCTCCAAGTCATTTAATACATTTATTATAGTTTGTTAATAACTGGTCATGACTCATTAACAAAACAAAGTTATGAATTGTCTCATGTGCTTTCAAGTTCCATATCTTCAGCCACTGGATATCACTGGCATGATTATATATCGTACTGATGCTATCATAGCTGGTCTTGATAGAGAAATTGTCACTTCCAAAACCTGTATGTAGAAACTGAATATTACTTTTCTATTGCACTTATCAAAATGAAAATACATGAGGCCTTTATATAGACCCAGAAACTTTCTGCTATTCTAGGAAAAACAAACAAGTAAATACTATTAATAGCCCATTATCTCTTTACCTTTCAACTACATCAGACTCTTTATATTCCACTAACTTATTAATAAAAATCCACTTAATATAACATTAAAGTTTATTTAACAAAACTCCCCTGTAAACTTAAATGTTTCTTCTATCCATCATGCCTATCAACTTCTTGCCTTTGTCGAAATTTTCTTTCGATTATGGTTTTGTGAAAATATCTGCAGCTAGATCCTTGCTTGCTACATGCCTCAATTCGACACTTCCTTCTTTCACATGTTCTCGAATGAAGTGGAAGCGAACGTCGATGTGTTTGCTTCTTTCATGATTCACTAGATTCTTTGCTAACTCAATTGCTGACTTGTTATCCACATGTATTACTGTTGTATCTTCCTGCTTTAGCTCTATTTTGCTCAACAATCTTTTAAGCCACATTGCATGACAAACACACCAAGATGCTGCTATGTATTCAGCTTCACATGTCGAGAGTGTTACTATAGGTTGTTTCTTTGAAATCCAGGTAAATGCGGTATTTCCCATAAAGAACACATATCCAGATGTACTCTTTCGATCATCTATATCTCCGCACCAATCGTTGTTGGAATAACCATTTAACTTGTAATCTTATGCTCTTGAATAAGACATTCCAAGTGACGCAGTTCCTTGAATGTATCGAAGGATTCTTTTCAATTCCTTCCAATGTGAATAGACTGGTTCCTCCATAAAACGACTTACAATTCCGACACTCAGTAAAAGATCTGGCCTTGTACATGTGAGATAGTGAAGACTTCCTACCAAGCTTCAATATTTGCTTGCTTCGACACGTTCTCCTCCATCAAATTTCAAAAACTTTGCACCTGGTTCCATTGGCGTCGAAATCGGATTACAGTTTTCCATCTTATATTTTTTCAAGATTTCTTTTGCATATTTCTCCTGTGAAACAAAAATTCCTGTTTCTTCTTGTCAAACCTTCAGACCAAGAAAGAATCTCATCAGACCTAAGTCTGTCATTTTGAATTCCCTGTCATTGTGCACTTGAAATCTTCTATCATTTGATCATTGTTACCCAAGAAAATTAGATCATCGACATAGAGAGCAACGAGTAACAAATTACCTCAATTCTTCTTTACATAAGCATGTTCGTAAGGACATTGTTTAAAACCATTCTCTTTGAAATATGTGTCGATGCGTGTATTCCATGCTCACGGTGCCTGCTTCAGCCCATAAAGCGCTTTCTTCAACTTTAGCATTTTTTCTTCTTTTTTGACTTTCATGTATCCGGGTGGTTGTTTGATGTAGACTTCTTCTTAGAGTAGATCATTTAGAAATGTTTTCTTAACATCTATTTGAAATATCGTCCATTTGAATTGAGCGGCTTGAGAAATGAGTAATCGAGTTGTCTCCTTTCTTGCAACAGGAGCAAATACTCCGTCATAATTAATTCCTACTTTCTGCTTGTATCCCTTCGCAACAAGCCACGCTTTATATCGCTTTATTTCGCCTTGAGCATTAATCTTTTTTCTTTAATACCCACTTCACACCAATGGGTTGACTTCCTTTGGGTAATTCTGCTAGTTCCCATGTGTTGTTGTGTTTGATGGCCTTAATCTCTTCGTTCATGGCAGTTTTCCATTTTTCATCTCGCAATGCCTCTTCGAGGCTAATGTTTTCAGTATCTTCAAAAAGACATACAAGATGTACCTCTTCTGTTGTATCATACAAATCTTGCAAACTTTGCATTCTGGGTTGTAGAGGTTCATCTTCATTGTCAGAATCTTCAAGGTCAGCTGAAGTGCTTGTTGGTACAACGAATGATGTTTCTCTAACTTCAATGATAACTTCTGTCGAATTGTTCCAGTCCCACTTGCTTGCTTCGTTTATTTGAACGACTCTACTCACTATCACCTTCTTGCTTATGGGATCGAATAGCCTGTACCCTTTTGTCTTCTCATCGTACCCAATGAATATGTACTTCTGACTTTTGTCTTCAAGTTTTATTCTTCGTTGACCCGGTACGTGTGCATAAGCCACACTACCAAATACTTTGAGATGAGAAACTGTTGGCTTCTGTCTGCTCCATGCTTCTTGTGGTGTTTTGTATTCCAATTTCGAATATGTACATCGATTTTGAACATAAATGGCACATTGTACTGCTTCTGCCCAAAACTCCTTCGACATATTCTTGCTCTTAAGCATTGATCGAACCATGTCGAGAACTGTTCGATTCTTCCTTTCAGCCACACTGTTTTGTTGAGGTGAATATGGTGCAATTAGAAATCTCCTTATGTCCTGCTCTTCACAATACTTCATAAAGGTTATCGAAGTATACTCACCACCTCTGTCAGATCGAACAACTTTGATGTGCCTGTCACTTGCCTTCTCCACCATTACTTTGAACCTTTTGAACACCTCAAATGCTTTTGATTTTTCTTTCAAGAAATAAACCCAGGTCTTTCGTGAGAAATCATCGATAAAGGAAATGAAGTACCTTTTTCCGCTGAAGGATTCTGGGATAATTGGTCCACAAATGTTAGTATGAATCAATTTGAGAATTTGTTTAGCTTTATATTCTGCATTCTTTTGAAATGAGGTTCTTGTTTGTTTTCTAAGCACACATTATTCACAAAACTTTCTTTCGTAGTCCATGTCTGGTAGCCCGTGCAACATATTCTTATTTGCTAACCTTTTTAGACCAGCATGATGTAGATTACCAAAACGCAGATGCCACAGCGATGCATTATCTTTGACATTGACTTGCAAACATCTTTCTCGAACGCTTTTCAAGTTCAGTTTGTACATTCGATTTTTCCCCATTTCGACTTGAGCAATCAAATGCCCCAGCTTGTCCTTCAAGTGTAATATTCGATCTTTCATGAATATCGAATAACCTTTTTCTGTGAGTTACCCCAAACTTAAAATATTGGTTTTAACATTTGGTACATAATAAACATCTTGGATTGATCCAGTCAAGTCATCCCTCTGCAAGTAACAAATCGTACCTTTGTCTTCGACCTTCACCTTCGATGCATCTCCAAAAGACACATGACCATCTTCAATCTTTTGCATTTCTTTAAACAGGTGTTTGTGACCACACATATGATTACTTGCCCCTGAGTCGAGATACCACATAGTGTCATTTTTCACGTCTTCTTCTTTCTGAGTCATCAGTAGAAAACCTTCATTCGCTTCGGCTTCCAAAGCTAGATTGGTTGTTTCTTTTACCTTTCTTTCGTGTCGACAATCTTTTGCAAAATGTCCTATTTTACCACAGTTGTAGCATTTTCCAGAGTTGCAGTCCTTCGCATAATGACCATGCTTGTTACACTTGTAACATTCGATGTTGGAGTAGTTCGACCGACCGCCTCTTTGACCACATCCTCTGCCACGCCAATTTTGCTGGCTTGACTATCCTCTCTCAAAGTTGCTTCCTCGACCACCTCAACCACTATCACGAACTCCACGGCCACGTCCTCTTCCTTGAAAGTTTTGAGAAAAAAAAGTACCTTTTCGTCTTTGGTGGACTCTTTGGTTTAAACTACTTCGTCGAGTGTCTCCTCCTTTTTTTTGATCTTACGTTATTCGTGTGCCTCGAGAGAACCATCTAGCTCTTTGACTTTGAGCGCTGCAAGGTCCTTCGACTCTTCTATAGCGTACACAACATTCTCAAATTTATCCGTTAAAGATCTCAGAATATTTTTGACAATACGAGCATCAGTCATCGTTTCTCCATTTTGATTGAGTTGGTTCACTACTGTTTGCAAACGCGTGATGTAGTCTGATATAGTTTCTGAATCCTTCACCTTCATTCTCTCCAATTCTCCTCGAAGAGTTTGAAGATGAACTTGCTTGACTCGGTCAGATCCTTTATACACTTTTTCTAACGTGTCTCATGCTTCTTTCGAAGTCGTTGCACCTGCAATCTTTTCAAAGCTTGATTCATCAACAACTCAGAACAAGATGTACAGTGTCATCTTATCCTTCGAACGCGTCTCTTTCAACGCTTTGGTTTGAACTTCCATATATCCCACGGTATCTGGTTCTGTGAAACCAATTTTGACCGTCTCCCACGAATCTAGAGATCCAAGAAGAGCTTTCATTTGGATACTCCAATTTTTGTAATTCGCCTTCGTTAATCGTGGTAGTGGCATTTGACTCATCGTATTCGCCATTTGGCTCTGATGCCAATTTGTAGAAACTGAATACTACTTTTCTATTGCACTTATCAAAATGAAAATACATGAGGCCTTTATATAGACCTAGAAACTTTCTGCTATTCTAGGAAAAAACAAACAAGTAAATACTATTAATAGCCCACTATCTCTTGACCTTTCAACTACATCAGACTCTTTGTATTCCACTAACTTATTAATAGAAACCCACTTGATATAACATTAAAGTTTATTCAACACTGTAAACATGAAAGTTTCCTCCCCATACTCCCTTATAGGAGGAAGAATAACCTTAATTTTCTGCAAAATCTCAAACGGAAGCCAAAAACTAATTTTATGCCAATGCCAATCTCCATTGTTATCCACTATATCATTGACTTTGGATTGTTCACACTCACTCGGAATGACTAATCCCAAATCCTCTATGATGAATCCCAGACTAATCTAGAATTATGTCCAAGCATTCGTCATCGAACCGTCACCTATACACCAATTACCAAGACCTTGGACATGCGCATCAACCTTAATAATATCTCTCTACAGCTTCGAGATACGCCCCTTACACCTGAGTTCAGTGCAACTCATGACTCTATATTTGGATTTCAAAACTTTGCACCATAATCATCTTCCTTGTAATGGAGTTTCCAAACTAGTTTTATAATACAAATGGTATTCATTTGCTCTAGCTTCCTCAATCCCAGTGCCCCTTCTGCTTTCGGAGTCGCGATAGTTTTCCACCTAACGGCATGATATTTCTTTTTATCCATGGTATCTCCCCATATGGAGTTCTTTTACATTTGATGGATCACGTCAATACAAGATTTTGGCAAGATGTTCGTCATCATGGGGTAGATATGAACTGCTTCCAACACACTTTTGGACAATGTTACCCGACCTGCAAATGAGAGATTATTTGTTTTCCCGTTTGATATTTGCTCCACCAAATATTTATAATCTTGTTTCTTCAGGCTCCGCCCATTGAGAGGTATTCCAAGATACTTGCCCAAGTCTTGAGTTTCACGATATCCTGAAGACTAGATGAGTTTGGTTCTTAACCCTCTTTGAACATTCTTTGAAAACATAATGCAAGATTCATCTTTATTCACTTCTTGCTCTGACATATCACCGAAACTTTTCAAAATGCTCATGACACTTTCCATCTTTTTCTCCTTGGCTTTACCAATAAGAAGCAGATCATTTGCAAACATTAAATGCGATATCCAAGGACCATCCTTCCACATGCGCAAAGCTTTCCAATTTTTGGTTCTTACTTCTTTTATGATGAGATGAGATAGTTTTTCCATGCATAAGACAAAACTATATGGCGAGATGGGATCTCCCTGACAGATGTCATGTTTCAGTCTAAAATACTTACTTCTTACACCATTCTATTGAACATTCGTTTCAACACTAGACACTGCATGCATGATAAGGTTTGTGATAGTATCAGGAAGTTAAATCTCACAAATCACTCTCCAAATGAATTCCCTTCTTATTTTTTCATAGACTTTTTGTTGTACCCCAAAATTTGCCCAACATTTCTTTTACCTAGCTTGTGTTTCATTGCATTCATTATAGCATTATCATTTGCATTTCATTGACATGTATGCAGGAGATCAAGAGGTATGACTACCAATCAAGGGCTACACAAGGCTATGAAGCTAGCTAAGAGGGTTATCCAAGTGTCCAAGGGTTGATATCCTCACTAGAGAAGCCAAAGATCCTCAGAGAGAGTGGTTGAAACCAAGTGTATACATCTCCTAACTTGAGAGTTGTGGGAAGTCATCAGATGATTCTGAAGCCATGAAGTTGGACCTAGAGCCTTGAGAGAGCTCCTGAGAAGTATTGAAGTGCATTTTGAAGCCTAGACAGGTCATTGTGCAAAGGATATGAAGATATACCCAAGATTGGTGCAACTAGGGTTTCATCTGGTTAACCCTAGGATAACTGATGATTTGAAGAAGGTTGAGACCTAATTCCAAGGCCATGTGATCATGGATTGATGTATTAAGATGTCCAAGGGATGATTCCAAGGTCAACTTGTCATGAATCAAGAGTGTGAGAAGTTGCTAGGCTAGGGTTGCTACGCTTGACAGTGTAAAATCCCCTGGTTTGGTGCCTAACTTCAAGACCACATAACTCAAGATGAGATTTTCATCTCATCTTGACCCCAACATGATTGTTGTAGGGCATGATTATAGCTTTAATTTTAGTACTAGAAGTCCTTGATAGGGTTTATAGAACTCAAGTTATGAGCCAGACAAGTTATAGGTCATTAGTGGAATGTGAAATTGGAGCTTGAAAGTCAACCAACTTGCATGACATTTTTGCCCTAGAAGGATGATTCCTATGAACTTTTGGTCAACATGAATGTTGTTCCTTATCTTCTTAGATTTCTAGAAAGTACTAGAAGTCCATGATTGGATTTGTAGAACTCAAGTTACAAGCTTTGTAAGATAAGGGTATTTTGGGAAGTTAGAATTACAGGTCATATTTGGTTATGGGTCAATTTCACTATCTTGTGAACCTCAAATGAAGATTTGATCAACTTGAAAGTTGTTCAAAATGGTGTTTTTAGTCCAACCATGACCCAAACATCCATCGATATGGATTGAATATGGAAGTGTATGAAGAAATTTGAAAAAAAAAAGATAATTAAAAGGCATGAAAAGTGAAAATTCCATTTTAATTCATTCTTGTGCCAAACTTCACAAGTTTGTGCATATTTTGATTGGAAATGACATTTTAAATACAATGGCAATGTTACATTTTTGGTTTGAGGCTTAATTCATGGACATTGTGTGGGTTACTTAGAATTGAAGTAACATAACCAATCTTGACCATAAGATCAATTCAAGCACTCAATCTGAGCCATTCACATCCAAGGAGTGTTGTGCAAGCCATTGGAGCAAAGATTGAGAGGAAACTGAGTCAGAACACACGAGTTACCATGGTTGCACATTGAAGAAAATTGAAATTTTGGATTCATCAAATTGGGCCATGTTATGATCCAAATACATTCTATTTAAGTCTTGGATCGTGTTCAGATCATTTTTTGGAAGAAATTAGTGAAGAATTCAGTTGTGCCAGTTAGATATTGAAGCTTCCAAAGCAAAATCGTGTTTGCATTTCCAGAGGATTTCAAGACCAATTGAGGATTCAGTTAGCATCAGTGATCATCCTTGAAAGTTTCTGCAGCATTTGAAGTCAAGAATCACACTGCAACTACCTCAATTGCAAGCTTGTCTCCAGGTTTGCATTCTTCAAAATTTTCTCTGGTTCTAGGCTGTTTTAGCATGAATTTGGCATGTGGTTAGGTTGTAGTGATGACATGGATTGTTTTAGGATTGGAATTGTGAAGTTTAGTGATGATTCATGATGAGATGCGAATTCTGTTGAGACTTGTATCTGGATGATTCTTGAGAGTTTAGATGAATTAGATGGTGATTCTTGATCCTTGAGAGGTGAGGAATATTTATATGTAAACAATTTGAAGTTTGATGGTTGTGGAAATGAGGAGTTTTCTGTTGAGCATCGTGTTTCAAGATTCATGAGGAATTAATAAAAATGGGGTAGATCTTTGTGCTCAGGGTGAGAGGACGAGTGGATCCATGTATTTTTCTTTGAGTTTGGTGGAGTTTAAGTTCAGAGCACGATTGCTCTCGCCGGAGAAGACGGTGAAGCTCTTCTCCGGCCACCACGAATGAATTTCCCTCCCCTTTCAGTATTCAAATGAAGACGATGACCATGAACCATTGGATCTGATGAATTTGTGGACTTAGTCTTGGCATCTGATGGATGAGATTTAGTCTAATTAGGGTTTGATGACTTGGCATAACAAGAAGCGTAGGATGAGGCTACTTTTCTATTGAATGGACCTGATTAGAACGTACCGTGTACTTCAGTCAACCATACCACATATTACCCCATATCAAAACGCACAGCTTCATTAAATGATGTGGCGCGCGCTGGTCCCTCGGATGAGTGGACTAGTAATCAGATCCAGTGGCTCTAATATTTTCTGATTTCCTTAATTTCTTTAATTGATTTTTCTATTTTCTTTTATTGTTTTGATTGATTTTAATTCATAATAATTAGAATAATGATCAGAAAAATATGAGAAAAATATGTGGTTGATCCTTGTTTTATTTCTGATTTTTCCATGCCTTTGGATTTTATGTTGGTGCTGTTTTCAATTTATTGTCCATTTTCCTATTTTTGATAATTGAATAAAAATGCATAAAATGGCTTGTTGCTTGCTGATTTTATTCCCAATGCATGCTTTTGAATTTGATGTTGATTTTTGGTTGGATGGTTATAGACATGTTGATGATGTTACAGGATTTTTGTGGTGATTTTTAGGTAGTCCTAAGATTAGTTTTGAACTAGGTTTTTAGAGCCTTCCCCACTTGAACCTTCATGTGACAACTTTTGGTTTAGAATTTCCTTAGTGCCCTTAAACATTGATTTAAGCTCTGGATTTTTACCATAGGTTCCCAATACCTTTAGGATCACTTAGAAATTTGTATGGATTTTTAGGAGTTGATTTACTATTTTAGTTAGATTTTACATCTAGGCTGTGTTTAGGTTGCTTCTAGCATAGTACTTCCCATAAATGAACTTCAAAAGTGACCTTTAGTTCATGATAAGTTTCCAAACCTTTTCTGATGGTTTAGTAGACATGTTGATGCCTTTGTAGATTGAATCTCAAGGTTTGATTTGGTGTTTTAGTTCCCTTTGGAGAGTTGCTTTTAGAGCTTGTAGAATTAGGGTTTTTTAGAGCTTTAGGAGTTGCTTCCTTTTGCATAAATGTGGTTTGCTTTGATTTGCATTCCATTTCCTATCCAATGATGCAAGGTTCCTTGTGGGAGCCTAGTCCCTCCTTTGTAAGGACTAAAGGCCTACCACAAAAGGTAAAACCTTTGAGGATACCAATCTCAGATGAGTGGTTGAGTGCCATGATGGATTCCATTGGTTTCCATCATGCTTCCCCTCATCATGCAATGATCTTTGTGTTGATTCACATCATCTCTTGTTGGGGCAAGTTGAAGCTTGAAGATGAGGTCCTCATTCCCTTTTCTCCTGATGGATGACTTAGACTAGAAGACAGACTGTTGGGCTACTTTGCTGCTGGAGTGTTGTTGTGCTGCTCTGCTGTGCTTGTTGTTTGACTGTATTTGTATGACTGTTTCTCTGGTGTGTTGCATTAAAATAGGATTTCATGTAGTTGATACTAGGCCTAAGTGCATTGAAAGGTTGAGCTTGCCTCCCTTTGCTTGTTTTCATAAGAGGTTGAGTCTGTCTCCCTCTGCTTGTATGTTACTGTTTGGCTTTGCTTGTTGGCTGAAGGTTGAGTTTGCCTCCCTTGCCTGTGTATTGTGATGTTTTTGCTTGATTGCTCTAGAGGTTGAGTGAGTCTCCCTCTGCTTGTATTGCTGCATTGCATGTGCATCTTTACTGTTTATCTGTTTTACTGATGTTTAGCTGATGCTTTATCTGTTGTCTGTTTCCCGTTGACATGATCCTCTAGGAATCTCACTTCCTTTGATAAGGAAGTGATGATTAGAACTTTAGGTTGAAACCTACGCATGATAACATCTAGGAGTTCCCTGTTTCAAACCTCGGCCATAGGATGAATCCTTGGCATGACAACATTAGGACTTGATAGTTTCCCCTTAGTTGTGTCCGTTCTCTTCTCTCTTCAAACAAATCAAAATACAATAATAAAGGTTAACTAAGATAGTACGTTACGAGCCTTAAGCTACTTAGGAAATGATTGTTGGGGGGTTTCCTTCCAATAATCAGGATGTTTAGTATAGTAACCTTTGGGTGACATGCGACGCATTCACTCCTAGGTCATAGTCTCTAGTGCGATATTAGTTGCAAACGACCATAAAAAACACTTCTTCCGTAAAAAAAATAGAAAACAAACTTCAAACCTTTTTGCCCCGTGGGCCCGTAACTCAAGGAAAGCTTTTCTAAAGAGAAGAGTATCATTAACTCTCAGTTCTACCGTAAACGGTAACGCACGAGTCTCTGACGAGCAAGCTGCATACACCAAACTGCTGGAACTGTTTGTTAACCCTACTCAGAAAAATAGATGAATCTGAACCCCCGTAATCCGTATTATCCTGAACTACGTAAGCTTTGATCTCTCATATCTGTTGAGAGTACGTAGGCACAATACTGACGTATTGGCGAGCCACCTTCCACCTTCCCCGTATCCCGTAGTTAGCCGAACTACGTTGACTCTGATTTCTCGTTCTCTGACGAGAATACGTAGGCACGAAGCGCGACGCTTTGCCGAGTCAGTTTTTCTTTTCTTTTCAGGCCAGCCTTGATAGGTAGATAGATAAAATCAACCCGTCAGATAAACACAACAAGCATGGATCCCATCGAGTACGATGGACGTGAGGGGTGCTAATACCTTCCCCTTGCGTAACCGACTCCCGATCCCAAACATGGTTGCGATGACCTTGTCTTATACCTTTTCGTCAGGTTTTTCCGATTATTTCCTTTCCCGTTCTGTGGGATAAATAACAAAAGGTGGCGACTCTTCTGTTTTGCCGGCACCTTATTTTTGCGGTAGCGACACTTTTGACAGGTCAACTTTAAAAATGAAGTAACCTTTCTTCCTATTCACGTGGTGCAGAGAATACATGACCTATTTGACAATGAGGATGTTCTCCTGAATATTACTCCCTAGAATAAATTCAGTTTGATTCGGCGAGACAAGTTTCGATAGGCAAACTTTGAGTCTATTTATAATCACTTTATCCACCACTTTGTAAGCAACATTGCAAAGAGAAATCAGACAAAAGTGTTATACCCTCTGAGGTTGATCTACTTTTAGGATCAAGTAGATATCCGTCTAGTTTATATGTACGATTCCAGTAGGTTTATTCTAGATACGTCATACCATATCACAAACTCTACTCCCTACCGTACTCCTCGATTTCTCATAGAATCTAGTTGGGAAACCGTTCAGACCTGGAGCTTTCTAAGGGCTAATGGAAAACATAGCTTCTTTTACTACTATATCTTCCAACCTTCCGCTGATAATATGGAGATCCTTTTCCTCTAACATTAGAAACTTGACTTCAGTCTCTATCCAAGGGCTCTTGAGATCAAACAACTTCTAGTATAGTAATCATTCACCATGGTCATTTTTAAGGAAATGATTTTGTTGTCTCCTTATGGTAATGGTGTTCATGTGATAATATTTAGTGTTGCAATCGCCATATGTCAACCACTTTGCTCTATATCTTTGGTACCACATGAGCTTTTCCTCTTTGAGGATGATAGCCAACTCTTTTTGAAGCATGTTTTCCAATTGCAATAATCCTGCATGATGTATGTTGCATCGTATTTTGTTAGATTAATTATATTAATTTCAGTTATAATACATATTGTATTAATAATAATTATACCTTATCGGTGTGTTATTATTAATATAATTTGTTGTTGTTCAATATACTTCTGATTTTATACTTATGTCAATTATGATTCAAATACCCTATCGGTATTAGAACTTTTTTGTAGCATACTATTTGTGCATTGTTGTTATACTTATTATTAATTACTATTGATATTCTCATTTGAGATTATAATAAATGAAATTTTCTTTTAAAGACATGTATAGTTTTTTTAATTAAATGAAACCCAATAATTTAATTTTAAATCTTTCTTATTTTAATGGATTTTAATTTTCTATGTATTATGTAAGTGATGGACATATCCTATCGGTTTGATGTTACTTGACATGATCATTGTAACACCCATATATAATACATGTCTAGAATACATATTATACACAACTGTAATGTTGGTACTGCAATTCATAAGTGCTTAGTGGTAACATTGTACATGTTACATTCCAAAAAAAAAAAAAAACCACATTGACACAATATATACAAGGGTGACCAAAAATAAAACTAGGAACTAGATCATTATAGAATGATCTCAAAAGAAATATCTACATAGCAGAAACAGCCATCCAAAACATCAAACAAGCAAGAAAATCAAGCTATCTTGTCCTTACCTTTCACCTGCTCAGAACTACCTGAAAATAATCAACAAATATGGGATGAGATAAAAACCCTAGTGGGTTCCCTATCTTATGGGTCCACTCGCCTCTACAAGGTTCTAAACCAAACCTAACTCAATTACAAAGGGGAAAAGACTTGAGTGCACAAACTTGCAATGTATGGGAAAATTTCTTTTGAGTTTATCAACTCAAACAATCACTAATTGGAAACCATATCAAGTTATCTTTACCCGACCAACCTTACGTCTAGGATTCTAGACATGGGTCACGGATCCTTGTATCATACTTTGACATACGCATGAACTTCAGATTCCAAGTGATAACATTCACTTCAAGAATTGTCGCTTCCTACGGGACTTCATAAAAAGCTTCATAGTCAAGAATGAACATTCATCATGAATCTTATCACTATTCTATGATTCTAACAAAACTCTAACTTCTAAACTGTAAAGATTCTACCTATAACCTACCTTGCTAATGATATGAAGAAGTTGATGAAAATAATGAGATGAAGATAGATGGTGATTCCAAACTTGTATGTTGCTCCAAGTTTCTCTTTCTTCTTCTTTTCCACAAGCTCCTCTTCTTCCTCCCTATGTTTTCTTTCTATCTCACTTTACTAATACAAAACCAAGAGAATTGGTACATAGAGGTGTCTCGGTGAAGAATCAGAGACCAAGCTATTGACTAACTTGACTCACAAAATAAGATGTCACCACCAAACTTTTATTTTTCTAAGGGAAGGGGAACAGATTGAATAAACCCACAATAAACATGCAAAGAAATAAAGAGATCAAAGGTACGGAGGTTGATTATGCAAAAGGAAGGTACTAGCACACTAAGCATCTGTAGTACTCTACAGGAACCTCTTAAAATATTTGTGTTTGGTTAAAAGTGTTTGCTGAAGAAAAAATTAAGGGAGATGAGAAAAGAAGTGTTTTTTAATTGTTTTCGATTTGGAAAGACATAAAGTCTTATGCCTACGTACCAATAAAGAATCAAAACCTCGTAGTTCGGGTACAAATAACAAAAGGGTTTGTTTTGGTTGATTTTAATGAAGAAGAGACAAGTTGTAATCTTAAGGAGAATACTCAACCGATCCACCAAAAACATGTGGAAGATGGATTTTTGCATCACAATGAGAGAAGGGATCCAACTCGGATATAGAATCAACAAGTATGCCTCATATCTCTCTCAATTGAAAAATAATCAACATCATTCTCAACAATGTTATGGGGTAGGAGAATTATATCTCAACAATAGAGATGGCTCATGGCTCATGTCTAATCTTTTTTTTTTTAGAAAACAGTTTTAAAAGGAAAAGCCAAATGGCAAAAGTCTTGAGTGAGATTTGTGTTTTTTAGTATTATGAAATAGGTTTTGATATGCTTAAGATGTTTTGATGCATTTATAAAGAAAAGAAAATTTTGAAAATGCAATGACCTAAGTCAAGGTTTTTTATGGAAAGAGGTTCAAGTTAGAAAATGGAAACCTAAGGGTAACATGAAGCAAATGAGTAAAGGATGCAATAAGACACACAACAAACATGCATATGACAATAAGTCTACTATGATCCTCTTTCCCTTGGATTTAAACACTTGTAATATAAATATAGCAATCAAGGGTCACAAGACAAGTATTAAGTGTCAAAACAAATGTTCATAAGCAAATCATAGCTCAAGTATAAATTATGGACTTAAAAAGGGAGAAGATGCTCAAATACAAGGCAAGTCTTAGCCACAAGTAAGCAAAGAAGAACATATAGAAGTATGAGATACCATGGAGAGATGACACTCAAAAGGAAGTATCCAAACATAAATCACATGAATACATAAGCTATTAAATTATACTAGAGACATGGTAAAGCAAACATAAAAACATTTAGAAATGATTCAACAATCAACATAACCTCACAAGTAAAACTATCTCAAATAAACTTCAAGTTGAAAACTCTAATCATGTATTAAGATTAAACATCTCAAATGTATCATGAAAAGTTCATGTGTCAAGAATTATCATCCTAAAGTAACTCTTTAAATCTCAAGGCAAGGCACAAATACATGACAAAGATTTATATTCAAGCAAGAATTCAAGTCATTCGGGTTTTAAATCACATAAGCATTCATTTTTAGTCAAACCCTAAAATCAACTAAGACTTATGAAGAAGCCTAGCATCAAGAGAGACAAACAACAATCAATGAAGCCAAACATCAAGTAACGTGATCATAATTCATCAAGATGTTCAATCTTAAAACATGGCCAAAGGACAACCAATCATAAATCATGCAAATATACACGCCTCATAAATAAACTCACAATAAAGAGAAATTAAATAAAACAAACGAAATATAAGAGAAAAGAAAAAAAAATGAAAAGAAGAGAAACTAAGGGAAAAAAGGAGAAAAATTTGTAAAAAGAGGTCCATGGGTGTTAAACCTAGGACCTGATGGTTACAACCAAAACCATTTACCACAGCGTCAAGGCCTACTAGCCTGTTAACTTGTTCCATGCAAAATGATATTAAACAAACATTTAAAATGAAGAAAAACACGTGCATAGGGTCATCTTCGACCTCAAGACACTCAAATATTCAAAATCATGACTTTATCAAACACGCATCAAACAAGACATGTGGGTATATTATTTTGCTCATAATTTCACAAGGATCACAACCATGGTCTTATTTAACATTGATATTGGCCCTAACTCATGAATTTGATCAAAACCCAAAGGAAACCTAAAACATTAAAGTGAAATTAAATCACATATATCAACAATCAATGGCCATTTTCACGGGACTTCAGACCACAACATCAAAGTGTAACAAGAATGAACAAAAATGGTGCTTCTAAGTAAGAGACCCAAAGTGTGAAAAAGTTACCTAACGGAGTGAGTCCATTGCCCCTTCAAAAGCACTTACAGAAGAGAAACGATGATGCAGTGAGCTTCCTTGAGTCCCCAGGAACACAATGGTATGCTTGGAATCACTTGAAACCTTCTGAGTTCCTCTACCCAAATCGAGTTGCAAATGTGAGAAAGTGAGGTTTGGATATGGTGTTCTGGGAGATACATATGTGTTCTAATGCATTCAGTAAGTTCTATGTAATTTGTGGATGGTGTTTGTGAAGAAAGATAGGAAGGAAAGTGGATGGAATGTGAGTTTTGAAAATCTACTTCAATGGAGTTGAAATTCTGGCATGGAGATAAAAGATGTCGAGACAGATGTCACAACATTAGGATTAAGACAGCTTGAACACACAAATAAAAATGTTAAGATTTAAATGACAAAAAATTAAAAATAACACCAACAATTGTTAACCCAGTTCAGTGTAACTCGCCAACATCTGGAGGATACCAAGCCAGGAAGGAAATCCATCATGATAACATTAGTTCAAAGCTAAACTCCCTCATTTACAATTTCTCGCATAATCCCTACCTTGTATAACTTCTACCTAGACACCCTCTAGATATGAGATCCCCCTCTCACTTCCTAATCAGCCACAATCCCAGTGGCAATTCAACAGTTACACAAAATAGAAGTAGCACACTTCCAAGACAATACTTGATTTTGCTTAAAAGCTTCAACCAAGAAAAATACACTCTTGCTTAAAGGATTTAGAGTGAACAATTAACAATGAACAATCAGTCAACCTCACTGCATCAGAAGATACATGAGTGATATACAATTAACAAGCACTAAACCCTAAAGACCAACCAAAACACGGCTAATCCTTATTCCCTTAACTCTTCGCGTTGTGTTCTCTACTTCAATAGGTTTAGGTCTTCACTTTAAATCGCCTTCAGACCTAATGGACTTGGGCCTCTTAAGGCATATAAATAGAAATAATCAATTTTAACTCACTGCAAATCGTCGTGCACAATAAAAGGAATAAAATACAAACTTTCTTAAAAAGGCTCAAGGAACCTTTTTATGAAAACTAACAGAATCAGTCATAACATAAATTTCTACAATATACTCCCATGAATATCGCACACGTGTGAATCAGAACGCACTCAAAAATCACACGAAAAATACCAAAATATTCATGCCTTAACATTCTGGTATAACATGTCCTGGAACATGTCACAACGTCAGGCAGAACACAATGTCTGGCTGTCATGGTAGAACATTTGGTTTAACATCTTGCTAACAGCATGGTGTTTACCAAAATGTAGCCTATCCAAAAATCACAGAACTTACAATCTCCCCCTTTGGAAAATTTTAGCTAAAATAACCTTAGCACACATCAAAGGAACACACATCAGAATCAAAACATAAATAAAGAAACCCAAGCACAATGCTGGCAAACCAATAGAGTACACCTGACATCACAATTTCAAGACACCAGGTCTGACATCAGAAAACAACACAAGCTACATGAGAACATGTAAGCTCTGTACAAACTGCAACCTTGCAGCTACAAATCAGACAATTACACAGCTCCTCCTGTCACTCATAACCAGCACTCCCCCTGAAGAGGAAAACCCAAATCACAGGAAAAAGAACACATGAACATGTACTCAACACATTAACATGAACTCAACACATGAACATGAAATCATGCAAGTTCATACAATAGAACCACACTTCAAAAGCACCAAACACAAGTACAAGCACACTCCCCCTGAACACCACAACAGACTGAAGAGAATAATACATTCTCCCAGACACAACAACATATAATCCAACAAACAACTTCATAATCAAGCATTCTGATTTGTACATCAACAACACAGGATGTTACCTTTCAGCACAAACACACATCAGATTGTCATGCTCCCCTTAAATTTTGCATATAACCAGACAACAATAATGATAAACTACTATTCCTAGAAGTAGTATAAACATGACATAAAGTTATGACATCTGATCTAACATCAGAACCAACAAACAAATCAACACTTTACTCCCCCTTTTTAGCCAAAAATTGACAAAAATAAAATAGAGTAAATAAAAATAAATGGAACCACACATATATGAAAGCACACAAACATAACACATAAACACTGATGGAAACACAAATATCTATATTGGAAACACAAATGTAATAGATGGAAGCACACATGTAACAAATCCTTTTAGATGATCTTCCAACTTTTGCCTCTATCAAAGATCCTTCTACACTTCTTGAAGCTGTCGTATATTTTAGAAGAATTGACACTAAATTCCCTTGCCACATCCTTAGAACATGTTTTCTTCAAGTCAGTCTTTTCACCTTGCACAGTAACTTGCTTAGGCCTATCATGCCTCAGAGAACAGAGGAAGGATGCAGTATCTGTTGCATTCCTCCATATTTGTAATTGTTATAATTCCTTAATAGTGCAAGTTCTTACCTCACAACTTATGTTCTCAAGTATATTTGCATATAAGGCTTTAGTAACCATAACAGTCAATTGATTCTTAGTGTCCACATGCTCCAAAATAACAACCTTTCCTTCATCCAAATTTCTGATTAGTTGATTATACTGTTCAGGGTTCTTGTTCTATCCATGTTGAATGAAATATCTGATAACATTTAGATCCTTACAATATAATGTCAGAACATCATCCTTGTCATCATGTTTCTTCAACATCAGTTTCATCCAAATAAATAGAGAGCAACTGCTTCCTGCAACAATATACTCATCCTCAGTTTCCCAGTCTGCATCACAATACGCTATAAGCATGAAATTTTGACTATGAGAATAGAAAATTCCATAATCACTAGTACCATTGATGTATTTCAAGATCCTCTTCACTTGATTAATGTGGCTCATTTTAGGCTCAGACTGATATCTAGCACAAACTTTTACAACCCGTGGGATGTCAGGTTTGCTAGCTGTAAGATACAATAGACTACCAATCATACTCATGTATAAACTTTGACCCACATCAACACCTTTTTTCTTAGCAGAAGGTATGATGTTTGGATCATCTTGTTCGACATGATACTCATAGTCACTTGAGGACACTTCCTTTCTTGTTAATGACTTTTTCTTGGTAGCATGGCCATACCTTCACTCCATCCTTTGTCAGGTCCAACCTTAGTACTTTTCTTGGATGCCTTAGAAGGCTTGCTTATAGATACAATAACCTTCCCCTTTTTGTTCCTCAATCTTTTAACAATAACAGGATCCAATTTCTTTCTATAGGCTCATCATCAGAATATAGACCATTTACATGGATAATTTTAGTAGACTAATCCTTCTTCACACCAGCACTCTCTTATTTATCTTCAACAGACATACTAGTATCATCAGAATCATCTCTTTTACCACCAACAAAATCATCTTCAGCCACACTCTCATGAGATTTTTTAGGAGACTTACTCTAAAAGTTTTCTTGTGTGGTTTCAATAAGATGATCAGGTCCCAAGATCTTAGAGAGAGGCATATGAACACTTCTATTAACAACATTCAAACTAGACTGACTTAGAGTATCTTCTGCTTTAGGTTTATCTAGCCTCACTGTTTCAGAGGTAACAACATTTGAAACAACAACATTCAAACTAGTAGTATCAACAACACCCACAAAGGCATACCAGTTTACACTCAGGCTTTCTGCCTGCATTGGTCCCATTAACTCCATATGCAAAAGTTCTAGAACTTTGGAAGCATTCTAATGTTGTGAATCGGTATGTGACATCTTAATTTCCCTCCCAATTTGGAACTTATCACAAACTCTTCTCTCTTCAATCTTGAGCTTTGGCAATCCTCTTACAGCTTGTTCAGATATGATTTCCTTCATTATATTATACTTATCACATTTTCTACCAAGATACCAATCTTCTTTGGTAGAAGTCTTGAGAGAACATGAGCCATGAGATATAGCTTTATATCATTGACTTTCCACTTGTCCTTTGCATTTTTTCTTTATTTCTATAAGGTTTAGGATAACCATATAACCTATAACAGGAGGCTCCTATGTGACACTGCTTTCCACAATGGGGACATCTCTTGGGTTGGAACATAGGTACAGTGAAAGCTTCCTGATATTGTGTATGATGTTGGAACTTCCTCTTTGTAACCAAGGTGTCATTTCTCTTTTCAGGATAGATATGTCTAGACATAGAATATTTTTCCTTTTTGTTATATCTGATTCCTGTTGGACTTCCAGCATCTCTTCCAAGTGGGAGAATTTATTTAAGTATTTGAGTATTCCAAGTGTGTGATAGAAAAAATATTTGAGTATTTGTTTAAATATTTTTAAAACTCTTGAATAATAGTTCAATTATTATTCTCTATCAAGTGGGAGAATTTAATATGTAAATTATATAGAAATGAAAATCAAATATTATTTATTTAATATAATTTTATATTATGGAGATTTATATTGAGAATATTGTAGTCTTATGCTTGTGGTATATCCTCAGAATTAATTAAATTAAAGTTTCATATTTTTCCGCTGCGTATAACATAATATGTTTCTCAAATGTGTGTAGTTATATTTGTAACATTTGAGTTTTAAGTGAGTTATTAATATATTGTATAAAATTCTATATTTTATTTAAAATTATATGGATTTGATCTCACTCAAAAGATGGTAAATATTTTATATGACCATCATATTCTTTCATGTGAAATTATCTAAATAATGATATATTCTACTTATGTACAAAATATGTGGCTAAAATGATGTTATATTATACAATCACTTCTCTGTATAGTTTTGCATTAAATAGTATCTCATTGTTTAATCAGAGTGTTTGATATTAGTGGACTCTGATAAATCATTATCCTATTGGATAAGTCGGAGTACATGTGTTATATATTAGATTATTATTCTCATAGTGTCATATATTATTGTGCGCACTGTAAATATGACATATTCTAAAAAGACTTCAAAATATAAAATAATTCTAAGAAGTCTTATTCTATTATACTAAGATATATATTATTCTCTTAATCTCAGGAAACATCATAACTTGATGTTTAGGTCGATATTGAAAAAACACAGTAATTCTTTAACATGCAATAATATTGTGTTATTTTATCTTCAATAGTCCACATCTGTCAGGTCATAATATAAAAATAAAAGTAAATATCAATACTCTTATCAAGTATGATATTGTGATATGAAGGTACTTATGATTAAATGTAATTACTCTCGTAGTAAAGTATCCCTACATGTAATTATAATTCTTAGACCTGTGTGGATATTCTATGATCTTTAATTTGAAAACTCATTAGTAAAATCATTGACCACTCTCTTATACATATGAATAAGTCTTATGATATTTTAGGTTAATTGGAGTTTAACAATAGAATTTTCATATACTTGGACCATTCTTCTATAACATATTATCCTAACTTAAATATGTTACTCTAAATTCATCATTCTTTATATAGGTTGTGAGCTTTTAACATGTATGATTTGTTTTTCCTATCGGATACAATTTATGCAACGTTGAAACTTACTTTTCTTTTGACTGATTAGTGTTTTTGCCATAGTTACTAATCTAATATTAAAATTTTTAGTAATTGATTATTGTCATCCAAGTGGAAGATTATTAAATTAGTTATTTAAATAATCAAATATGGATTGATATAATCAACTATTAATTAATTATATTATGGTCAATTATAAATAAACACTAATTATTAATGAATTATTTAATTGGATTTTGTCTCTAAATGGACCGTGATAGGTTGGATCATTCAGTTATGCATAGTGAGAGGTTCATGCTCTAGCCGTTTAATTATTGAAGTATCGTCCCATTAGACAATTAACATACTCTGAAAATCCTGACAAAAATGAAGGTAGTAATCCTCTCATACTCTCTTCGATAACATTCTCTCCAATTTTACAAGATACATCGTTCATGATTTAATCCTATTTTTATAATTTGTATCTATCATTATAAAATTAAATCCTTCATATTTTGGTTTGGATACCTTGTAACATGACTTGGTCAAAAGTATTGAATTTTCACTCTTTAACTTCTTCTCTAATTTTAGCAAGATTGTCTTCCGGACTCATATGATCTCTTCAAGCTTTATTCAAAAGTTCTTGATAATTATTGTTAGTCAGCCATGAACTTTCAAATTTAAATTATCTCGTTATGCATACCCTCCCTGATCATCTGTGTTAATAATTTATTTTGTCGATGGAGAAGTTATTAAATTTACCTTCGAAGACTTCAAAAATAGATTAGAATTCATTGAATTTTATGTGTTATACATTATTTATGTTTTTTTAATTGCATTCACAAGTTTGTTTCGATAATAATTATTTTTTGGTTTAATACCTTTTTTAGTCATGTATCTTAACCTCGAGGTTCATTTTGATCCTTTAAGTTTAAAAAGGTTCATCCATATTGGTCCCTTGACTATTCAAAACGTTCCATATTAGTAATTTTTAAATTTTGAATTTTTTCGTCACTAGTAGGACAAAAAGGACTAATGTGGAACGTTTTGAATAGTTAAGGGAGCAATATGGATCATTTTTAAGTTAAGGGAGTAAAATAAACACCGAGGTTAAGATACGGGATCAAAAAGGATATTAAGCCTAATTTTTTTTAGAAATTAAAGTTTGTCCAATAAATATTAAAAAAATACAATATTAATTTAAACATGATAAAAAAGTGTAACTAAATTGATTAAAAAGATTTTCCAGGAATATTTTCTAAAACGTTAATTATTTAATATTATTTTAATTCGATTTTGGAAAATACTTCACTTATCTATATTTTTTGTTAAATTTATTGAATAAAAAGAAAATATAGTTTCAATAATTTCTATTACTACCTAAGAAAGAAATTAAAATTAAAATTTTATTTTAATAACACATGAATCGTATATATGGTAGAGTTTTGGGTCACAAATGCAACATTTAAGGTGTTAGTGTCATTATTTTAATTAGTCAAGACTTAAAGGGGTCTAATTAATATAATATTAAGTTTGTGGTTAAAAACATAAATGTCATGAAAGGTCAGGTTCTTGTGTAAATACCATAAGTCAATATCTAATTTGATAGGGGACAAATTAGAATATTGAAAACTAAGAAATAACCCTAGGGTTATTTAAATGAGTTATGGTCCCCATTTGTAGAGTACGATCAGGATATAGTTTATCAGGTTTTCTCTCTTCACCCCTAAAGAGGAGATTCAAGAAACCCTAAGGAACTCTACAAATCGGAAGATCACATATTCGCAACCTTCAATGATTTCAATGACAAATTCAGATACGTTTCCGTCTTGATTCTCTAATTGAATTCTGGTATAGGTTTAAGGGTTTAGAGCTCTGTTGTTGATTTCTATGTCGGTAGAAATCATAATGTTATGCAAATTGTGTGAATAATAATATTTAGGAAAACTTGATTTCAGGCACTTTCGGTAATAATAATAATAACAGTAAGTTATGCAAATTGTGTGAATGTTGCTTACCGGTTATTAATATTGTGCGATTGGTTTGTATACTTTACTGGTTACCAATATTTTATACTATAAACAATTGTTAATATGGTGAATAATTATATTCTGTGAATGGACAATTGCCTTTGTTGATAAGACCATCATTGTCGTTGCCATAAACCATTCATTAATATACATATTCATATTATGTGTAGTAGTTGATATGCATAATATTCATTCAGTGTGCACTGGTTATTCTTTAAAGCAATTACTACATCTCTTAATTATTCTACAAATTAGTGTTTCTTTTTTTTCTTTCTTTTCTTAATGAAACAAACAAAGAAAACAGAGACGCGTAATGGTTGTGCTGGTTTGCACGACTATGTTCCTCAAAGTTGTTTTATCCATTTTCTTTGGTATCAATTTTGTTTGAATTTTGACTACGAATTATAGTTTTTATCTAGTAATTTAACCTTTTGAGTGAGTAATTGAAATGAAAAAGTTGACAAAGTGACCTCTTTTGTGGAAATTGCTTATGAAAAATGTTGAATAATTTTCTCGTTGTGTGTATGTTTGTCCATGCGAGTATCAATTTCCCCAAAGGACAGTTGGTGGTTGGCCGATTTTCATACGCGCCTATGATGGTAAACATGTAAGAATTATAAGGTCCCACATGTGAATAATAAACCAATCTAAAGAGGAGTTTATTATTCGACATGTTTTTTATTATCAATGTTTGATCTTTACAACAAGAGTACCCCTATCAGTTAATATTAGTGTCCAAAGACTCAATATTGATGGTGCACTAGGTATCTTGAGATGGGTTATGTATTTATTTGAAAAAATTGATAATTCAGTTCTTTTTTATGTGAGTATATTTAAATATTTAATTTTTGTTCTTTTTCAACTACAATTGCTTCAATATCTACTCATTTGAATTCGATTTCGGTCCTTAATGGGGGCAAATTTCAAGGATTAGAAAGAGAACATAAAAATTGTTCTTGGCTGCATGGATCTTGACCTTACATTAAGAAAGGGGCAACCTGTTTCTCCTACGGGATGTACTACCTATGAACTGAGGAAATATGATGAGAAGTGGGATCGCTCCAATCGCATGTGTCTCATGATCATTAAGGGGCATTATATCAGAAGATATAACAAATGCCAAAGATTTTCTTACCGATATTGAAAAGCGCTTTAAGAAAAGCGTAAGACAGAAACAAGTATTCTTCTTCCGAAGTTGATTTCTATGAAGTATCAAGGCAAAGGAAATATAAGGGAATACATTATGAGCATGTCAAAGATTATTTCAAAACTTAAGGCACTAAAGCTTGAGTTGTATGAAGACTTGCTCATTCATTTAGTATTACTTTCTCTTCCTTCACAATTTGGTCAGTTTAAGATATCTTATAACTGTCAGAAGGAGAAATGGTTTCTTAATGAGCTCATTTCATTTTGTTTGCAAGAACAGGAAAGGATGAAACATGATAAGATAGAAAATGCTCATTTTGTTAGCACCTCTAAAGACAAGAGAAAAAGAAAGAAAACTTATGAGCTCAAGAATGAAGCTACAAGTGTTTTAGCACAAAAGAAACAAAAACACACTGATAATTGTTTCTTTTGCAAAATGTCTGGACATGTGAAGAAGAAATGTCCCAAATAGCATGCTTGGCGTGCAAAGAAAGATACATTTCTTACTTTGGTCTGTTCTGAGAACAATTTAGCTTCAATACCTAGAAACACTTGGTGGTTAGACTCAAGTGCAACTACTAACATCATTGTTTTAATGCAGGGTTGCCTAAAATACCAGAAGCCAAATGATGTTGAAAGATACATCTATGTTGGAGATGGAAAGTCAGTGGAGGTAGAAGTTGTTAGGCATTTTAGATTATTCTTATGTATTGGGTTTTATTTGGATTTAAAAGACACATTTTTTGTGCCGTCATTTGGATGGAATTTAATTTCAGTTTCTTATTTGGACAAATTAGGTTATTTGTGTTCATTTGGGAATAATATATTTAAGTTATCTTTTAGTTCAATTATTGTTGGAACTGGTTCACTTATGACTCATGATAATCTATATTTTCTTAACACAATAGTTACTTATGCGGAATCCTTAAATGTGGAAACACGTTGTACTAAGCGTAAAATTGATAATAATAATAATAATAATAATAATAATAATAATAATAATAATAATAATAATAATAATAATAATAATAATTCGGGAGCATTATGGAACACGTGCCTTGGTCACATCTCTAAAAATAGAGATTAGCGACTGGTGTCCAATGAAATTTTAGATTCTATTGACTTAATGAAATTTGATGTTTGAGTTGAATGCGTTAAAGGCAAACAAACCAAAACAAATAAATTTGGTGCATATAGAGCTATAGATGTCTTAGAGTTGATACAAACAGACATTTGTGAACCATTTCCGACACCTTCTTGGAATGGTCAACAATATTTTATATCATTCATAGACGATTATTATAGATATGCGTATGTATTTCTTATACATGAAAAGTCTCAAATATTAGATCGATGTGTTCAAATTGTTTAAGGCTGAAGTTGAGAATCAACTCAACAAAAGAATTAAGAAAGTCAAATCAGACTATGGCGGTGAATATTACGACAGATATGACGGTTCATATGAACAACATTTAGGGCCTTTTGCCAAATACCTGGAGGAATGTGGAATCGTACCATAATACACCATACCAAGATCACCTAGCATGAATAGTGTTGCTGAAAGATGAAATTGGACTCTTAAGGATATGGTAAGGAGTATGATGTTTCATTCTACCTTCCTAGAGTCACTATGGGGAGAGACACTAAAGACCACATCTTACATTCTAAATAGAGTACCAACAAAGGCAGCTGCCAAAACACCTTATGAACTTTGGATTGTGTGAAATCCTAGTCTAAAACATTTTCATGTGAGGGGATGTCCAGCTGAGGCAAGACCTTATACGCCAAACAAAAAGAAATTCGACTCCCGAATAGTGAGCAGTTACTTTATTGGCTATTCTAAAAGATCTAGAGGCTACAAATTTTATGATCCCAAATTAAATTCAATTTTTGAGACGAGAACAACCATATTCTGTGAGGATATTGAGTTTGGGGAAAAAAAATAAGGTTAAAGACTTTGTTTTAGAGGAAGAACTGGCAACAATTCCAGAACGGATTCATACAGTTGCTTTTGATCAAGAAAAGATGGAACCTCCACAAGACATTGCTAATTTTCCTCCTACTCAGGATGATTTGGTAATTCATGAAGAACAAATTCAAAATCCTCAAGAACAGGTGTTAAAAGAACCAATACCTTTGTAGAGATCCACTAGATAAAGGAGAAATGTTATTCCAGATGATTACATAGTCTTTCTCCCAGAACATGAGAAACATAATGGTATGATGGAAGATGATCCAATCAACTTCCGTCAAGTCGTGCAAGATTCCAATTCAGAAAAATGGATTAAAGCAATGAAGGAGGAGTATAAATCCATGCAAGACATTAAAGTCTAGGAACTTGTCTCGTTACTATAAGGCGTGAAACCCATTGGTTACAAGTAGATTTTTAAGACCAATGGGGATTCTAATGGTAATGTGGAGAGGTATAAAGTTCGTATTATGGCTAAGGGTTATACTCAAAAGGAAGGTCTTGAATTTAAAGAGACTTTCTCTTCGGTTTCATCGAAAGAATCTTTTAGGAAAATCATGGCTCTTGTTGCACATTATGATCTGGAACTCCATCAAATTGACAACAAGACGACATTCCTCAACGGTAATGTTGATGAAAGGATCTATATGGCGCAACTAGAAAACTTTGTGCCGGGAGACTCGAAGAATATGGTTTGCAAATTGACAAAATTCATTTATGGACTAAATGAGGCGCCTCCTCAGTGGTACCACAAGTTTTATGAAGTAATTCTTTCATTTGATTTTGATGTGAATTTTTTTGAAGATTGTGTGTATCACAAATTCAGTGGGAGCAAGTATATTTTCCTTCTCTGGTATGTTGATGACATACTACTTGCCGCTAATGATATAAGCATGACGCACAAAACAAAGAAATTTCTGTCAAGAAAATTTGAAATGAAAGATCTTGCTTACATCTCCTTTGTATTAGGAATTCAGATACACCGAGACCGATCTCGTGGTCTTTTAGGATTATCACAAAGGAACTATATCAAAAAAGTACTTAAAAGGTTTGGCATGCAGGAATGTAAATCAGGGGATACCCAAATCGGTAAGGGAGACAAGTTTAGTCTTAATCAGTGCCCAAAAGGAAATTTAGAAATTCAGAAAATATAAAAGATTCCTTATGCGTCGGTAGTATGGAGTCTGATGTATGCCTAAGTATGTACGCGTCCGGATATTGTGTTCATAGTTGGGATGTTATGAAGATATTTGAGCAATCCAGGAATGGATCATTGGAAAGCGGTCAAAAAGGTTATGAGGTATTTAAGGAGAACAAAAGATTATACGCTCATATATAAAAGGTCAGACCAGTTAGAGATCAATGTGTATTCTAACTCAGATTTTGCTGGATGCCAAGACAGTAAAAGATCTACTTCAGT
Source organism: Lathyrus sativus (assembly GCA_963859935.3). NCBI lineage: Eukaryota > Viridiplantae > Streptophyta > Magnoliopsida > Fabales > Fabaceae > Lathyrus > Lathyrus sativus. The sequence goes on from OZ012735.1 coordinate 754,381,042, forward strand.
CTATATCTACATGTTGACTGGTGGTACAGTTTCTTGGTGTAGTGCCAAGCAAACTCTTACGGATTCATCCACCATGGCAGCAGAGTTTATAGCATGTTATGAGGTATCCACTTAAGTTAAGTTATATTGTGATAACAAATCAGTCGTCTTGTATTCCAACAATAATAAAAGCTCTACCAAGTCAAAACATATTGACATCAAGTTCCTAGTTGTTAAGGAAAGAGTACAAAATGGACAAATTTTCATATAACACTTAGGGACAAACTCCATGATAGCAGACCCTCTTACAAAAGGTCTTCCCCCCAAGGTCTTTCATAAGCACACTGCTCACATGAGTCTTTTACCGTTAGAGGAATCTCTGGTTTAGTGAGAGTTAGTCAATTATGAATTTTATGTTATGTGTTTGGTATTATGTATGCATACTATAATTTTGGATATTTTCCAAATTAATAAAGTTTTATATTTAGCAGTTTACATTTTGTATAATAAAGTTATTGAATTGTCTCACTAAAGTAAAGTAGAACCAGTTGAAAATCGACATATACAGACCAACTTCATGTGATTTTCATGCTACACATTTCATGATGGATCTATGTCATTTAGTTGTGTCATTATTGATGACCATTGATGGGTTTAGTTATGATTGCTATAACAAAAATCACTTTGGTTCTCAATAATGGCAAGATTAATGGACAAGATAATTTGGATATGCATGAAGTATTTAATGGAAAATTTTGAGCTCATAAAGTCCAATATGCATGTAAAGTTACATCTATGTGGGAGATTGTTAGAATTTTGGGTTACAAATGAAACATTTAAGGTGTTAGTGCTATTATTTTAATTATTCAAGATTTCAAGGGGTCTAATTAATATAATATTAAGTTTGTGGCTAAAAATATAAATGTCATGAAAGGTCAGATTATTGTGTAGATACCATAAGTCAATATCTAATTTGATGAAGGGTCAAATTTGAATATAAAAAACTAAGAAATAATCCTAAGATTATTTAAAGGGGTTATGATCCCCATTTGTAGAGTCCAATCAAAATACGGTTTATCAGGTTTTCTCTCTTCATTCCTAAAGAGGAAATTCGAGGAACCCTGCGAAATTCTACAAATTGAAAGATCACATATCTATAACCTTCAACGATTTCAATGACAGATTTAAGTACACTTCCGCCTTCATTCTCTAATTGAATTTTAATGAGTTTAAGAGTTTAAAATTCTATTGTAGATTTTTATATAGATAAAAATCATAAAATATTATGAACATATTTAACAATATATTCTACCAATACAATATTATAAATATGTGTCATATTCATACCCGTACTTATAAACAAATATTTTGCTAATTTTTTATTATAAAAAACTCACATATTTGAGATGAAACAAAAGTCATCATGATTTTTGTAAAATAAAATGTCCACGACAATAACAGTATTAACAGTACAGAGTAATGCATGATAATTTTTTAATGATATTCTTTAATATTTTTTATACTATTTACACCAGATAAAATAGTATAACAATTTTTACTATAATATTCTTTAATATTCTATATTGAATATAAAATATTAGTATTTATAAATTAAACGATTAAATAATAAAAAAAGGAAAAAGAGATGAAGAGATAGACAAAAATAATATTATTTTTATTATAATATTCTTTATAAATATATAAAATATTAGTATCATATTTACTATAAAAATAACAAATAATGAGAGAATGATATTTTGATATTTTTAATAATTTATACTTGGGAATAGAAATTATTCTATGGTTTAGTGAAGGATAAAAATTCTTGTTTTTGTCCAATTCTTTACCATAAATTTTGTATTAATTTCTGCATCAAACATAATAAAAAAAATTATTATATTTAATCCTTATCTTTTATCAAATCAAAATGCATCCTAAATAGGATAAACAATGCGAGCTCTCTTATTGACCGAACTAGGTTCAATTTCTCATCAATAAGACAAATCCATAGTTAGCTAAAAATATATTTCATTACTATTAATAAGATGAATTAATATGTTTTGGTAAAGAAAAAAGTTAAAGTATTTAAATTTCAAACTAAATTGAGAATTATTAGCACATGCATGGTTTGTTGGACTTCTCTTGAATTGTTTGGCAAAAGTGCCTTTTTAGGGTTTAAGGGCACTTTAGTCTTATTGTAATAAATGTAGATCAAAAAAGTGGAAATGTGGTCATTGAAGTTATATGAACTTATGAGAACAATATGTTGTCATGCCAACTTCTTAACTAATGTAGTTAACCTTATATTATGTCATTATGTGTACTATTTTGGTTAATATGTCGATATTATGTCTTTGCTTCTCAAACATGTCAAACTTTATTTTGTCCATTATAAAAAGCTTACCTTCCATTGATTTTATTATGTAGAAAGTTAAAGCACTACTCTTATAGGAATAGCTATTACAAAAGTTGTCATTTAATTATTGATTATTTTCTAATGTTATTTATAGTTTTACATAAAATTATTCATTTATCATATCTAAGTTGAAACGGATATAAATTCATTTATTAAGTAAAAACTATCAACCTCTTAAATAGATTTCTATTCATAAAGAAAATTATGTGATTAAAATTTTCTAACTAAGTTCATGTTTTCTTTTTGTACTTGTTACTTTTGACAGGAAATATAGTGGATTGAGTCTCTCTAGAATTGAACACCACCCATTTTGCAAAAATGAATGATTCACAACTTCACAATGTGGTTTGAAATGAAACCAAATTCTGCTCCTACGGATGTAGGTTTCTTCTTTTTTCTTTTCATTTATATTTATCATACTTTATTTATTTTTAAAAAATAAAATTATTCATTCATAAATATCAACAACTTTAATTTTATTCTAAATTTATAAATATTTCATGAGGTCAAAAACCAATAACAAAATTCAATTAACCACTCTTATTGTTCATTACGTGTGTTAGTTAATCTAGTAAATATGTCGATATTATGTCTTTGCTACTTCAACATTTCACACTTCATGCTCATTGTGTAAAGCTTCTCGATTAATTTTATTAATACTAAGCTATAGCTAACAATAAAGTTAAAGCATATGTTAGTGTGTATAAAGCCATCAATCTTACATATTAAATCACAGTTTTAACACCTTTAGAAAAACATATATAAAAAATAATCACATTGATATAAGATTAATTAAAATATTCTTAATAAAGTATCATCTTATAGTATTAGCTTAATGGGCATGAAGTAAGGAATGTTGTGGAAGCAAAGACATAATGTCGACATATAATACCTAATTAATTAAACAGATTAAAAGATATGTACGTCATTCAATAAAAGTATATCATTCAGTCATGTCATATAAATATTTTTAAAATTACAGATTAAATGAGAATCATGATTTTGATTGGTTAACAGTGTAAAAAAGTTTACACTATCAATGAATCACTAATTTTCTCTTAATTAAATAGAGAAAATATATATGCCAAAGTTTCATTTTAATTAAGTGAACGTAACATAAAAAAATCATATATATATATATATATATATATATATATATATATATATATATATATATATATATATATATATATATATATATATATATATATATATATATATATATATATATATATATATATATATATATATATATAATTTTAATATGCTATCCTCCACTTTAAATTTTAATTTCTTATATTTATATTTCCTTTAAATTGCTTATGGTTTTATTTACTTACAAAAAGTGATTTTTTTTTCAAAAACTTTCATTTTAACAAAATGGAAAAAAATTTCAATTTCGGATAGTTAAAATAAATTTTCGGTGTGATTTTTTTCCTAAATTATCGAAAGTTTGCATCTATATCAAAAATATTAGAATTTTCTATTTTGGGAAAATATATGATTATATCGGAATTTATGAAATTTTTAGTACTTCATAGAGATAAAATAACAACAATCCTGATAACTTTTAGAAAATTTTAAAATTTATTGGAATTTGTCAAATTTATGGATACCAAAATTTTCACATTTCTTCAAAATTTTCGGTAGTATAGAATAATATTTCGCTTGTGCACTCTTGAAATGGAAGGCTCGTCAATAAATAAGTTTACTTTTCAACTTGTTCCAAATTTAAATGTCTTTTCGTCTGTATGTTATTGATAATTTAGTCTTTATATGATATAAATGACAGATATTTCAGTCTCGATCTAAAGTATTAGCATGAGCACAACTCATTGGTAAACAACATGGTATTATTATTGTCATTATTCGTTTTAATACCGCAAATGGGATGCGAGAGAGGAAAGATAAATTGATTATAGGTTGTGAGAGAGGTGGAAACTATAAAAGGGAGAATAAATCTTAGGCAAAATACCCTTTTTGGTCTATTGATTATACCTTGGGGTTCATTTTGGTCCCTTAACTTTAAAAATGTCCATATTGGTCCCTTAACTCTTCAAAATGTTCCATATTAGTCCTTGTTGTCCTATTAGCGACGGAAAAATTCAAAAATTAGTCGCTAAATTCATCGCTAATTAGACAAAAATGACTAATTTAGAATGTTTTGAAAAGTTAAGGGACCAATATGGACCTTTTTAAAGTTAAGAGACCAAAGTGAACCCGAGGTATAGTTAAGAGACCAAAAAGGGTATTTTGCCTAAATCTTATAGCAATGGTATTTATAGTATGAAAATTAAATGTCCTTTTATGCTGAGATTTGTGCCAAGTGGTGGTGGTTGGAAGGTGATTGTTAGGTGTGAGTTGCACAATCATCAACTATCTAATGATTTAGATGGCCATGACATACCGGTCGTTTAAAAGATCATGAAAGATAAATTGCGAATGACATGAAGAAGTATGATATAGCTCAAAGGTACATAATTTATGCGTTGAAAGACAAAGATCCAGAAAACCTCGCGAGTATTACCCAAATTTATAAGTCTAGGCAAACATACCATATGACCAAGAGAGGTTCGTTGACAAAAATGCAAATGTTGTTGATTCTTATTCATGAAGAGAAATACATGTGCTGGACTAGAAGTAAGGGCGAGTCAAACGTCGTTGCTGATATCTTTTGGACACATCCCGATTCAGTGAAGTTGTTGAATTTATTTCATTTGGTTTTGATTTTTTATTGAAAATATAAAATAAATAGGTAATGGATGTTGAATATGTTTCATTTTGGTTTATTTGAACTTTGGTCAGTTGTTGATTAGCATCGTGATCATAAAGGTACCAACTATCCCTACTTGAAATTGTTGGTGTTTACGTCAACAAAGTTGACGTTTTCGGTTGGCTTTGCCTATCTAGAACATAAAAGGGGTGATAACTTCATATTTGACACTAGAGAAGCTCAAAAAGTTGTTCTTTTTCGAGAATTTACTACCATGGGTTATGGTGATTGACCGAGAACTAGAACTGATGAATGTCATGGAAGTTGTGTTCCCAAATTCAAATCAACTATTGTGTGTGTTTCGTATTTCAAAAATAAAGTTAAAATAAAGTTTACCAAGTATGTTAAGTCTGAAAGGCAAGAGCATGTCATGAATCTATTGAACAACATCATATATTCAAATAGGGAGATTAAGTTTGAGGAACACTTGAATAACTTTTAGGTAGTTTGTGATGATATTCTTTTATGTGTTAACTATGTGAATGACACATGGTTGACACCATATAAAAAGAAAGGTTTGTCACTGCTTGGACTAATCGTACCACTCATTTAGAGAACATAACAATGAATAGGTGCATGTTCCTTACACTTCATATTAACGTTTGTTTGATGTTATTATAGTACTAAACATATTTTAACAGATTTTTCCTTTTAGGGTGGAGTCTGCTCATTGAAGACTTAAAAGCATGTTATCTATGAGCCAGAAAGATTTGTGCTGAAGTTGGAATACTATGAATGACATGTTGAATTGCAACTACGTTCAATTAGGGTGTTGTTTCAAAAGAGTATTGTTAAAATTGAGCATCGGTATGACACTCTATTCTACTCTAGATTACACGAGTTTGTTTCTAAACAGTGTATACAACACATTGGAAAGGAGTTAGAACGGGTAAAATTTGTTGGTGGCAACTAAGATGCACGTGGTTGCTTCATTAGAACAACACATGGGTTACCATGTGCGTGTCAACTTGCCAGTTTCCAAATACAAGGCGATGTTGTTCCTTTAGAATCAATTCATGCATTTTAGGGGGAAAATTACACATTGAAGAGCATGAGATCCCTATTGAAGGTAGAGGTACCCAAATGGATTTTGAGGATGAGTGTGAAGTGTTGAAGAAATATTTTATTACTTTGGATATTCTTCGGCTATAGGGTGTTAAAGAAAAAGGTTATGGAATTAGCACCTCCGTCCACAACTTCCATGTGTCTACCTCTGGTGAAATATAAACCAAAGAGGGGGCAAGAAGAGCATAAAGGGTCAAGAGAGTAATGTGCATCATGATCCTTCATAATGGGAGTATGCTACGAGATCGCAGAGTAGTCAGGCTACCAAAAGATCATGCACAAAACCAGCTACAAGTCAATAGGAAATTATGCCTCCTGTAAGTCAACCGTCCACTAAATCTTTAAGAAATGTCTACTTATCTCAGTTTCCTGATTTCCTTAAAGCATACGTTGATGACATTATCGATGTGGACAACGATGGAAATTTTGGTTTTCCTATTATTGCTGCTCAAATTGGATGGGACGAAGATTCAAGGTCTTTGGTCTAGGTCTGAGCGCACTTAGATACTCAAGTTTGTCAATATCCTAAATTGTACTCCAAATTGTTCTATAACACGGTAGATAAAGTTAGGAGTGTGTTGCGGGTATCTATCTTAGGTGTGCAGGGTGTGGATAAATGTATGATGATTCCTGATATGGGTCACCCTATTGCTTGCAGATACAATGTCGTATTTGTCTCCTTGTTCATGGTTCAAAGCATTACTTTTTCCCTCTTGTAGTTGCTTCACCTATGTATACAAGTAGGCAGGAAATCATTGTTGTTGGTTTTATCAACAACAATCTTTGGATTTAGGTAAATTTTAAACATAATTGCCCACTGTCTCCCGTCATTGGCCATTGGAGTGAGAACTGTACTAAAGAGGCAATGGCATGGGAAACGGCATTTGCGGGGCGCATTAGGCATTAGGAAGACGCAGTTAGAAAGTTATCATAGTTTGTTTTATATTTATATATGTAGCACATTTTAGAATTTTACGTATATATTTTATTTGGTTATTTACTTAATAAATTAATGCAAAAAACTCAACAAAAAAATACCCAGTTATACCAGATTTTCCATTATTTTCTGAATTTTTTGTGCATATCAAAATTTTCAAAATTTCGGACTGTAATATGATAATATCAAAAACTGTGAAACTTTTGATATTTATAAATAACAAAAATAAAATTGACGGTATTAATAGTGAAATTCTTAGTATTTTTGTTCAATAATTTTACTAAAGGGTGTATTGGTAAAAACACACAAAATAGGAGGTGTCAGATATATCAGAGGGTGGCAGGTTTATATGTGTGTGTGTGTGTGTGTGTGTGTTTGTGTGTGTGTGTGTGTGTGTGTGTGTGTGTGTGTGTGTGTGTGTGTGTGTGTGTGTGTTTGCGCGCTCAATTGATATATGACACTTGAATTATAAGTTTTATTTAAAAGTAATACATTTTATTAATTAAAAGTCATTAACATTTTTGTTTTATACCTCTGTTTTACACAATAGTCCCTCTATACAACCACCTAATTGTGTGATCTCGTTTTCATTAGTTTGATATCGAAGTAAAATGAAAAATCAATTATTTTATTTCAATTGCACATGAGTCCCTTTTCCATTATTTTTTTCAACAATTTTATAAAGAGTTAAATATATGTCACCCCCTGCCAATATAGAGAGTTTTGATTTAACCCTCTATAAGACTTTTTTCTTTTGCAATTCTCCCCTTACCAAATCCAGATTCCCTCAATAAAGTCTCTGGGGTTTCGCTCAGAATCTAAAAATATGTTCTACGTGGCATTGGGCAACTTTCTGACTATGTAAATTTTCACACGTTGCATCAGTTTTTGATTTCCCCCGTGAAATCTAGGACTCACAAATCTAATTCGCGTTTTTGTTATCTTCTTCTCCATTTGTGTATACGTTTTTCTTCTTCTTCTCCCTGGTATGAATGTGCTTAGAAGATAACATGGTTGGAAGCAACACAGTTGGAAGTAGCAGCACACCTTCCATTGGATTTTCATCTTTACCCACATGTGGATGCGATCATGCAATGAAGATGTGGGTCACCAATACTATTCAAAACTGTAATAGGAAATTATGGAGATGTCATAACGCAGGGGTAAGAAAGTTAATAATGTTGCACATCATAAAATCCATTATGTGATATTTGTTTGTAAATGTTGTTTGTGTTTGTAGAATGGGAATAAATGTGACATGTTTGTATGGGATGATGAAATTGGACACTGTATAATGAGAATACAAATATTCCAGCAAGTTACAAAAACTGTGAGATGGCAAATGTGAAGTTAGAAATCACAACAAAGAAGTTAGAAAAAACAAAGATAAAGATTGATGTTCACAATAAGAAATATTTCAATTTGAAGATGGCACTTGTGATCTCGTGGTTTATGTTTGCAATGTTGTATAAGTTTATTTAATTTTTATCTTGTTGTAATTTGTTGTAGCTTGATGTATTTTAAAGTTTATACAAAAAATGCATTATTGTATTTTGAAGATTATGCAGACAGTGTAAGATGCCTTTGTATTAATGAAATGCTTCATTTTGTTGTCATTCAATAATTGTGGTAAAAATTAATGAGATTAATAGTTCATAAGATGATTATAAAATGACACAAAAAGTGTGCATTAGTCATTACAAAATGGCGCAAAAAATGTGCATAAGTCATTATAAAATGGTACAAGCCATTACAATAGGACATAATAAAAAGACATAAGTCATTACAAAAGGACATAAGTGATTATAAAAGGACATATTAAAAGTACATAAAACTACTTCTTTGATTTATTCTTTGGATATTTCTTTGTTATCTTCTTTGCATTTTGATATCCATTGCCTTCTTGTGTCAGAATACCTCCTTCATCTCCTGTCAAATACATTGGTTGGTTAGGGTTTGAACCAGGTCCTATGATTGGTTTTTGAAACCATTTCAGCTTAATTCTCTCACTTGATCTCTTTCTCATGGCTTTGCCTTCTCGTTTGACGTTAGCTTTGCCTTTCTTTCTGACACAAGTTGTATTGATGTCAGTTTCTGTTTGCGTAGCTAGATTTGTTGTGTTGATTTAAGGTATGATTGACATAATCTCATAAGAAATATCACCAAAAAATCTTGTATTAGTTGTGTCTGCATCTTGTTGACTTGCATTCAGCTTATCTGGTTTATTTATATTCACCTCAGCTAGTTGGTTTTGGCTTGCAGAACCATTACCTGCATCAGACCTCTACAACAATCCAATTGACAGAAAATATCAACACAACATGAAAGAGAAACCAAATAACAAAACATGACTAAATGACAATATGTGATATGCATTCACCTCAGTTAGTTGATTTACATTCACTTTAGTGGCTGCACTTGTTCCTGCTTTGCTGCCACTTTAGTTTGCATTACATGCATCAACCTTGACCTTTTTCTACAACAATCTAAATGACAGACAATATCATATTCATATTTTGACAGAGAAACCAAACAACATGATTGAACAAACAAATAATATACCTTTCTTTTCAAGGTATTTGGATTTTTTTTTGCTCTTACATGACTGAACATTGTGTCCAAACTGATCACATTTTGTACACCTATAAGATGCACTAGGAAATCTTGTTCTAGCACCATCCTCACCACACTCCCTAATTTTTAGTTTTCTTGGTCTTTCAGGACCTTTTTTGTACAGGGGAGGTAGAAGCTCTTCATTTTGAACTTCAAGCCACTTTTTCTGTCCATTTATGGGACTCACAACAACACCATAACAAAGGGCATATTTTTAAATAGAGTAACATTCATCAATAAACATTTATGAATTATGTTGCCTATAACCTAAAGATGCAACAATGTGCCTACAAGGAATGTCAACCAACTCCCAGAAATTACATGTACAAGACCTTTTGGAAATGTCAATTATGATTTCATGTGTGTTATAAGAACGAGTAACCTGAAATTTTTCACCCATAGCCTAAGTTGGCATCCAATGACTACTCATAGCCACCTCATTATCTAATCTATTAATAGGAATTGGCATAACCTTGTGTGGCCACTTATCAAGTTTGATGGCAAAAGTAGAGCACCCATTCACTAAGTACTTTCTAATCCATTCACACATGGTTAGTATAAGTTTATCCCTAGCTACTAAATTTTCGCATTAAAAGACTCAGCAATATTGTTCATCAGTACATCACATTTAGGGTAAAACTAAATGCATGCTTACACAAATATTTTGGAGGTACTCCTATTAGCCATGTCCAAGCCTTGAGATCTATTTGCTTTAGTTCATTTATTTTTTGCATCCATCCTTGATAGTAAGTTTCCTTGACAGCTCCCATCATAAGGTCTGTTATTAATGATCCACCTCCAAACTTTTTCTTGAAATTCGCATACAAGTGTCTTAGACACAACTTATGCTCTATTCTTTCAAATATTGCTACCAAACCCTGTAACAAATATGAAAATCACACACCTTTAAATACAGCTAACAGTAGATACTTTAAAACATAATGAGAAGTATGAAAACCACACACTTTTTTGTTGATCTGAAATAAAGACATATTTATTGTCTTGTCCAACATATTCCATTAACAACTGTAGAAACTACCTCCAGTTGTCTTTTGTTTCAGTTTCCATAACACCTAAGGCTAATGGGAAGTATTGCTTATTGGGGTCCCTGCCCATAGCAATTAAAATATAACCACTATATTTTGTCTTCAAATGGCATCCATCAACCCCAACAAATGGTCTGCATCCATTTATGAATCCTTTTTTGTAACCATCAAAACAAAAGTAAAAAGATCCAAAGCTTGGTTGAATTGATGTGTATGGTATGTCAACATTGATCTTCATAGTATTCCCAACACTTACCCTTTTCAACTCAGCAGCATATCTCCATAAATTTAGATATTGCTTGTATGCATCTCCTTCAATTATCTTCTTTGCTATAAGCTTTTCTTCCATGCCCTAGCCACATTAATTCCCACAGAGTAATTTTGTCTCATGTCTTGAATAATATCACAAATCCTAACCGTCTCAGATGTTTGCATTTTCTTCACAACTCTCTTGGCCACCCACCTTGAGTTTTCATATATATTATCCAAAACCCTAGCACATGTATGGTTGTTTATTATTTCTTTACAGCATAAGTGTGCTCATGGCCCACTTTAGAGTAAAGCATTAAAAAACCACATTTAGCCCTGCATTCTACCCTTACCCTGTAACTCTCATTTTTCACAAAAGTAATTTTCCTACCAATCATGGCCGACCCTAGGGGTAGGCCACCAAGGCTACCGCCTAGGGCCTCACTTTTTAAAAAGTATTTATATAGTTTTAATTAGTTTTTTTTTTAATTTTTAAATTATTTTCTATATAAATTATATAATAGCATCTATTAAGAATTTATGGTAATAACAACCATTTAAAATATATGTTATATAATTGATTAATTTAAAAATTAAGATCATCTTAAATTTTTGGAGTAACGAAGGTTTTATTGCGAACAATAAATAAGGACTCTATTTTGTTGTTGTTTAAACATAATCAATATTTTTTAGGCTCTTTTTAGCTATGACTTAACTGTGAAATTTTTTGAATTCTATCCGATAATCCGTCTTGTACACCATTAAAGACGGTCATGTTAAAAATAATACTTATAAATAATAAACTTTTAAATTCTTTTATATAAAAGAATACTTGAAATTTAAGTTTTTTAAAAAACTTTGGTAATATTTTTCTAATTATGATTTTTTTTTAAATAGTTAGCAGTGTATTTTGATGTGTTAACTTTATTATCAATTGAAAATAAAATATTAAATATAATTGATTAAATTTTAAAAAACTTAAAATTAAAATTCATTAATCTAAAATAAAAATATTTTTATTATATTAAAATATTTAATTTAAATTTTTGCCTTAAGCCTCAATATGTGTTGGTTCGGCCCTGCTACCGTTTAACATTGACCACTCACGAATTTCCTCTCTAAAGTTATCTAGAGAATTGAATTGCATACCCCGCATAAACTTAAAATTCTTATTTAGTTGGTATTTCCTAAACTTATCAAACTTAGGCCCGTTATCATCATCAGAAACATTTGGATCAGAGTTGTCTAGCTCATTACTAACATATTCATCATCTTTCCATTTCTTCTTTTTGAAACCAGTTAACAATCCAACAACTATGATACCCTCATTAATGGGTAGAGAAACATCAAATTCATCTACAATAGCAGTGATTCTTTCATCCTCACTATCATTAAATCCTTCAACTCCTTTATCATCACATCCATCTAACTCTACCATCTCATTCACAAACCTAGAACTTTTTACTATGACTTCTAAACCAGTGACATCATGCTCCACAAACATTTCCCCGTCTACTTGGGTCGCACAAGCGTATGCAGCTAAATCGTAAGCATCATCATTATTCCTAATCTGGAAAAAAAATGTCATCTATGTCAAGAATTTTGGTCCACGTCTTGTACGTCCTTTCTATGTAACCCCACTCATTCACCAACTTATGAATGTTAACCATTAGCCACTTATCAATGAGTTTCCCTGACACTATGGTCGAAACACCACCCCCTGTATATCGTATCACCATCAATCAACTTTAAAATTTTCCCTCCATGGTGAAATACAACATTAAACACTTGCATGTTCTGAAATTACAGATAACAGAAACTTTAAACCAAAGTACAGTGCAAAAATAGTTAAGAGCGACGTTTAAACAAAACTTTCAAAAAAACTTGTGACATTTGCGATTCGTCTGTGTATTCTTCAGGATGGAAATCGTCATTCGCTCCACCGTGACTGCACCGTAACTTCGTCTTCTCCAATTTATTCATCTTCTCCAATTTCTATTTTGGGTTAAATGAACAATTGTGAGCCCTAGGTTTTCACGGGGGGTAAATAAGAAACTGATTAAATTGTAAGTTCTTTTTTCTTTTAAATAAAATACTAAATACACAGTTAGTAAGTTGCCCAAAGCCACGTAGGACATATTTTCAAATTATGAGCGAAAATGTGACTTTAGGATATTTATTGAGGGGATCTAGATTTGGAAAGGGGATCTTTATTGAGCAAAAATGTTCATACATACCTAGCCCGTGAACACATTTACTTCTCCTGCCATGATTTATTCGCACTAGATAGCAATTTTATGGTTTCAATTTAAAAGGTATAGATAGTCACCAAGTTCATTAATTTAATTTAATGTTCTGTTTTAGTTTTTTAATTAAAAATTATTATAAATTAGTCCTTTAATTTCACTTCTGTTATCTTATTTGGTCCCTTCCGTCAATTTCTGACAAAAAAACGTTAAGTGTTGGTGACGTGGTATAACAGTAAGGTCATCAGTACAAATCTAAGTCAGTGTATGTAGTTAAAATCAATATTTTAAAAACCTGACCGAACCGGCTGGTTCAACCAGTTGGACCAGGAATCGGAGATGAATTTGGTTGGGTCAACCTTTCAAAACCGCTAGTGGGTTAAAACCAGAGTTAAACCGGATTGAACCGTCCAAAATCATTTGAACTAAAGAATCGGAGCTGGTTTTGTAAAACCGTCCGATTCAAAAAAATTCATCAAATTGACCATTTTTTAAAATTAAAAAAAAAATTAACATATTAATATCAAAACTTAACATACATTTTTCAATCACAAAAAAGAATTTCGTATATTTTTTACAACCATACAAACTTTTATGTTTTGTCACTTTAATATAGTTTTTCTTTAAACCACACTGCATCATCACCTTGCCGTCTCTTTCAAACATAGTCACGATGTCCAACTCTATCGATTTTCGTTCAAGTCAATAGTGTTTATTGTTATCAATTAAGACTTGTTTGTCGTAATTCAACTCAAATTCGATTTTTTATTGTTTAATAAAGTATATTGTATTATTTATATTTTAGTATTGTATCTTATTTAATTTAGGTATTCTTAATTATTTGAATTTTATGTCAGTGATTGTTGTGAATCGGATACCTTTAAACAAAGTATAAATGGTTTCTTAATGATCAAGAAACTCACAAGGGTTAGGGTTAACAAAAAAAACAAGGTAAAACAATAAGGAACAACAAGGGTTGGTTATTAAACTTCTATTCTTTCCTTTCTCTTAGAACAAGATTACAAGTATACAAGAATAACAAAATAACCTCTCTCCCTTGAAATTAGGATTTTATCTTCCTATTTTTCCTTATACCAAGATTGAGAAACTAGCATCCTATTTATAATAAAATAGCACACTAACCTAATGGGCTTTTTAACAATTACCCATTACAAGCCAACTTAGGGTACAAGCTAACTTAAACAATTGGGCTTACAAGCAAGACCCAATTCAATATGCTAACAACCCTAGCAATATTGACTAATGCATGTTAGAACAGACTTTGACTACAACACGCATTACTCGCAAACAGACTTCGACCATACTAGAGTTCGATCCAACATCTCACAAATCTCCACCTTGGATCTAACTCTATAACATCAGGAAACTAGCTTTCTTCATGCAGTTTTATTAACTGCATACAGTGGAAAAACTTGCAACTGGGCAACGTCTTGGTGATCATATCAGCAACATTATGATCTGTCGAAACCTTTAGCATTTGGACTTCTCCACGCTCGATTACCCCTCTGATGAAATGCAGCCTCACATCAATGTGCTTGGTTCGCTCATGATAGGCTAAATTCTTCGACAGGTGTATTGCACTTTGACTATCACATTTAACAGTGATAACTCGACCTTGAAGTTTTAGCTCATTTGCAAAACCTTCAAGCCATAATGCTTCCGTCACAGCTTCAGTTAGGGCAATATATTCCGCTTCAATGGTTGATAAGGCAACGACCTTCTGAAGTGTTGCTTTCCAACTGATTGATGTCCCAAACATAGTGAACACATATCCAGAGATAGATTTTCTGGAATCCATACAACCTGCATAATCAGAGTCGACATATCCTTCGATTGCTGCTTTACTATCTTCACCCAAGGTTCTACCATAAATTAGGACTCTATTCATAGACCCATTTATGTACCTTAAAATCCATTTACAACTGACTAACCTGGCTCCAGCAGGTTTCTTGATCAGTTCCCAGGTGTTGTTATCATGAAGAGATTTCATCTCATCATCGATGGCCTTCAGCCATTCAGTCTTCTTTCGACTCCTCATAACTTCCTTATAGTCTCTGGGTTCTTCACCTAGAACCTCACTAGCAGAGATTAAGGCATAAGCTATAAGATCTGCATACCCAAGTCTCTGAGGTGTCTTGATGACTCTCCTCGACCTGTCTCTTGCTAGCAGGTAGTCATTATCAGTCTCCTCATCTTCGACAACATCTTCTGCGTCTTCTTCGACTTCATCTGGGGTACGCAGTTCAGCATCAACATGCTCCACCTCAACAGGAATCTCTCCCTGTTCCAGCTCTTCATCAGCATCATCAGTTTTCTTGAAAGCCATCTCTGCTTCATTGAAAACTACATCTTGACTGGTGATACACCTCCTATGACCTGGCTCTAGGCACCATAGCCTATAAGCTTTGACTCCTTCAGGGTATCCCATGAACATGCACTTCAGAGCTCTAGGTTCAACCTTGTCTTGCCTAATATGAGCATAGGCCACACAGCCAAATACTCTCAGTCTGTCGAGACTAGGTGGATGTCCCGACCAAACTTCTTTAGGTGTCTTCATTCCCAAGGCAGTCGAGGGACATCTATTTATCAGGTAAGCTGTTGTCGAAACAGCTTTCGCCCAAAACACCTTCTTCAATCCAGCACTAACCAACATGCATCTGACCCTTTCAAGGATTGTTCGATTGAATCTCTCAGCTAAGCCATTTTGTTGAGGAGTACCTGCTACAGTCTTATGCCTTGCAATCCCAGACTCAACACAGTAACTGTTGAACGCTTCGTTGCAGAATTCAAGGCCATTGTCGGTTCTCAACCTCTTAACCTTTCTGCCAGTTTGAGTTTCGACCAGAATCTTCCAACTTTTGAAATTCTCAAAAGTTTCATCCTTCGTCTTTTGAATGAATACCCATAGCTTTCTGGAATAGTCATCAACGATGGACAGAAAATACCTTGCACCTGAGTGTGAAGGATTCCTTGCAGGCCCCCAAAGATCAGCATGAATGTAATCCAGGGATCCATGTGTTCTGTGCTTGCCTTTGTTAAACTTCGCCCTACAGGATTTACCAAATACACAAGATTCACAAAATTCCAACTTTTCGACTTTGTCACCTCCTAGCAGGTTCTGCTTCCCCAATTCGACTAGGCCTCTTTCGCTGACATGGCCCAATCTCATGTGCCATAATTTTGTCTTCGACATAAGTTTCATGGATACAACATTTGTCGAACCACTTATAACCTCAGCCTCAAGGGTATACAAGCCTTGTTTCTTCACGCCTCTCAAGACTTCCTTCGACCCCTTCATGACTCTTAGGATACTTTTCTCTCCTTAAAAAACGTATCCTTTTCTGTCGAATTCACCAAGAGAAATCAAATTTCTCTTCAAGTCAGGTATGTACCTGACTTCAGTCAATAACTTTATTGACTCATCATGGAGCTTGAATCTCACAAATCCAATATCTGCAATTTTGCAAGATTTGTTGTTTCCCAGCAGCACAGATCCACCATCTTGATCACATAGCTCCTCAAACAATTCTCTGTTTGGAGTCATGTGCCAAGTGCAACCTGATTCCATAATCCACTCTTTCCTCGAGTCGCCACTTTAAACCACAAGAACATCAAATGAGTCGAAGTCATCTTGAACAATGGCTGCATTGCTATTACCTCCATGATCTTTCAGGCGTTCAGGGTACACCTTTCTTATGTGACCCTCCTTCTTACAATGATAACATCGAATAATAGATGTTTCGCCAATATAAGACTTCTGTTGACTTTTACCTTTCTTCTTGTCGAACTTACCATCCTTTCGCAAGAATTTTCCCTTAACGGCCAAACCTTCGCCCACCGTCGAAGGTTTATGCTCCTTTCGTTCGTTCAAGTCCTTAGAATACAAGGCTGATTGAACTTCTTCAAAGGTCAGGGACTCCCTTCCATATAAGAGAGTTTCTTTGAAGTGAGCATGTGTTCTGGGCAAAGCACACAGCAGCAACAGTGTTTGATCTTCATCATCGATCTTCACATCAATATTTTCAAGATCAAGAATCAGCTTGTTGAACATATCCAACTGCTTAGCCAACACTTTGTCTTCACTCATCTTGAATGAATATAAAGCTTGCTTCAGGTAGAGTCGATTCACCAGAGATTTGGTCATGTACAAACTTTCAAGTTTCACCCATAATCCCGATATTGTAGTCTCCTTTGATATCTGTCGAGGAACCTTATCACCAAGGCTCAACAATATTGCGCTGTGGGTTTTCTCGATCATTCCCGTCTTTTCTTTTGTCGTTAACGCATCGTCCATAGCTGCCTCACCCTTCAACGCTTCCAAACAACCCTGCTGAACCAATAGGGCTTTCATCTTCAAGCACCACAGACTGAAGTCGTTCACTCCGGTGAACTTTTCAATCTCATACTTTATTGAAGGCATCTTCTCCACGCTCACCGCACCAATTTTTTATGAATCGGGTACCTTTAAACAAAGTATAAATGGTTTCTTAATGATCAAGAAACTCACAAGGGTTAGGGTTAACAAAGAAAATAAGGTAAAACAATAAGGAACAACAAGGATTGGTTATTAAACTGCTATTCTTTCCTTTCTCTTAGAACAAGATTATAAGTATACAAGAATAACAAAATAACCTCTCTCCTTTGAAATTAGGATTTTATCTTCCTATTTTTCCTTATACCAAGATTGAGAAACTAGCATCCTATTTATAATAAAATAGCACACTAACCTAATGGAATTTTTAACAATTACCCATTACAAGCCAACTTAGGGTACAAGCTAACTTAAACAATTGGGCTTACAAGCAAGACCCAATTCAATATGCAAGACCCAATTCAATATGCTAACAGCCCTAGCAATATTGACTAATGCATGTTAGAACAGACTTTGACTACAACACGCATTACTCGCGAACAGACTTTGACCATACTAGAGTTCGATCCAACATCTCACAGTGATTATATTCTATCATTTTTATTTTGGTTTGAATTAGTTTAATTTATTTTATTGTAATTCTTTAGTTTGGTCAAAATATTCTTAAATGATGGTTGAAATGAAGTGTAGAAGTATGTTATGTTATGTATTATTGATATTGTTATATTAAATTTGTAATGGATTTTTGAAATATTTATTTTATTAAATTGAGGACATATAATAATGTGTGACATATCTATGAAATTTAGTTTCATATTATTAGTTTATTTAATAAACGGTTCGACCGTAGGTTTAACTGATTTAACCAATTGAACTTTAAACTGTAAGTGTCACCGGTTCGATCTCTGGTCCGGTTTTTAAAACATTGGTTAAAATATGATACACCGTTTAGAATTTGAAGGTTTTGTTTTCGGAGGAACCTCACAATTTAAACAGTCTATCAGTTTTAACTACGTATGTTCACTCATGTTTGTATCAATGACCTTGCCGTCACGCCACGTTACCATAACTTAACGTTTTTTTTTTGTCAAAAATTGATGGAAATAACCAAATAGGATACATAAGTAAAGTTAAGAGACTAACATATAATATTTTTTAGTTAAAAAATTAAAGTGGAATATAAAATTAAATTAAGGAAAAAAAATTTGTATTAAGCCATTTTAAAAGTTACCAAAGTTTGTATACACAAGGCCTCCATGTGATTGATCCCATTAGTTTTATGACCTCAATTCCATTTGATATACACCTAACAAAAGTTACACATGACACGCTGCTTATCATGTGTTCAATCTTATATCTCCTTTAGCTTAAGGTCTCATCTCACATTGAGCAATCTTAAAACTATGTTACTATATTAATAACTTCAACAATTTTATATTTTATGGAGTCACAATAATAAATTGACTAAAATAAAATATTTAAAATCATCTATCAATATTACTGTTGTGAACGGGAGTAGAGGATGATTAATCTGATGAAGAAGACTACTAGAAAGGATGTTTTTATGCCATCTGTATCATAGATAAAAAAAGAGGAATCACTCTTGCTATAGTAAAAATCCTAACTCAAGTAAAAAATTTCAATGCATCATGCCACGCACAAGGGGCTTGGCGGAGACCATAAATGGCTTTGTGTAATTTGTACACGTAATTAAGGTGTTGAGAGTCTTTTATACTTAGAGGTTGTTCTTGAAGGTTTATTTGAAGAAATGCATTATTGACATCTAATTGGTGCATTTGTCACTTATGTGCTAGAGCTATAATGAAGATGACCTTTATTGTTTGAGGTTGAACAACGGGAGCAAAAGTTTCATGAAAATTTGTACTAGGGCATTGGGTGAATCCCTTTGCTACAAGGCGGGGTTTATATAGAGAGATGGTTCCATCGGCTTGTCTTTTGATATAAAACAACCATTTGCACCCCGCAATGTTAGTGTAATTAGGTGGAGGAACAAGAGACCGGATTTTGTTTCTTAATAGAGCTTCAAATTTATCATTGATATCTTTTCTCAAATGTTTATGTTTCATTTCTTCTTTGATTTTTTTTTAAAGCAAATTGAATTAAGAAGGGTACTAGGGGTACCCCAACCCAATTACACGAGAACAAAGAACCGAAGAAAAAAAAAACAGAAATTAAATACAAGAACCCGGAAACCTACACCACTCCAACCAAAGCATATCATTGTCATTATCAAAAGAAAAAGAAAATCATTCCCAAATTCTAAACTTAACCAAATAGAGCAACTCGTCGACCTTCATACTAGCTCCTTCAAAAAGAATCCTATTTCTATACAACCAAATACTCTAACAAGTCCACGACCAAACCAACCTACCTAGCTATCTTTCGCATACTTCCGACCCCAAACCCTTCACAAATGTATTACAATGATCTACCGGACTTAAAGAAACTGAAGGGAAAACAAAATTCAACCAAGAATAAACCAACCTCCAAACTTTACAACTAAACTCAGAAAGGAAAAAAAAAAGGTGTTTGATGTTTTCATCCTCTAAGAAACATAAAGGACATACCAAATCATAGGTAGAAACGAGAACCTTCCTCCTATGTAACTGATCCTTAGTTTGAAGCTTGTTAATAAAAAGTCGCCACACAAAAATTTGAATTTTGGAAGAAATTTTCCACTTTCAAACAACATTGATAGCCTGCAAAATTTCGGCCTCGATCATCTATGCCTCCCAATCTGTAGCAGAGTCAGTACTTCATAACTATTTTTAATCGAAAAACAATTGACATTTTTCCACCACAGTTCGGTCGTACCAACTGCAGAATTTCTGTTAAATTTTGAAACTGTTGCATTGCCTCAATGCATTCCATAAAATGATCCACCAACTGAAGATTCTACACCCACTCTCCGTCGCACCAATCATCCGCATCCCTCACCAAAATATTAGGAAAATAAATTTAAGACAAGAGGCATAAAGGAAAAATGACCTAACCAAGTATGCTTCTAAAACAGTATGGAATTCCCAGCCTCAAACAGTGACTGGGCCAGAATTTTTGACTAATGGGAGCAAACATATACAAATATTTATATCATAAAATTTTAATTTTTAATATTTTATATAGATCTTGTCCGAATAAATTTTTATAAAACAATTTAGAAATTGTTAGGGTTGACTCAACACATACGGAAGCCTAGGTGCAAATATTTTACCGATGAATTCAAATTGACAATCTTCTACAATAAAATTTACAAAATTCGCTAGACTACGTACTAATTATTTATTTTTAAAAACAAAATTATATATTATCTATTCATTATATTTCTATAAAATCCAACCTAAAATTAAGGCCCTTAATTATTGTTGCACATGCACTATAGAAACTGTTTATAACCGTATTAGATGTATGATTATAAAACAATTTTCAAACTAACTATTTATATAATAAAAACAATTTAGAAATTAGAAAAAATATGTCCATAATAAATAGTATTAGGTATATGATACATGAAACAATTTTTAAATTACCTATTTATCATAGATTTTTTAATAGGTTGTGGAGGTATGGGCCCACACTTTACACTAAATAACTCTGTTGGTCCCAAATTTTGTAGAAATTGCCAAAGAAAACTAGTTGGACGTGTTAGAACTCTCCGAGTGCATACTGATTTAGTCTTTTCACTAAAAGGAGCTATGTTTTCCCGTCGACACAATAGAATAATCCTTTGTATGTACTTGCACATCACCCTAACAAAATGTTAGGATTTTGAACGAGATAAAATTGGTTTCGGTGAGGACTCTCCACTTCCATTTACTAAGCAATGTCAAGTTAAATTTCCCACATTCCTTAACCCTTAATCCACCGAGATTTTTCGGTTTGCAAACGGTCGACCAACCCACACAATTAATCTTCTTCTTGAAATCAATACCACCCCATAAGAAAGATCTTTGAATTTTAATTAAATCTTGAATCACTCCCTTGGGTGCTTTGTAGAAAGAGAATTTAAATATAAGAAGATTCGTCAAGATGGAATTCAACATTACCACCCTGGCACCTATTGACATTTGCTTTCCCTTCCACTTGGTTAATCTCTTCGTCACCTTGTCAACTAAGTGAGTCCGAGTTGTCTTCATTCTTGGGTTGACTCCCACTTGAATGCCCAAGAAGTTAAAAGGGACTAAACCGACCAAATGCGTCAAAAAATTAGAAGCAACTCGCAGAACATCCACATAAAGATTAATCCCATAAACTTTACTCTTATTCAAATTGACACACAACTCCGATGCAAGTTCGAGACCATGCAATATGGCCTTAATGGTCCATAAATTATTCAGGTTACCGTCACAAACCAAAATCATATCATCGGCAAATTGGAGGAGTTCGGTATGCAAAAAAACATTGAACTTGAAATCCTGAAATTTGTCACGAGATACCGCATTCCTCATTAACCCCGCCAAACCTTCTGCCACTATAAAAACAAAAAATGTGAAAGAGGGTTACCTTGCCTTAAACCTTTATACACCTAAAATTTTGTCGTAGGATTGCCATTGATTAGAACTGACATGTAACTAGTAAACACCAGTATCTTCATCCAATTCAGCCATCGAGAGCCAAAATTCATTCTACCAAGCATGTACCTCAAGTAATTCCATGCAACACAATCATAGGTTGTGGTAAAAATCATTTTCACTAAAAGACATTCTCACTTATTCTTTTTGAAAAAATCAATTATTTCGTTAATTGCAATAACCTGTCCATCATGGTTCTTCTGGAAATGAAAGCTGATTGATGAGTTGAAATCATCTTACCCATCACCTTTCTTAGCCTATTTGATAAAATCTTCAAAACAATCCTAAAAAGCGACCCGATGAAACAAATAGGCCTAAAATCCTCTAAGCATTGAGGATTAGAACTCTTCAGAATAAGCGAAAGAAAAGTGGAAGTCACTTCCTTAGGCATCCTTTTATTGCTGTAAAAATCATTCAAAAATTGCACTAATTCCTTCTGAACAAACTCCTAACAAGTCTTGAAAAAATCCATGTTGAAACCATCCGGCTCGGGACTTTTATCCCCCACGCAACACCACACATCAGCCTTGATTTCGTCCAACTCAAATGAAACCTCTAACAACTCAGCTTCCGCACATGACAGTTTGTTAAAACATACCCCCATCAAGATTAGGCCTTGTATACAGCTTCTTTGAAAATCTATTCTTGAAGAAAGAATGAACCTCCGATATAATTTTTCTGCACTGCTCAATTCTACCACTACTAGTACACTGTCGCCACATTTCTCCTATACATATCCTTCAAATAATTATGAAAAAACTTAGAATTTCTATCTCCCTCCAATATCCACTTACATCTCGATTTCTACTGAATATCTCTCTCCCAACGCTGCAATGCGGACCAAACAGAAGAGGAAGCAATCATACGATCCTCCATGAACTGAGCATAAGCTCTCCCATTACCCTCTGCTGTCAAACCATCTAAGACATTGATCTTCTTAATGGCATCTTCCACCTGCACATTCAACACTGAAAACACTGTCTTGTTCCACAACTGTAACCGCACCTTCAAAACTTTTAGCTTCTCCTTAAGCACAAACGCCCCTTTTCCCACAATCACATTTGTCTCCCACACTGATTTTTAAAAAGAAAGAAACTCAGCTGAGTTAGTAGGTATAAAAATATGTGTAGGAGGTGAGTTGGATTGGGGTCAATATGGTGAAGGTTTGGAAAGGAGATTTCATGTGAAGGGATGGTGTGGGCAGCCTATTAATGAGACACGTAGTTGTACAAAAAGCACAAGTCCAAATTATGGTGGAAGTTTGGTTGTATGGAGTAGTGATTTTCCTGTTTCAACAAAGTGCCTATGACTCCTCTCAGCTATGGCATTGAGTTTTGCAATGTGGGGTGGTGTGTTATAGTGTAAGACACCATGAGTTGTTGGTGCAAAGGTAGAATAAATGATGAAAAGAGAAATATTCTATTAAGAGAATGACGGCTACACACTACTACAAAATTGCAATGATTGTTACCCTATTTATAAGCTAATACTAGGGTTACTAGAATAAGATAAAAATACTAAAATACCCTCTAACAAACTTAGGGGCTAAAAAAATAGTACAGCTAATAAATATGAATTACTTCTAATACCATCCCTTAATTCATATTCCATCAAAACTTGTAACACCAATTCCATCCCTTAGTCTGAGAAATTGATCAGTCTTGATAGCTTTCATTAGAGCATCTGCCAACTATTTCTGAGTGCTGCAGTGTACAACTTCTAGCGCTCCACTTTGAACTTGATGTCTCAGAAAATGATACTTGGTCTCAATATGCTTGCTTCTCCCATGCAACACTGGGTTTCTGGCAAGATTGATTGCAGATTTGTTGTCAATCATCAACTTCAGAGGTTTGTTTATTTTAATCTTCAGATCCTGCAACAGATTCAGAATCCACACAGCTTGGCATGTAGTAACAGCACCTGCAATGTATTCAGCTTCACAAGTTGATAACGCCACAACAGGTTGCTTCTTGGAACACCAAGAAATGGGACCTCCCAGAAATTTGAACAAGTAACCAGAGGTACTTCTTCTGTCAACTCTGTCTCCACACCAATCAGAATCTAAATAACTCAGAAGTTCTGACTCATCCTTTCTTCCAGAAGGAAACAACACTCCATACTTCAGAGTTCCCTTGATATACCTCAGAATCCTGACAACAGCTTAGTAATAGGACCACTTAGGTTTACTCATGAACCTACTAACCATCCCAACAGAATAGCAAATATCAGGTCTGGTATTGCACAGATACCTCAGAGAACCAACCAACTGTTTGAAGGTTGTAGCGTCCACATCCTTTCCATCAGAGTCAGAATCCAGTTTCTGATTTGTATCTGAAGGTGTGACAGCAATCTTACAATTCTTCAGTTCAAATCTCTTCAGAAGTTCTAATTCATACTTGAGCTGATGCAAAATGATACCTTTCTCAGAATATCTGAACTCCATCCCTAGAAAGTATGTCATTTTGCCTATATCAGTCATTTCAAATTCATTCATCAGAACTTTCTTGAACTTGGCTATCTCCTGTTCAGAACTTCCAGTCAATAGTATATCATCAACATATAAACATACCAGAGTCATATTGCCTTCAGAAGTATGCTGAACATAGACATTGTACTCCATCTCACATTTTTGAAAGCCTTGCTTCTTGAAAAATGAATCAATCTTCTGATTCCAAGCTCTGGGTGCTTGTTTCAGTCCATATAAAGCTTTGTATAATCTGTACACCATCCCTTCCTGATTCTTTTTCACAAATCTAGGAGGTTGTGACACATAAACTTCTTCTTCTAATGGACCATTCAGAAATGCAGATTTTACATCTAAATGCATCAGAGGCCAATTCCTGTTAGCAGTTATTGCAATCACCATTCTGATTGTTTCATGTCTTGCTACAGGTGTAAACACTTCAGAATAATCCAGCCCAGGTTTCTGTAGAAATCCGTTGGCTACCAACCTTGCTTTATGTTTGCCAATTGAACCATCTGGCTTTAACTTCTGCTTGAAAACCCATCTGACGTTGATGGCTTTCTTGTCTTTTGGAAGTTCTGTCAGCTTCCAAGTCTTGTTTCTCTCTATAGCATCAAGTTCTTCTTTCATGGCCTTCAGCCAGAGCTTCTGCTTAAGAGCCTCTTCTGTACTTATGGGTTCAGAGTCTACTATCATGGCACACTGAATAACTTCTCCTTCATAGTCTACTTCAGTGTCTTGCAGCATGTCAAATTTTGCATATCATCTGGGAATGTTTCTGATTCTTTTGGTCTCTGAACTTGTTCAAAGTCTTGAGCTTCAGATGGCTGACTTCCTCCAGAGCTTTGACCATCTTCAGAGTCTGAATTGCCACCAGAATCTGGATTACCATCAGAGTCTGGATCATCAGAGTCTGGATCATCAAAGTCACCTTCATCTTCTGAGTCTTCTCCAGAGTCAGAATCTCTATCAGAGTCAGAATCATCGTCAGAGTTTACTCCAACTTCAGAAATTCTTAACTCTGACCTTTCTTCAGAAGTTCTAACATCAGAATCAGATTGAGACTTATCCCAATTCCAAACTTCTGATTCCTTCACAATCACATCTCTGCTGAATTCAATTTTATTGGTTTCTGGACAATGGAGCTTGTATGCACCTGTACTATGGTACCCTATCAGAATCATCACTTTGCTTCTATCATCCAACTTCTGTCTTCTGGCTTCTGGAACATGTTTATAGCAAACAGAACCAAACACCTTCAGATGACTAACACTTTGCTTATCTCCAGTCCACTTCTGTATTGGAACTATTTCCTTCAACTTCTTCGTAGGACATCTGTTGAGTACATACGTTGTAGTGGCAACAGCTTCTCCCTAGAGCTTCTGAGGAAGCTTCTTCTCTTTTAGCATGCTTCTTACTATATCACGCAAAGTACGATTTCTTCTTTCAGCAAGACCATTGTGTTGAGGGGTATAAGAAGCAGTAACCTCATGCTCAATTCCATTTTCCTCACAGAACTTCTGGAACTCTTTGGAGTTATACTCACCTCCACCATCAGTTCTAAGAATCTTCAACTTCTGACCACTCTGATTCTCAGCCTTCATTCTGAACTTCTTGAATTCATCAAACACCTCATGTTTAAACTTAATAAGGGATATCCATGTCATTCTTGTGAATTCATCAACAAACAACACAAAGTATTTATTCCCTCCAATTGATGCTACTGGAAATGGACCACACACATCAGAATGTACAACTCCCAAGGCATGTTTTGCTCTTGGAGCAGCTTCTGACGCAAATGGCAATCGTGGTTGTTTTCCTTCCATGCAAACTTTGCATGACTTTTCAGGCTTCTTAATTGCAGGAATTCCATGTACCAACTTCTTTGAATTCAGATGTTTTAAGCTTCTGAAATTCAAATGACCAAATCTTCTGCGCCACAGCTCACTCTCCTTCTCAGCACTTGTTGCACTAAGACAATCTGAGTCTGCAGTTCTGACATTTACCTTGAATGTTCTATTCATTCTCTGTTCTGACTCCATAAACAACTTCTGATTGTAGTCATACAGCTTCAGAAGATTGTCCTTCATGGTAACTGAAAAACCTTTCTCAATTAATTGTCCCACACTCATCAGATTGCTTCTGATGCCATGTACATACCACACGTTCTGAATCAATGTTGTTTTCCCATTGTTCAGAATAACTCTGACATTTCCCATACCTTCTGCATTAAGATATTTGTCATCATCACATCTGATCTTTGTTCTCTTTTTAGAGTCAAAGTCAACCAGCCATTTCTTGTTTCTAGTAAGATGATTTGAACAGCCAGTGTCCATATACCACCAGTCTATCAGATCCATATTATCAGATTCAGAGGCCATCAATAGCACAGATTCGTCATTAGAACTTCTGGCTATATTTTCTTCTTCTGATTTTCTCTCCTTGTTTGACCAACAATCTCTAGCAAAGTGACCAAACTTCTTACAACAGTAACATTGGATCTTCTTCTTGTCATACTTCTCTTTTCCCTTCTGAGCATTCTTTTGTCTATCAGAGGTTGAGCTTTCTGACTTTTGACCACCATCAGATCTTCTCCTGGCTTCTGACTGCTTCTGATACCTCCTATCAGAATTTGCTTTCAGAGCCTGCTCCTCTACTTCCTTTTTAGAGGTTCTCTCAGTCAAATGCAACTCTTGCGCTTCTAGACTGCTTTGTAGCTCTTCAATTCTCATGGTGCTCAGATCTTTGGAATGTTCTATTGCTACCACAATGTAATCAAATTGAGGGGTAAGAGATCTCAATACTTTCTTCATGATTGCTTCTTCAGAAAGAGTTTCTCCACACGCCTTCATCTCATTAGTGATCAGAATCATTCTGGAGATGTATTCAGAGACTTTCTCATTATTCTTCATGTTGAGATTCTCATATTTCTTTCTCAAGGACTGAAGCTTCACCTTCTTCACTGATGCGTCACCACCATAACATCTCACCAGTGTGTCCCACGCAGCCTTTGCTGTTGTTGAATCTGCAATCTTCTCAAACACATTTACATCCACACATTGATGAATGAAGAACAATGCTTTCTGATCCTTCTTCCTTACTTTCTTCTGCGTGTTTTTCTGTTCATCTGTTGCATTTGCTGCTATTGGAACATATCCATCAGTGACAAGATCTAGAACATCTTGAGCACCAAACAGTACACGCATTTGGATCATCCAACGGTTCCATTTTTTACCGTCAAATACTAGAAGTTTGGTGTTCATGTTGCCGTTTTCGTTCATCTTCTACCTTGCACAGTACACTTAGATTTCTCACACAGTGTTTCCCAACCCACAGAATTAAAATTCTGATCAGATTTTGTTCAAGATTCAACACGAATCTAAGAATCAAAATCAAACACACAAGACCTCACGTTCACTCGTGTTTCTCGTGTTTCCCAATGAATCTGAACCGGAGCTCTAGATACCAATTGTTGGTGCAAAGGTAGAATAAATGATGAATAGAGAAATATTCTATTAAGAGAATGACGGTTACACACTACTACAAAATTGCAATGATTGTTACCCTATTTATAAGCTAATACTAAAATACCCTCTAACAAACTTATGGGCTAAGAAAATAGTACAACTAATAAATATGAATTACTTCTAATATGAGTGAGGACAAAATTTTAAGCTTGATGAACTCTCCCACATTGTCATAATGTATCGAGACTATGGGTAAGTTGAAGTATTTTTCGACAAGGTTTTTAAAATTTGGAAAAATAATAGAAACGTCAGGTTTGTTTTTAAAGGATATAACCAAATATATTTTATAAAGTGATCAATAATAATCAAGTAATATAAATAACCATATATTGATTTAATTGGAGAAGGTCCCCATACATCTGTTTTACATAAGTTCAACTGGTTTTTGGTTAGTGTTAGCTGGGATTTTCGACAAGAACAAAAACCTCAATAAAAGGGGAAGGTTTAGAAAGATTTAAAGTTGAACTAGTTGATTGTTGACGTGTTATCGTCAAAGTTTCAAGAAGAGAGGAAAATGGAACTTAATGTTTTTCAGGAAAAAAAGAGTATATCACTTCACATTTTGACATTATTTTTTACATCAAAAAGGTGTGACGAATCAGCAGTTAGTTGGGCCCGAAGAGACGTTTTATTTAAAATAAATAACTACATCCCAAAGACATGTGGAGAAAATTCAGAAACAAAGTACATGCAAGAGTCTACATGACGAAAGGTGAAGAAATGAACATTTACAAGCAGATATTTTACACGTGTATAAATAAGAATTCTAGTGATAGATTTGGGGTGTTCATTTGATTTCACTACAAAATCTCACAAATACTCAAAGTACCAGCATTAGAGAAACTAGTTCGCTGAGAGAATGAATAAATCTTGAAATACTATTTTCATTTAAATGCAAATTTTTCTCATTTCAGGTTATGTTCTTTATCAATTTATTTCCATCTCTCTTTTATCTGGATTGTTACTTTATATTTGTTTTGAAACCTTGTAAGCCTTTGTTAACACTGTCGAACTTATATTTCACCTTCTTTTTCTTAACAATTTCGACCAAGTCAGAATTCTTCATATTTCTACAAAATTGTAAACAAAAGTTTTTAGCATTACGTCTTAAGATTATCTAGTTGATTCTGGAAGTAAACTTAAATAATAGAAGATTATTTAGTTGATCCTGTAAGTAAACTTAAATAAGAGATTAGGGGTTGTTTACCAAATTTTACAGCAAACAGCTAGTAATACTCGGTATTAAGAATGGTAGTTAATGACTTTTGACTAAGTTAAATGGGATGCAAAGTTGTCGGTCCTTCATTGTTATTTGTTGGATGAAAGGAAATTAATGCAAAATACGATCAGATGGGTGACCAATAATGTGATGCCATGGATGGTTGGAAGAGGTAGGAAGAAGTGTTGTTGGGTTGGTGGATGGTTGAGGCAAGATGTAAACTCCATGTTTATGGTGTCCTTTGATTAGAGGGCCCCTTGTCTTTAGATCTTTCACCAAAAAAGTAATCAGAAAAAAATTCAACAGAGATAGGGTTAGTTTGGCATAGTGATGATATAGACCATAGGTTTTGTGATATTTTTGGAACATGTAAAATACTTGAGAGATTAAGATGATGAGATTTAGTTTGAAGAGAATTCTTACCAATATTAGCAATGTGCAAGTATGTACCATCTCCTACAAGTAATTTATCATCACCACGATAAGGATCTGTAACATGGAGGTTATCCAAAGCATTGGTTATGTGATGAGTTGCACTAGAGTCCATTAATGTGGGGCTGGTTGATATGCAGCACGGGCATAATGTGCCATGGGGCTCGTTGGACATTTTGGATATCCATGATATAATGTAATTGCCATTTTCTACTCTCTACATTGCTAGACAGAAGGTTACAAATATATTACAACTTATGAACCTATACTTAATATAAAGATATGCATGACTAGTATACAACTAGGAAAGGGTTGGCAGCAAGAGCGTAACAATCAGTTTCACCTATACATTAATTGCAATATAATCTCCTATTAATTATCATGTTGACCAATTGCTAGTCTCCTAGAATTCTTCGATAATGCATTGGAGCAGGTGGAACCTCTTTACCCCGATGTCAAGATCTTACAAGAGAATATCAAATATTACCATAAGGTCATGGATGGATTGTCCTTATTTTTTTATTTTATTCTCTTTGTATTTAGTCTTTTTTGCGCTAATGTGTAATGGCATTTGTTTTCATAACATTTATATATTGAAATTTTAGTTATTTTGGGTTATTATTTTCAAAGAAATTCCTTTACTTTACTATTTCAATAGAGCCTTGTTCGTTACCTACCAAGGGGTTAATAGAGCCTTGTTCGTTACCTACCAAGGGGTTATGCTCATTAATAATACTTTAAAAGAAAAAATTGATATTTAGTTGATTTTTGTTGGCCTCTTTGTTAAGGGTTTATGTCTCGGGCTCTTGCATCCATTTTACGGATCTATGTTCGGCTATCTTTAGACGTATCTAAAAAGTAAAATACACCAAAGGTGTGTTTCCCATCCTTTCCCCCAAGTGACAACTTGGTTCGAGGTCGACGCTCATGATTGCGTGAGTGACTCCACTCTATAATGTCTATCTAAAAGAAAGGGGTCGTTGGTTCTTTATTTGTGCATCACCTATGCATTCGAGGTTTGGTGTCTTTGTTCGTGCACCATCTACGCATTCGAGGTTTGGTGAACTTATATGTGAGCTTTGCATAACTTGTGTGCTTCGTACTTTGGATTTCTCTTTGCTTGTCCACTACATACTCGTTCGACATCTCTTTTGCCCTTTTCCTTTTGGATTTTTAGGGCTTCTCTAGTGATATTTTCAATGTACTATTAGCGGGGAATATGGGAATTGAATGGTTTGGAAGGGAGGGTTGAATAAATTGTTCCCCTAAAACCATTTTCAAAATATTTTCTTTTACAAAATTAGAGTTTAACAAAATGATGCACAGATAGAGAGCGGGAGAGAAATATAACAAATGGTTTTGAAAATATATGTTTCAATGTCAAACACGATTATATGAGACATTCGAAAATCAACATAACTAAGATAGATGAGGTTGCTTCGACAAACAATACAATAATGATCATAACTAAATTTGCACACATAGCTCAAAATTGATTCAAATAAAATGGTTGTTCAATCTAAAATTAAAAGCTTATACAATCATAACCGAAAGATAAAATAATCAATGAACTAGATCCGTCAGAGACATAAACTTATATGATAAATCACTACAAGTAAGGTAAAGATCTAGATAGCATGATATTATAGAATACAAACAAATTAAAACATACAATACTATACATAAATATTGTTCTGAGCCGACCAGAAGGCCTAACAATTGTCGCTGAGATAATGCAAAAATCTACCAAGACATCTATAAGGCAAAAGCGTTATCCTAGGTTAGTCTGCATGTAATCCGAAGCCCTGATATGTCCAATGGCTATCTGTATCCTACGTTTGAAGATCAGCAAGCACTTATAAATGCTCCATTATATAAAGAGGAAGTGTATCATTTAATAGGGCCAATTCAAATTCAAACTTCATTTACTCATCTCACTCACATACTGACTTGAGCATTGAAGTGTTAACCCGAAAGATCACCCCCTTTCTAACTGCATCGGAAGCTCAAGTTCATTGTGACATCCTACAACCTCCAATATCTAATCTATATTGGTTCCCTGATCAGAACAGTCGCACCAATTGTGGTAATAGATTACGATTCTCATATTTTTTCACAATGGAATACTTATCCCTTGATTCATATAATCAAAGCATCTTAGCTTAGCAAATCTGATTTCCGGATATCAACCCACATATCCTCTCTTTTTTATCTACTATAGTAACATATAAACTTTGATTCTTAAGTTTCCAAATCTCTGACCTCCAGATCCTCCAGTAATAGCAGGTTTCACGACCACTTCATCTGCTACTTTGCGTGAAATAGTCGCTCTGCCTCAAGCCGCAAGAGATTCATTGTGTCCTCCTCAAAGCGGTGCATATCAAGTCATCATAAACACTATGTTACATCTGAATCTCGTTCAACCTCTTTCGTTCATATGATATGTCCCATAGTTCTAACAAGGCCAATCTTCATTGAGACCTCTAGCACCATCACTAGTACTGAGACCAGCAGCACTTTTTGGATTCTAATTACTATAAGCCAAACTCGGATTACAAGGCACGAACAAGTTGTTGAAAATCATGCATAACATAGTTTGACAATATAATTCACAAGCAGTATAAGAGAGGTTGCTTCATCCTAAAGAAATCTTATACAATGTGAATCCAAAGGGTAACATGGTGCAGGAATCCGCCTCTATAAGAAGTTGAATGATTGTCCCCAATCCAGCCACATCACGGTGGGATGTTGTCGCTACGCGAAAAATGACACAGAGTCGCCACCGGATTTTATTTATCCCAAAGAGGGAAAGGAAAATAGCGAAAAAAACCTTTAGGGAAAAGAGCGTGGTCATCACAACCAAGTCTTAAGGTTCGGGAGTCGATTATGCGAGGGGAAGGTGTTAGCACCCCCTCGCATCCATCGTACTCGATGGGAACCTCCTAGGTTGTTTAGCGTGAATGGGTGTTTTTATTAAGAGTTTGCTTGCTTAAGGAAAAAGGGGTTGGTGTTTATTAGAGTGCTCGCCAAGGATTGGGGCCCTTGTGCCTACGTATCCTCACTTAAAAGAAGTGAAGAATCATAGCTCCGTAGTTCGGAGGATTATGAAATAGTTGTTTGTTGGTTGATTTCATACCTTGAAAAAGGGTTTTTGATTGATGCCCTAAGGTGAAAAATAGTTTGATGAGTTGATGTTATTTTTAGGTTTTTCGTAGAGAAGAATCTATTCTTGACTAGGATTATACAAAAGACTTTGGATAGATATGAATGTCTCGAATAACCAAGTCGAGCGCCTTGTATTCAAAACATTCGGAACGAGTGTAGGAGGATTCCATTCTCATTCCTTCTCTACCACTTTAAAGCTCATGGTGCATAATTCTAATCGTATATTTTATTGTCTTTTGGATTTTTATAAGAAAAGAGGACCACTTGACGTTGGATCAAGGTTTATTGTTTGTAAAGATACATTTGAAGCGATACGGACAAGGTCGATGGCGGTGCCCAAGGCAACCGACTTACAAGGTTAAAAATGGCTCGATAAAATTGAGAGTTTGTTTTTTTTTAAATGGTTTTTTGAATCAAAAGTCAACAAGAACAATAGAAATATTCACACTAAAATCATGCAAACATATGGGGTTAGTTGGCTAAAAAAATCGAGACATGCAAAAAAACGAACTCCTTGAGAAAAAAAATTTTGGAGGTAAAATATCAAAAAAAGTGAGAAAACAGTGGTGTAACACGGGTGGCTGTGTTGTGTGACACGGCCCGTGTCAGGAGGTGCCTGCAACAAGGAGTTTTTAGGGCTTGACCGAGGTGTGACACGGGTGGCCTTGTTGTGTGACACGGCCCGTGTCATAGGGTCTAGGACAAAACAAGTTTTTTAGGCCAAACAGGGGTGTGACACGAGTGGCCGTGTTGTGTGACACGGCCCGTGTCATAAAGTCTGGGTGCTTTACACGTTGAAACCTCAAACAGAGGTGCAACACGGGTGGCCGTGTTGTGTGACACGGCCTGTGTCAGGGGTCCTGGGCATTTTGTGCTATGAAAAGCCTAACAAAAATGCAACACGGCCAGCCGTGTCGTGTGACACGGCCCGTGTCAGGCTGCCAGGTAAAAAAAACCTACTTTTTCTATGTTTTTCTTTCGTTTTTGTGGTTCTTTAAGAATGGTTTCTTGGTCCCCTTGGAACCTTACATGATATATACAATACAATAACACACAAGAGAGTAAATGAGATGAATATAAAAGCAAAAAAAAAAAAGTAAAGAGAGAAAGGTATGAAGGAATGGATACCCAAGAGCTTTCTATTCTTCTTGCAAGTCCTCCTTGGTTTTGGTTGAATGTGTTTCACCACTCTACACTCTATGTTGTGAAGGTTTTGTTTCTCAATGATCCTCTTGTGCTTCTATCTCACTCTCTTTTTCTGGTTTTTCTTCCTTTCTATTTTTCTGGTTTTTTAGGGTTTCTATTGCTCTCTCTATTTTTTGGTTTGTAATGTGTATAGAATAGATGTTGAATGAATCAAGAGTGATCCTTTTGTTTACAGCCCCCTCCTCTTATCTCAGCTCCTCTAGGGTTTTCTCTTCTCCCCACATATCAGATTTTTCATGGAGTGGTGTCTCTTACCACCTTTTCTCATGTCACTCTCTTTCTTTCCATTTCCATGCAAGAGCTATGCTGCATTTTTGTTGTTGCACTTTGCCTATGCTGTTTTTTCTGCAGCACTTTGTGCCTTGCACCCATTTTGTTGGCTTGTGCTTGGACAGCTCTTGTGGTCAATGCTACCACCTTTGACAGCATTTTGAAAATTCTGATATGTAGAAGCATTGTCACATGTTATTCCCTTGGTCTTGTGACATGTGATCTTGTAACATGAAGACATTTGTCACCTCTTGCATGGGACTGTTTTGCCATGATTAAACATGCATAATCTTGGTCTTAAAACATTCCAATCTTGATTTAATTCTTGCATATTTCTTGGATGTTTATAAGCATAATGTGGACTTGGTGTGGCATTACCATAACATGAATTTGATTAGAGACTTGAATGAAGATTAGAAATAAATTAATTTCTAAACATTACTTAGAGTTGGAAATCTTGCAACAATTGACAAACCGACCCAATCTGTACCCACATGATCGATATGCAATAGAACGATGTATGATATGGTGAATGTAGGGTATAAAGGCTAAAGGCGAAAATGAGGGTGTGACAGCTTCCCCTATTTAATCCTCTCGGACCTGAATGACTGGAAGGTAAAGGTGCTCGAACATTCATGGTAGAAGAGAATTAAATACTAGAATACCCGGGATTTTCGACTAAAGAGGTATGGGGTGAAAGTAGACAGTCAATGAGATGGCTTGAAAGAGGGATATGATGATATGCTTGAGATGCAATACGGAATGAACATGAGTGTTTTGCCAGCCGGAAGAGGAGGCACCTCATAACATGGAAACATAATTGGCCAAGAGATATTCCTTCTATACAAGATAGAGAGGACTCAAGAAATAGGAATGTGAGATATTCCTTCCACGAAAGGGGGAAAGGACTCTAGAAAAATGGTTTTCCTCTTACAAAAGGCAAGGAGGACTCCCGAACAAAAGGTTAGAAGACAAATATTCCTTCTACAAAAGGTAGAGAGGTCTCCAGAACAAAAGGTTAGGAGAAATATTCCTTCTACAAAAGGTAGAGAGGACTCCAAAACAAAAGGTTTGAAGACAAAATAACTCCTTCTACATTATGTAGAGGAGACTCCCTTGGGAGAATACGGTCGTATTTCCTTCTGTCACGGCAGAAAGGACTCCAGAACAAAAGGTTAGGAGAAAATGTTCCTTCTACAAAAGGTAGAGAGGATTCCTGAACAAAAGGTTAGGAGAAAGATTCCTTCTACAAAAGGTAGATAGGAAACTCCCTTAGGAGAGGATGATCGTATTTTCTTCTGCAAAAAGCAGAAAATATTCCTAAACAAAAGGTTAGGAGAAAATGTTCCTTCTACAAAAGGTAGACATGATACTTACGAAAGGTAAGCTGACAAGAACCTGTACAAAAGGTACGAGAGGTCTTATTAAAGGTAAGTTGAATCTGTTGCAAAAGGAAAAACAGGGATATTTTGAAAGGACTCACAAAGAGTAAGTTGAGGGCAATAACCATCCTCTTGCAAAAGGTAGAGGAAATTTCATAGGGTATTAGAACATCATTTGATCTCACAGGCACAATGGCGGAGATGACATTCTTTAAGTATGGTGACCATTCAGTTCTTGGCCACATAGGCATCAAGCGTCCAAATTGATCGAAGATACCCAAAACAAAGTTTTGTCGCGTGTAAAAGACAGCGAGAAACGCTTACAAAAGGGAAGCGAAGGGAAAAGATCTCACGTAAAAGGCAATGACATCCCTTACGAAAGGTAAGGTGAGAAAATATCTCACGTAAAAGGCTCAAAAGGACTTATAAAAGGTAAGTGAATGGATAAACACTCCAGAAGGATCCTGCCAGGATTTCCACAGGAAATTCGCATCTTTGAGAATGATTGGCTAAGCACATGTAATGATGCAGCATGTATGCAAAAATGTCAGGGACGTAAGGACATGAAGGTTAGGGGTGATAATTTATGCCAAGTGATTGGGCTTTGATTTGGGGCGTCGAGTTTGACTTCCCAACATCCTCGTGATGAAATTTGGATCATCTCCAGATGGTCTTATCAGACAAGCTTTGCTGGCCCTTCTGGTTGCCCCTGATTTAGTCAAGTCCCTGGCGAACTTTATGATCAGACGATGCTTAGTGTACACGTGGGCCTACTAGAGATCGCTTTTATTCTTCATACACCCCAGTCGAAGAGCAACTTTATGCTTTCTTTTGTTATTGTTATCGGCATCTATTGCACCCCAAAATTTGACCAACTGGTTCCCATATCTGGTTTATGTTTTGACACATTTTGCATTCGCATTCGCATACTGCATGCATTGCATTTTTCTCAGTCAGATTGATTTTTATCGGGATTACAGCCCCTGGCGTTTCAGGCAGTGCCGGCCGGTTGGAATAAGAGTCTTATGAGAATTGGTGCTTGTTTCCTGTGTTTTCAGGCCATCTCGGTGCCCGGGTTTCGCTATGGTTGCGCAATTGTTCTCCAACCGATTTAATTGGCTTCCTGGCATTTTTAGGATTTTTCTTTTATTTTTCTAGATTTTTATGCATTTAAATAGATTTTTCTAGATTTTTTCTAATAGAGTTTAATAGAATTTAATAGATTTTAGATATTTTCCTATAGATAAATAGATATTTCTAGAGATTTAATAGATTTTTATAGATATTTTTTTAATAATTTTTAGAGTTTTAAATAGATATTCTTTTCTTTAGAGATTTAATAGATTTTTAAATTTTTAGATATCAATTTCCTTTTAATAGATTTTTAATAGATATAAATAGATATTATTTTTCTTTTAATAGAATAGATTTTTTTTAAATAGAATTTAATGTTTTTTAGATTTTTATCAGATTTTAATGGTTTTTTTTATAGATTTAAATGAATTTTTTTAATAGGTTAAATAATCTTTTAGGTTAATTAGGATTAATTTTCGTTTTAGGATTAATTAGAGAGTTTAATTAGATTTTATTATTAATTTTCGTTTTAGGATTAATTAGGTTTAATTTTCAGTATTAATTTTGTTTTTAGAGTTTAATCACATTTTAGTCCATTAATCAGAGTTTAGTCCACTAATCAGAGTCTTACTGGGCCAATTATCCAAGTCAGAAAGCCCAAGTCAGAGGGTCCATTTTCGTGCCAGGTGTCCTATAAAAGCAGCGCCACGCGTGTGCGCCACCTTTCAGCCACCTCACTCTCACACACACTCAGAATCCTGCCAACGCACACTTCCACTTTCTCCTTCTCTCCCCCACGTGTCTCCCTCTCCTTCTCCCTCACCCCACGTGTCCTCCTCTCCCTCACCCTTTGCGCCACCTGCCCCCTCGCCGGTCCCTTCACCGCCGGCCATGCAAAGCTCCCGGTGACCACCCTAACCGTCACCACCGGCCGCCGTAACACCCCTCTAACCGTCGCCGGAAAACCAAATTTCACCGGAAACACCATTTTTTTCTGAAAATTTATCCAACTCCTCATCTTCACCATCCACCTCCGAACGACCTTCATCAACATTCCACCGGAGAGCTCAAATTTTCACCGGAAACTTCATCATTTGTTCATCCTTTTCCAGATCCATAGATCTTCAACTTCATCAATTTTTCGTCAGATTTGTGTTCATCGTCTTCATCAATATTCCCAGAAATCCACACGTTCATAATCACCAGAATCATCACCAGCTTGTGTTCTTCACCATTTTTTTTCCAGAAAAATCTTCATCTGAGATTCTTCAAGACTCATCAAATATTCTCCAGATCCACATGCATCCATGAACGATCTTCAACAAACTTCATCATCTCCAGATTTTCGCGTGAAGATCTTCCGTCCAAGAACCTTCAGTGTTCATCCGAGCCTCAAACGATCATCATCAAGAATGTTGAAGAACATTCGTCATCGCTGTTCATCATCTTCGTGATCTCCAGATCCTTCAAACTTCAGCAAGGATTTCCAGAAGTTTCTTCAGGGTTCTTCATCGGTTTATCCGTCTCCAGATTCCTTGATCTCAACACTTCAAGATCGCCATCAGGACTTCTCAATCTTCATCATCTCCAGGAAAGTTCCACCATCGCTCATCAGTGGTTCCAGGTTTTGCTTCAATCTCTTCTGATTATAGTAGTTTGTAGAACTAGGCATCGATTGAGATGAAGTTAGAAGGATAGTTTATGATGGAGAGAACTGAGAGGTTTGGGAGGATGGTTGCGCCGTTTAGGGTTTGAGGTTAGGGATGAACAGTGTTGGAGGATGATAGTGAGGAGTATTAGGTTAGTTGTTACTAAGGCTGAATGGGAATTGGGCTCGGGCATTAGGCCCAATCACAGGATTTCTGATCATACTCCATGTTTACCATTAACACCCCCTTCTCCCTTTGGCGTTTTGGTTTGGGCCTTAGGCTGTTTGCTGGTTACACCCCCCGTTTGAGGCCCATCAGGAATAACAAAGCGAATTTCTCGCTAGCTGCACCCCCCCTGGTTTATTATTTTGTGTTGTTTTTCTGAAGCAGATTGGGCCTAGCGCATTTGCTAGTAGTACCCCCCTCCTGGGCCCAATGTAGTTCTGAAGTATAAATGATTGCTGTTGACGCCCCCCTGTTTTTTTTTCTTTTCAATTTTGCTTGAATTTTCTTTCATATTTGCATAGTTTACAAAATAAATCATAATAAATCCAAAATTAATCAGAAAAATATTTCAAAAATACCTCCATGATCTTGGATTTATTTGTGATTTTATGAAAATAATAAATTTCATATTCATCCATTTTTCAATTTAATTTGATTTTTCCCATTTTATTAATTTCTTTAATTTGGTACATTTGATACATGTTTTTGTAAATTTTCTTGTGACCAATTGGTGAGTAGTTTTGAGTTGATTCTTGTTGGGTTGATTAGATTAGAAGTATAGGTTCCCTTAGAGATTTATTCCACATTTTTGTGAATTAATCTTGTTTAGTTTTGATTAGAGAACATTAGGGTGACTAGAATTAGGGTAAAACTCAACATAGGTACATTCTAACATTTTATTTTGGGGTTTTTAGCATGAATTAGGTTCTGGGACATATAGGGTATGTAGGGTAGATGTAGAAATCCCCTTAGAATTAATCTTAGAATTTTAAATACTATATAACTATTTTTAGCATATTTTACAAATGGAGTGTTTGTTTGGTGTTCCCACTTGGGGTTTATTTTTGTTTGCTTGGGCTTTTGGGCTTTTCTATGGGGTATGGGGCTTGGTTTGAGCTTGTAGAGAATGAAGAATCAAAGGTGTTAATTGAAGACAAAAGAAGATCCTTGGAGCTTGGAGATTGAAGGTGTTGATTGAAGACATAGGAAATAATAGGAATAAGCAGAGCCTTAGAATAGACTGAAATTTTTTGTACAAACATGGATAGCTTCATGTGCTTCCATTCCTCTCTATGACATAAAGTCCCTCTATGGTATTCACCTCCCTACTTTGGAGGGATAAGTGGCCTTGCCTTAGAGGTAGAACTTTGAGAGAACCATTCTTCTATAATGTTAAACTGTTTGTAGGCTTCCTTTGGTAGTCAATGAACTGTTCAACATTCAACTCATCTTGTTAAGTGACTATCATCTAGGAGAGCTTGCCTTGAAGAAAGAAGCCATTGAAGATAGAGATGAAGATCAAATATTGACAAAGATGAAGATTATTCATGTCAAAACTGTGCAGCTGTTAAAGCTAGGGTTTACTACTGTTTAGGAGCTATCTGCTGTCTGATGCTGTCAACTGGTTAAGATTCTGTGCTTGCTTGAGCTTGGTGATTTCTTGGAGATGGAAGCTTATTGTAGCTTGGGAGGCCATTGAAGTTTGATTTTGGAATTCATTTGAAGGTTGTTGTTTTGCTGTTACTCAACTGTAGGAGCTGGTGTGCTGTCAGAGCTGGTTTTGGGGTTTAGTTTTCTTTGCTGTATTGTTTGTTAATTTCCCCTTAGGTTTGAAGTGAAGCCGTTTCACTTTGCCTATTGTTTTCTAGGTTCGAGGTTGAGTGGGACTCCCTTGCCTCGCTTGTACTGCTGCATCTCATGCATTTTACTGCTTTACTGTATATATGTTGTTTCTTTTTCGTTTATCCCCTAGGATCTCTGTTTCTCTCTGTGCAAGAGAGAAATATGACAGACATTAGGTGTTAATCCATGCATGACAACATTAGGGTAGATTTTGATTCCCATTTTAACCCTAGGTTTTAGAGTTCTTTCTCTTCTATCTCAAAACAATCAAAAAAATACAATAAAAGGTTAAACATCAATAAAAAACAGTTCTTGCATAAAAGACTGGAAACCAATCAAAAATGTCATTTTTGTCCGCTTGGACCCGTAATCAGGAGAAAACCTTTTTCAGAAGGATAAAAGATAAACAAACAAATTTGTGTCTTCCGTAGCCCGAACTACGTTTGCTCTGATCTTTCATGCTGTATGAAAGTACGTAGGCATAGGATGCGATATCCTAGCGAGCAACCTTCCCCTCCTTTCCCGTAGGTAGGCGAACTACGTTGACTCTGATTTCTCGTTCCAGACGGGAATACGTAGGCATAAAGTGTGATACTTTGCCGAGTCATTTTTTTTCTTTTAACCCTTGACCTGTAGAATAGATAGAATAACAATCCGTACTAGAAAACAAGCGTGGATCCCGTCGAGTACGACGGACATGAGGGGTGCTAATACCTTCCCCTTGCGTAATCGACTCCCGAATCCAGGATTTGGTTGCGACGACCATTCCTTTCCCGTCTTTGCGGTAGGTTTACTCTGAGCGTTTCATTTCCCTCCTTTGGGATAAATAACGCACGGTGGCGACTCTTCTGTTCAGCCGGTGCCGATTTTCGCAGTAGCGACAGCTGGCGACTCTGCTGGGGACTCCAACGGTTCCCTACGCGAGTCAATCCTAGCGCTTGTTTTCCCGTCGAGGATTTTGTATGGATTTACTTTTCAGTCATTTACTTTCAGCATTATTTTATTGTGATTTTTGCTGTGGGTATGAGGGGGATCTATGATTGAGAGATAAGTCGGACCTGGGCTTGAGTGCACCTAGAATTAGAGTGGAAATTAGTGGGCGCGTGCATGCTTTGCAAGCACTAGTGTCTCATGAAATCCACGCTCGGACGAGGTTCTTCTGGTTGACTTCTTTTTCAACCCTTTGGGTTGAGGGGGTTGTTGGTTAGTTGGATTGTCGACTCCGGGGACCGATCATTTGGAAGTTGGCTAAGTGAAGCCTCTTCAGGACATGATGATGCCACACCTTCTGGGTATTGTATCATCCGTCTTGAAAGTCTGTGACGCCAACGACCACATAGGATGCCGTACCTTGTGTCAGTTATTAGGACACCTACCTGTGACAGGGGTTGGGACATGCAGGTAACTTGACCTCCAGACTACCGGTTTTCTTGATTGAGATTCAGTGGCGTTGATATTTGAGGACAGTGTTATGGGGTTTGTTAGAGACCAGGTTGGAGTATTGTTTTGGTTTGTTGAGACCAGGCTTGAGCAGTGTTATGGGTCTGATTAAGACCGGTATGGTGGATTGGACTTCCCAACAACACACTTGGTCCCTTGTGTGTGCATTTGACATTTTGCATGACTGTTTGCATTTGCATTTCATTTTGCATATTCATCCTCAGCCGGAACAGGGAGCTTACCCGTTTTTTGTCCGCTTCGTCAGTGGATTTCCCGACATCCGTATTGGACTTGAGTTAGCATCTGGAA
Source organism: Lathyrus sativus (assembly GCA_963859935.3). NCBI lineage: Eukaryota > Viridiplantae > Streptophyta > Magnoliopsida > Fabales > Fabaceae > Lathyrus > Lathyrus sativus. The sequence continues at coordinate 754,423,333 of OZ012735.1, forward strand.
AGATCATGGCTTCAGGAGAGCTGAACTTGGTTGTTACTCGGGCGGAGTTTGAATTGTTGAAGCACCAGGTGAGTCAGGTCAGGGAAGCCATAACAATTATAAATGGAGGAGGAAACAATGGTCAAAGAGCTCAGATGAACAATGTTGCTCAGCCCGTGCAAACCCCTATCAGAGGTCCATATTCTTTCAATGACACAGAGTATCACAATTCCACTTTCTCTACGCCAGATTCTCCAAGGATTGTTCCATCTCCAAGAGTTGTTCCGCAGGTTGATATTCAGGACCCAAGGACTGCTGAGTATATGAGAAGACTTCAGACGTTGGAAGATCAGATTGCTGCCCTGGTAAATAAGAATACTCTTGATCTGAATGCTGCGGGCATGTGTTTGGTGCCAGGTCTTGTATTGCCTCCGAAGTTCAAGATGCCCAATTTTGAGAAGTACAAAGGGGATAGCTGTCCGAAGCTACATTTGGTTATGTTCTGCAGAAGAATGACTTCGCATATCACCAATGATAAGCTCATGATTCACTGTTTCCAAGATAGTTTGATCGGAGCATCTTTGGACTGGTACCTGCACTTGAAGAGTGATAGTATTAAATCATGGTCGGACTTAGCCAATGCCTTCGTGAAGCAGTCGACTACAATCTGGGAATGGATCCTTTTCGCGTGCATTTACAAGAATTATCTCGTGCGGAGAATGAATCCTTTAGGGGGTATGTGCAAAGATGGAGAGAATTGGTTGCTCGTGTTCAACCACCGCTTCTGGAGAGAGAAATGGTTAGCCTCTTTTTGGATACTCTGAAGGGCCGTTATTACGACGTGATGTTCACTTGTACAAGCTTTGAAGGCTTGATGAGAATGGGAGAGCTGGTGGAGAGAGGACTCAAGAATGGAAAGATTCGAGAGGCTCCTGGTATCCCAGTTGATAAGAATGAATCAGTTCTCAGTTCTCAAGAGGAATGGGATGTTGTCTCAGAATCCTTAGCATCTCAGACTCAGTTGTCAGACACTTCAAACCAGCAGTCATATTATCGTCAGCCGCGTCGTCACGCCCGACAAAGATCAAGGAAGCCTGAAAGGCAGTTTACTCAGCTACCGGTTGTCGCTACTGCGAAAATCGGCGCCGGCTGAACAGAAGAGTCGCCACCGTGCGTTATTTATCCCAAAGGAGGGAAAGGAAACGCTCGAAGTAAACCTACCGCAAAGACGGGAAAGGAATGGTCATCGCAACCAAATCCTGGATTCGGGAGTCGGTTACGCAAGGGGAAGGTATTAGCACCCCTCACGTCCGTCGTACTCGACGGGATCCACGCTTGTTTTCTGGTACGGATTGTTATTCTATCTATTCTACAGGTCTGGGGTTAAAAGAAAAGAAAATGACTCGGAAAAGTATCGCACTTTATGCCTACATATTCCCGTCTGGAACGAGAAATCAGAGTCAACGTAGTTCGCCTACCTACGGGAAAGGAGGGGAAGGTTGCTCGCTAGGATATCGCATCCTATGCCTACGTACTTTCATACAGCATGAAAGATCAGAGCAAACGTAGTTCGGGCCACGGACGACACAAGTCTGTCTTGATTGTTTTTATCCTTCTGAAAAAGGTTTTTCTGATTATGGGTCCAAGCGGACAAAAATGACGTTTTGATTGGTTCACATTCTTTTACGGAAGAAATGTCTTTTATTGTGTTTGAAATGTTTATTGTGTTTTTCTGATTGTTTTGAGAAAGAAGAGACAACAACTCTAAAACCTATGGTTTAAAAGGGAATCCAAATCTACCCTAATGTTGTCATGCATGGATGAGAACCTAATGTCTGTCATATTTCTCTCTTGCGCAGAGAGAAACAGAGATCCTAAGGGGATAAACGGAAAAACAACAGCATATATACAGTAAAGCAGTAAAATGCATGAATGCAGCAATACAAGCGAGGCAAGGGAGTCCCACTCAACCTCGAACCTAGAAAACAACAGGCAAAGTGAAACAACTTCACTTCAACCTCAAGGGGAAAATTATCAAACAATACAGTCAAGAAACTCAAACAATACATCACCAGCTCTACACAGCACCAGCAGCTCTAAACAGCAAAACCTGACAGCACAAGCTCCTTCTTCTATCAGTCTTCAGGCAAGGGACTTCATCTTCAATCTTCAAAGTTCTTCAAAGCAAGCTCTCCTAGATGAGTAATAGTTCACAAGATGATTTGGGATGTTAAACAGTCTGCTGAGCACCAAAGGTGGCCTACAGAAAGTTAACATAATACAGGTTGTTTCTCTCAAAGTTCTATCTCCCAGATACAGTCGCTAATCCTTCCAAAGGAGGGATGTGAGTATTAGGGAGAGACTTTTAATCACAGAGAAGAATGGAGGCAAAAGAAGCCATCCATATTTGTGAAGAAATTTTCTATTCTAAGGCTCTATCTAGCTCCTATGTCCTAGGTCTTCCAACAGCTTCAAGCAAGTCTAGCATCTTCATCAACTTCGAACTGGATCTTCAACTCTTTGTCTTCATTATGCTTCATCATCATGCTCTTCAAGCCAATCCCACACCCCAAGCAAGCCCAATAAGCCCATACAAACAAAAATAAACCCCAAAAGGGCACACCAAACAAGCATTCAATTGGAAAATATACTAAAAATATTAATATAGTAGGGAAAATTCTAATATTATTTCTAGGGGATCTACTAAACCTACCCTTAATCCCATATATTCCCCATAGCCTAACTTGTCCTAAAAAACCCAAAAGAAATTGTTTTAATGCACCTAAGTTGTGGTTTAACCTAATTTTATACAACCTAGAATTACCTAATCAAAACTATCCTAAAAATTGTCACAAAAATATGGAATTAATTCAGGGGAACCTAAAACATACATCTAACTACCCTAAAAAGATTGACCTAAAAATCTAAAGGGAATTACCCTAACTAAATTCTACAAATTAAGGTATCAACTAAAAGAATTAAAAAAGCAATTAAATGTAAAAATATGCAAAAAAATGTAAAAATGAAATAAAATGGCAATTTTATGATTTTATATTTTTCTTGACAAAAAAATGGAAAGTGGAGAAAAAATTCCCATGAGAAAATATTATTTTTTCTATTTATTATGCATTTTCTAAGTTTGAGAAAAATTGGAGTGAAAATAATATGAGAAATGATCATGGGGTATGAACAGCAATAATATGCAGTTTTATATGATGATGGGCCCAGATAGGGGGGTCTGGATAGTAAGCGCGCCTGGCCCATTATAAAACTCAGAAAACAAATGAAAATCAAAAGAAAAAAAGAAAAACGCGGTGTAAAAAGAAGAAGAATTCAGTTAAAATTGGATTTGGGCCTTGCATGGGGGTCTGGATAGCAAATATTCATTAAGCCCAGAAGAGAGCTTTAAGTGGAACGCTGCGTTCCATGTCGCTGAAATCCCTCCCAATTCGTTTTAAATCCACACCGTTGGATCATTCCCAAGTCAAGCATTCAACCCCTTATCCAACGGTAACAACTTCATCACTAACCTTGGACCTAGGGTTTTCAAGAAAAACCTCCATGAATGCAGCTCCATGCACCAAACTTCCTCTCCCTCGTACGCCTTCATCTCTTGATCAATCAACACGATGTAAACACCAAAATTGACTAGAATTCCACGCTGAACACAGCCATGGTCTCAGTTTCCATTGAAATGCTCTCTACATCCCAACCCGAATGGTGCAACCAAGCTAAACTCAAAATGTGATCAACTTTCGACCTTCACCAAACTCAACATTCTTTATATCAAAATGATTCTTATGTGACACTCATCAAAACTAGCTAATCCTCTTGTATTAACACTCATTATATAGCATGTTCTTGATCATCAAAGAATTGACCTCCATTAATGGAACTCCACCAATTGCTCCCAAACTCATCAAAATTGGTCACCTAATTGTCTCTAACATATCTACACTAACAATTAACCCTAGCCATGCCTAGAATAGGGTGTAGAAATGGTCTTGCATACCTTGCTCTTGGATATGGTAGGTGCTGAAACTCTCCAAATCAAGCCTTGTAACTCTTCAAGTATGATCCCTAGATGATGAATATTCCTCTGTTTGCAAAAGAAATGGCTGGAATTGCTTGCACTTCAAGATCCAATGTAATTTGCTTTCTTGCAATTTCAATGTGAAAACCTTCAAATCTTCATTAATGGAGTCTCAAACCAGTATGAACATACTCAACAATGTATATGGAGAAGATTTGTGAAGAAAAATGGAATGGCAATGAAGAAAAATGTGAAGTTTGAAGATGATTTGCAATGGAGCAAAATGGATCTCAATCTCTCTTCTCTACCACAATCAACACCAACCTTTCACCAATGCAAGTTGCATTCAATATATAGAGAGGTTTAGAAAAGTCTAGAACCTCCTAGAATCATCTAGTAAGAACTTGAATATTTCATGATATGGTAATTTGCATTTTCATTTCTCCTTATATGATATCTCATGCCAAATGCCTCATAATCCTTGTAACCAACTTGAATTTGTCCCCACATGATATTTTGGATCAGTTACAATGCACATTTTCCTTGTTTAGCAAGCTTTTCCTTGTTTTGGTTTGGTACCCCATTATGCAAGTAATCAAATTACAAAGCAACCCTATGATGCAAGCCTCAAATCAAAATTGTGGCTGAACCATTGTTCTTAGAGTGTCATTTGGAGTCAAAATGACCTATCATATGACATGGTTTGGACTTGTAGCTTGGGATTTATGATTTTCAACTTCACTTGAATTAACTTATGCCTCATTTTTAGGCCATTTTTATCACTTTTTGATATGAGCCTTTTCAACATCTCATGACCACCCTACTAGCCTTAAAACATCATTCTAAGAAACTTTGATGTTGAATATTTTTCCATTTGAAGCTTGAAAGTAGGAGATATGGCCTTATGCTTGAAATGACCTATGACCTCCAAATGACCAAAATGCCCTTGGCTTGTCAAGATCATAAGTAGAGCTCCACAAATAAGATTGAGACATACCATACCTTTCTAGAAATATAAGATCATGGGGAACAACTTTCATGTTGTCCAAAAATCCAATTGAAAACTTCTTAAGGGGCAAAAGTTGCTTGGAAGTCAAGTAACTTTCACAGACAAAATTTCAGATGCCTCTGAGGACCTGTAACTTGCAAGAACCATAACTTGAGTTCTAAAAATATCCTTGAGGCCTTCCACCACTCAAATTAAAGGTATTGAGATACTCTACAAGTTTCATGTTGGCCAAGGATCCATTTAAGACTTGAATTTTGAATTACTTGGCTTGGAAGTTTGACCTAAATCAGGGAATTTTACACAAAAACCCTAATTCAGAAACTTCTCTTCTTCTTGATTTCTTTTGATTTCTCCTTGGCACAACACCACATCCATACCCACATATCAAATTATGAATCCCACATCCTTCAAATAGGCCTTGATGCCCTTCAATCAAGCATTTGACCTAGGGTTGACCCAGGGTTGACCCAGATGACACCCTAGTTGACTGTCTTCAACTGTAGCTCTTGTAACCACACCAATGACTTGTCTTACTTTCAAAAGGACCCTCTAGGTCTTCCATGCCCTTAATTCATAACCTATAACTTCTCTGATGATCTTCACATACCCTCAAGATAGGAGAGAAACCCACTGCTTGGCCTTTAAATTCCCAAAGCTTCAAGTTCTTTCTTGGTGACTTGAATAGGCTTGAATCTTGATAAGAACCTTTTGAATACATTCCTTGAGATGAAAAATAGCACTTGATCCCTTGCCAGATGACTTGTTATGCTATGCTATGCAAATGATTAGACTATGTACATGACTTTTTATGCAAATGACAATGCAATTGAAACATAAACCAAGTGAAGTAGGTTGAGCAAATTTTAGGGTACAACAGCTGCCCCTATTCAAACGACTTGGACCCGACTGGGTGAAGAGCGAACGACCTTCAAACATTCGAGGTATGAGACGGTTGATTACAAAATAAACCCGGAAATTTTCCAACTGCAAAAATAGATTGCGAAATAAACTGCACCACTACTTGGGGAACACTATCTACAAATTTGATTTCAACATCATCTCGTCAATATATGAATAACCTAGACGACTTCACTGGGGAAGTACTTCTGCCAACAAAACATGACCCTGCCAATGATACAGGAAAATAACCCCGCCATCACTACGGGAAATCACTCTGCCACCACTACGGGAAATAATCTGGGAAAATAACACCGCCATCGCTACGGGTAACACCGCCATCGCTACGGGAAATCACTATGTCACCATTTATAGGAAAATAACACCGACATCGCTACGGGTACTGACTCCACCACCAATACAGAAAAATAACACCGCCATCGCTACGGGTACTGATTCTGTCACCAATACAGAAAAATAACACCGCCATCGCTACGGGTACTGACTCTGTCACCAATACAGAAAAATAACACCGCCATCGCTACGGGTACTGACTCTGTCACCAATACAGAAAAATAACACCGCCATCGCTACGGGTACTGACTCTGTTACCAATACAGAAAAAATAACACCGCCATCGCTACGGGTACTGACTCTGTTACCATTACAGAAAAATAACACCGCCATCGCTACGGGAAGATAACACCGCCACCACTGCGGGAAGATAACACCGCCATCTCTACGGGAAGATAACACTGCCATCGCTACGGGAAGATAACACCGCCACCACTGCGGGAAAATAACACCGCCACCACTGCGGGAAAATAACACCGCCATCGCTACGGGAAGATAACACCGCCATCGCTACGGGAAGATAACACCGCCACCACTGCGGGAAGATAACACCGCCACCACTGCGGGAAGATAACACCGCCACCACTGCGGGAAGATAACACCGCCACCGCTACGGGAAGATAACACTGCCACCACTGCGGGAAGATAACACCGCCACCACTGCGGGAAGATAACACCGCCATCGCTACGGGAAGATAACACCGCCACCACTGCGGGAAGATAACACCGCCATCGCTACGGGAAGATAACACCGCCACCACTGCGGGAAGATAACACCGCCATCGCTACGGGAAGATAACACCGCCACCACTGCGGGAAGATAACTTGATACAGCTTTTCTGTCTATCTTTGCAGTAGCTAGCTCCCTCAATCACATGGGTAACACAATATGAGTCTAGTCTTCCAATTTTCAGTGTTGACATGGCAGCGAATCTGAGAAGGACTCTATTGGGGATTTTCTGAATCCACACTGCCAGACACCTACTTTAACATAGGCGGCAACTTCCAAAAATTGATTCACGAAATCTTTTGATACTGGCATAACAACATCCTTGAAGAAATGCTCCGCTGGAGGGATAAGAGAAACTTAAACAAGCGACTCTGTGGGGAATAATGCCAAAACTGACATTATCATTACTTGTCTCACGCCGAGATCTTGAATGTTTGGCAATTAATTTGAGCAAGAGCTCCCTCCACCTGCAAAGGAAACAACACTAGAAACAAACGGTTAACCAACCTGGCTTATGTTTCAAAATGCATATGTTTGACAATGGCGTAATGCTCCATTCGACATGGAAATGCTACGCGTTTTTTATTTGGTGGATGCAAATATGACACTATATGCCGATGCAAATGCAGGCTTGAACTGCTGGGATACAGAAAACCGCTTCAGCAAAATAAATGTTGAAGACAACGCCAACTCTGCTGGGGATAACCAGGCGTCACAGAATTATTCCAGCAAAATAAATGCTGGAAGAGTGAAGCCAACTTCGCTGAGGAATAACTGAATGCGCCAATCATGATTGGACTTCTGTCAGGGACAGCTTACCCGTGCCAATGAAAATTGGACTTTTGCTGGGGAGTGAACGGGTATCACATGGTATTCCGGCAAAATAAATGCCAGGACACACAACTAACTCTGTCGGGAAGAGTTTTAACCTTCGAGTTCCACTGGGAGGAAAGAAAACACTTGCTGAAAAGAGAGAACTCCGCTGGGGACAAAACGACTCTCTTGGGGAAAATCAACTGGCTCCGCTGGGGGAGAGTAAATGACCCTACTGGGAGGGGAATCTCTACTGGGAAGAGTAGACTGTCTGGGTACAGCTCACAAGTTGGAAATATTAATCTTCTAAGGCTAAACCACTCTGCTCGGGATGGGGGATCCTTTTGGGGGACACCACACTGTCTGAATACAGCCTTTGATCTTGGAATCGTCAATTCTGCTGAGGGTGAACGCCCTTGCTGGAGAATGTCCTTCGGATAAGCTGCGACTAGCTGGGGAATTTGATCCTTCTTTAGTAAGGGACATTGTTATCTCAGAAGCGCGACCTGCATGGGGATTCACTTCACGTAATGATCAAGTCTTTCATCAAAAGCCTCTGGTTAGGGCAACATGAACTCTATTCCTTCTCGGAAATTCGCCCCATAAATACCAACATGCCCCAGTCCGAGCATTTTGTCTGGAAAAGAAAGGCTAGCCATAGTGCTACTCACAATACCTTGCCCCTGAATCGGCACCAACCTTCTGATAAGGACTCTTCGATCTTTGTACCCTGACGGTTAGATCTGAACTATTTCTGCACGTCAAACCCCAAAAGAATGTCCCAACAACATCTTTTGTTTTTAGGGTGTTCTGCCCCGGTCTTGTGATAATCTTTTGCCCCTGATTGACTGATTCGTGGAGCAGCGCCCATAGCCGCGAGAGATTTGCCAAATCTCAACCTAATTGCCCCAGATGAACTGATTCTCGAATGTACGACTTTATTGGGGATAAACGAACGTGCCAAGTATGGTTGGACTTCTGTACATCCGTGGTGGGTCATACACGCCTGATGCTGGACAATACCCTGTCTGAATTCACGGCTTCTAGTAGAAGGGTCAAGATTTCCCGCCATTCGTCTCAAACTTGAAGATTGGCTGAATCTGCTCCAGTAGCTCTGAGTAACTCTGTTATAGAAGAACAGTTCTTTCGCCTCTGTTATGCCCCGGCCTGCAGGAACCTCTGTGGGATAGTCTGAAAATCTGTACCCTGGCGGTTTAATATGAACTGCCCCAGTATTCTGAACTTCAGCGAGATACTTCGAATCGAACGCCTCTCGAATTAAAGACATGCCCCTGTCTGCAATGACTTTGCCTTAATCTGGTTCTCGGAAAGACCCACTCTGAACCGAAAGCACCTTGCTACAATACGACCTTGTGATGGCTTGCCCCGGTGTTTGCACAACAAAAGGATTCAACCTCAATTAAACAACTATCGACATCGTGACTTGCCCCTGAACAAGCGTTGAGCGACTTAACCTGCCCTGATCAAACATAGCATTCTGGACAACTGTCCCTGATTGGCTCTCGAGAAGATTCGCTTCGGATCAAGTGCTTCTCAAGTACACTGCCCCCATAATCAACTGATGCTTCGGGACTTTTCTTCAGACTAATTGATTCCGAACCCACTGGAAGTCAATGCCCCAGATTTACAGGGTTTCACAACATACTCCATTCTGATCCAGACTGCTGAATTATTCAATCCTGTTCGATTATTCCCTGTTGGAATTTCTTTCCTGTCAACCACTAACCTGCAGGTAAAATTGTTTAATCCCGAATGGTAATTTTAATGCAGTGTTCATGCAGATTTTGAAAAAAAATGTGTTGTCACTCATTTACGTGTCATGACTGTGAGTGACGAATGAACCAAAGTTCAAACGTAGTGCTTACGTGGTCATTGAAAAATACAACAAGGATATGATTAGCAAATCAAGAAGGAGTCGGGTTACTCAACCTTATCGTAATGCGCTTTCAGAATAAACCCTACCTCAATTAGGTCTTTTAAGGGTTGTATCGTGGTCGGGTTCACGGTTCGTGAAACAAAGGATATTTGGCTCAAATTATGATTTATACCCACCCCTTCTACGTGATGATCTCCGATCCTAAAGTTCAGTTAACGTGGCTCGAGCGCTCGCCTCTTTGAGAGGTATGTGGAATGGTAAGGACCATGGCTAAGGAACTCACAAGGTTTCGGAGTGACAGTTATCCTTTTTCGTTTTCGGTGTCTGTATACCCGACTTTGTCCTTGTTCGAGGATTTTTCTTTTTATATCCTTTTTCCGTTCTTTCGATTCCCTAACTTTTGCCTGGACTGACTCCCTTTGAGTTCTTTTCGATTTTTTCTTTTGAAGTCCAGCGGGATGCCCTAATTTTTGCCAGCTTTTTCTTTTTCTTTTTACTTAGCGGGCTTTCTTTTTCTTCCCTTTTTTTTCTTGGAACAAAGTCGTGTGACACTGATTGTCTTGATTGCTCCGAAAAGATGGTAACTGTCTCACTCCTGGTTGGTGAGGTTTAACCATTGTGGTTGTCGAGAAGCGACCTCTTGAGAGGTATAAACTGTTATTGGTCCTCGAATGGAAACACTCCTCTGTAAGACTTGAACGCTCGGTCAAGCTAACTGACAACTACCCTGCCCCGGGTTAAGATGTGAGGGTTAAAAAGTCCGAAAAACATCTACTTCCTGGCTCGAAGTGGTTAACAAGGGACTAACTCCTTATATCTCCAGTGTTTAGGGGATTTGAAACAATGCCTTGTACGTCATCGGTAAGGTTTTATCTGAAAGCACACGATCATCGGTCATGAGTTTATTTCGTCATCCTCCCTCCAGTCTTTGCTAATCATGTGACAAAGTGGAGTGAATAAAATGCGAGTGTTAGTGCAATGCAATAAATGAGCGACAACGACATGATTAATTCAGAAAAATGCATAGTCACCTTATTAATATCACCATTCGAAACATACAATATTTACAGCAAGTAGTAATTAACAGAAAGAAAACTACAAATGCAAATGATATAAAAGTCTGAGGACTGCCAATGTCGAGGCGCCCGCCTGTCTGGACCACTGGCTTCTGGAAATGAATCTGCGAGCTCAGACGGCTGAGAGGTTGTCATGCACAACCAAAACTCCTTCAGGAAAGGAAATGCACCCTTTGTCGATCAACTGCTGCACTTTTGCCTAAAAAGCTTTGCGATCTTCAGTTGAGTGCCCCGGAGATCCACCATGGTAACCACACTGAGCATGGGGATTGTACCCTGGAGGGTAAGGCTCTGGCACGGGCTTAAGAGCTTTAGGTTCCACCAGAGAATTCTGAATCAAATGCTGAAGAATCTGACTATACGGCACAGGCACTGGATGGAAAGGAGCATTCCTTCGTTCCACGTTGTTACGAGGTCAGTTCTGAATCTGGCGCTGATTTCGATAACCTCGGCCACGAGTTCGCTGATTTGCAAGAGAAGTGACATAACGTTCCTGATAGGGTGCCCTAGGCACAGTTGTCTGTTCAGCATAACAAGTCACCGGAGGTACTGGCCTCTGATAAGATGAAGAACCAACAAAATTCACCGATTCGTCTCGAGGATATTCAACATTTGGCATGGTTGCATTAATCACAACTTCTTCTTCGTTCTGATAGTCACAATGAAATTCAGTTTCACCAGCCTGATCGTTCGGAATAATCTGAATTTTCCCGATTCTTATGGCATACTCAAGGCGTTCTCCTAACATTACCAAGTCAGAGAAATTTAACGGAAGTCCAAGCAATCTTTCGAAGTACGGATCCTGTAGGGAATCTACAAACATGCTCGTTAACTCTCGGTCCAAAAACGGTGGGTGCACTCTAGCAGCAAATTCTCTCCATCTCTGAGCATACTTTCTGATGGGTTCATTGTTCTCTTGAGACAATTCTTGCAACTGCATGCGATGGGGAGCCACGTCTAGGTTATAATCATACTGTTTTAGAAAAGCTCCGGCTAAATCCACCCATGATTGGATCTGATTTCTCTCTAGCTGCATATACCACCTCAAAGATGCCCCAGTCAGACTATCTTGAAAGCAATGGATCATCAATTTGTCATCTCGCACAAACGAAGTCATTCTTCGACAGAACCTCACCAAATGTTGCTTCGGACAGCTATCTCCTTAGTACTTTTCAAATTTCGGCACTTTGAACTTATAAGGCAACACCAGGCCAGGAACCAAACACATGTCTGCAGCATTCAGGTTAACAGCATCTTTCATTTTCAAAGCTTTAACTCCTTCTTCCAATACTCGGAGTTTTCTATCCATCTCAAGAGCTCTTGGGTCTACCGTCCTGGCTATTGGAATATCTCTTCGTGGATTTATCTCAGGGAAAACAACACCTTTATTGTCTGAGGTATCAACATAAGGAGAATGCTCACTTCGGACAACAAACAGCTCATGTGGATCTCGGTCTTCAACAGAAGGCTATACAAGTTGAGCTGCAGTAAAGTTGTTCACTTGCGGGGATTCTTCGTCATGTAGAGAATCATACAGAGGATTGGATGTCACAATGAAACCCGACAAGGCATCAACAAACTGGAAGCTGCTCTCTGACATAGCTACCAACAACCTTCCACTGACTTCACTACTTGATTCTGCTCAAATATGCTTCAACCCCTTGGTTGTATTCTAACAATCAACACTTGCTCAGAACAATCACCGGAGAATCATCCTCAGAATCAATACAACGGATGGATAAGAGCTCTGACTAGCTGGAGAATGATATGCAATATGATGCAAACATGTTTATGCAAATGTAATGCAAGATGCAACAAACACGGGATCACATCCCCCTAGCTCAGAAGCCCAATCCATCATATTGGCCTCAAATAGACCCACAAACTGCTCAAGACCATCCACAATGCTCCAACCTGGTCTCTGACGGACCCAATAACACTGTCCTCAAATATCACACCACTGAATCTCAATCAAGAAAACCGGTAATCTGGAAGTCAAGTTACCTGCATGTCCCAACCCCTCTCACAGGTAGGTGTCCTAATAACTGACACAAGGTACGGCATCCTATGCGGTCGTCGGCGTCACAGACTTTCAGGGTTGATGATACGATTCCCAGAAGGAGTGGCATCATCAAATCCTGAAGAGGCCTCACTTAGCCAACTTCCAAATGATCGGTCCCCGGAGTCGACAATCCAACTAACCAACAACCCCCTCAACCCAAAGGGTTGAAAAAGAAGTCAACCAGAAGAACCTCGTCCGAGCGTGGATTTCATGAGACACTAGTACCTGCAAAGCAAGCACGCGCCCACTAATTTCCATTCTAATTCTAGGTGCACTCAAGCCCAGGTCCGGCTTATCTCTCAATCATAGAACCCCCGTCACAACCCCAATACAACAATAATAACAATAATATAGTGCTGAAAGTAAATGGCAGAAAAAGTAAATCCATACAAAATCCTCGACGGGAAAACAAGCGCTAGGATTGACTCGCATAGGGAACCGTTGGAGTCGCCAGCAGAGTCGCCAGTTGTCGCTACTGCGAAAATCGGCGCCGGCTGAACAGAAGAGTCGCCACCGTGTGTTATTTATCCCAAAGGAGGGAAAGGAAACGCTCGAAGTAAACCTATCGCAAAGACGGGAAAGGAATGGTCATCGCAACCAAATCCTGGATTCGGGAGTCGGTTACGCAAGGGGAAGGTATTAGCACCCCTCACGTCCGTCGTACTCGACGGGATCCACGCTTGTTTTCTGGTACGGATTGTTATTCTATCTATTCTACAGGTCTGGGGTTAAAAGAAAAGAAAATGACTCGGCAAAGTATCTCACTTTATGCCTACGTATTCCCGTCTGGAACGAGAAATCAGAGTCAACGTAGTTCGCCTACCTACGGGAAAGGAGGGGAAGGTTGCTCGCTAGGATATCACATCCTATGCCTACATACTTTCATACAGCATGAAAGATCAGAGCAAACGTAGTTCGGGCCACGGACGACACAAGTCTGTCTTGATTGTTTTTATCCTTCTGAAAAAGGTTTTTCTGATTATGGGTCCAAGCGGACAAAAATGACGTTTTGATTGGTTCACATTCTTTTACGGAAGAAATGTCTTTTATTGTGTTTGAAATGTTTATTGTGTTTTTCTGATTGTTTTGAGAAAGAAGAGACAACAACTCTAAAACCTATGGTTTAAAAGGGAATCCAAATCTACCCTAATGTTGTCATGCATGGATGAGAACCTAATGTCTGTCATATTTCTCTCTTGCGCAGAGAGAAACAGAGATCCTAAGGGGATAAACGGAAAAACAACAGCATATATACAGTAAAGCGGTAAAATGCATGAATGCAGCAATACAAGTGAGGCAAGGGAGTCCCACTCAACCTCGAACCTAGAAAACAACAGGCAAACTGAAACAACTTCACTTCAACCTCAAGGGGAAAATTATCAAACAATACAGTCAAGAAACTCAAACAATACATCACCAGCTCTACACAGCACCAGCAGCTCTAAACAGCAAAACCTGACAGCACAAGCTCCTTCTTCTATCAGTCTTCAGGCAAGGGACTTCATCTTCAATCTTCAAAGTTCTTCAAAGCAAGCTCTCCTAGATGAGTAATAGTTCACAAGATGATTTGGGATGTTAAACAGTCTGCTGAGCACCAAAGGTGGCCTACAGAAAGTTAACATAATACAGGTTGTTTCTCTCAAAGTTCTATCTCCCAGATACAGTCACTAATCCTTCCAAAAGAGGGATGTGAGTATTAGGGAGAGACTTTTAATCACAGAGAAGAATGGAGGCAAAAGAAGCCATCCATATTTGTGAATAAATTTTCTATTCTAAGGCTCTATCTAGCTCCTACGTCCTAGGTCTTCCAACAGCTTCAAGCAAGTCTAGCATCTTCATCAACTTCGAACTGGATCTTCAACTCTTTGTCTTCATTATGCTTCATCATCATGCTCTTCAAGCCAAGCCCACACCCCAAGCAAGCCCAATAAGCCCATACAAACAAAAATAAACCCCAAAAGGGCACACCAAACAAGCATTCAATTGGAAAATATACTAAAAATATTAATATAGTAGGGAAAATTCTAATATTATTTCTATGGGATCTACTAAACCTACCCTTAATACCCATATATTCCCCATAGCCTAACTTGTCCTAAAAACCCCAAAAGAAATTGTTTTAATACTCCTAAGTTGTGGTTTAACCTAATTTTATACAACCTAGAATTACCTAATCAAAACTATCCTAAAAATTGTCACAAAAATATGGAATTAATTCAGGGGAACCTAAAACATACATCTAACTACCCTAAAAAGATTGACCTAAAAATCTAAAGGGAATTACCCTAACTAAATTCTACAAATTAAGGTATCAACTAAAAGAATTAAAAAAGCAATTAAATGTAAAAATATGCAAAAAAAAAATGTAAAAATGAAATAAAATGGCAATTTTATGATTTTATATTTTTCTTGACAAAAAACTGGAAAGTGGAGAAAAAATTCCCATGAGAAAATATTATTTTTTCTATTTATTATGCATTTTCTAATTTTGAGAAAAATTGGAGTGAAAATAATATGAGAAATGATCATGGGGTATGAACAACAATAATATGCAGTTTTATATGATGATGGGCCCAGATAGGGGGGTCTGGATAGTAAGCGCGCCTGGCCCATTATAAAACTCAGAAAACAAATGAAAATCAAAAGAAAAAAAGAAAAACACGGTGTAAAAAGAAGAAGAATTCAGTTAAAATTGGATTTGGGCCTTGCATGGGGGTCTGGATAGCAAATATTCATTAAGCCCAGAAGAGAGCTTTAAGTGGAACGCTGCGTTCCATGTCGCTGAAATCCCTCCCAATTCGTTTTAAATCCACGTCGTTGGATCATTCCCAAGTCAAGCATTCAACCCCTTATCCAACGGTAACAACTTCATCACTAACCTTGGACCTAGGGTTTTCAAGAAAAACCTCCATGAATGCAGCTCCATGCACCAAACTTCCTCTCCCTCGTACGCCTTCATCTCTTGATCAATCAACACGATGTAAACACCAAAATTGACTAGAATTCCACGCTGAACACAGCCATGGTCTCAGTTTCCATTGAAATGCTCTCTACATCCCAACCCGAATGGTGCAACCAAGCTAAACTCAAAATGTGATCAACTTTCGACCTTCACCAAACTCAACATTCTTTATATCAAAATGATTCTTATGTGACACTCATCAAAACTAGCTAATCCTCTTGTATTAACACTCATTATATAGCATGTTCTTGATCATCAAAGAATTGACGTCCATTAATGGAACTCCACCAATTGCTCCCAAACTCATCAAAATTGGTCACCTAATTGTCTCTAACATATTTACACTAACAATTAACCCTAGCCATGCCTAGAATAGGGTGTAGAAATGGTCTTGCATACCTTGCTCTTGGATATGGTAGGTGCTGAAACTCTCCAAATCAAGCCTTGTAACTCTTCAAGTATGATCCCTAGATGATGAATATTCCTCTGTTTGCAAAAGAAATGGCTGGAATTGCTTGCACTTCAAGATCCAATGTAATTTGCTTTCTTGCAATTTCAATGTGAAAACCTTCAAATCTTCATTAATGGAGTCTCAAACCAGTATGAACATACTCAACAATGTATATGGAGAAGATTTGTGAAGAAAAATGGAATGGCAATGAAGAAAAATGTGAAGTTTGAAGATGATTTGCAATGGAGCAAAATGGATCTCAATCTCTCTTCTCTACCACAATCAACACCAACCTTTCACCAATGCAAGTTGCATTCAATATATAGAGAGGTTTAGAAAAGTCTAGAACCTCCTAGAATCATCTAGTAAGAACTTGAAGATTTCATGATATGGTAATTTGCATTTTCATTTCTCCTTATATGATATCTCATGCCAAATGCCTCATAATCCTTGTAACCAACTTGAATTTGTCCCCACATGATATTTTGGATTAGTTACAATGCACATTTTCCTTGTTTAGCAAGCTTTTCCTTGTTTTGGTTTGGTACCCCATTATGCAAGTAATCAAATTACAAAGCAACCCTATGATGCAAGCCTCAAATCAAAATTGTGGCTGAACCATTGTTCTTAGAGTGTCATTTGGAGTCAAAATGACCTATCATATGACATGGTTTGGACTTGTAGCTTGGGATTTATGATTTTCAACTTCACTTGAATAAACTTATGCCTCATTTTTAGGCCATTTTTATCACTTTTTGATATGAGCCTTTTCAACATCTCATGACCACCCTACTAGCCTTAAAACATCATTCTAAGAAACTTTGATATTGAAGATTTTTCCATTTGAAGCTTGAAAGTAGGAGATATGGCCTTATGCTTGAAATGACATATGACCTCCAAATGACCAAAATGCCCTTGGCTTGTCAAGATCATAAGTAGAGCTCCACAAATAAGATTGAGACATACCATACCTTTCTAGAAAGATAAGATCATGGGGAACAACTTTCATGTTGGCAAAAATCCAATTGAAAACTTCTTAAGGGGAAAAAGTTGCTTGGAAGTCAAGTAACTTTCACAGACAAAATTTCAGATGCCTCTGAGGACCTGTAACTTGCAAGAACCATAACTTGAGTTCTAAAAATCTCCTTGAGGCCTTCCACCACTCAAATTAAAGGTATTGATATACTCTACAAGTTTCATGTTGGCCAAGGATCCATTTGAGACTTTCATTTTGAATTACTTGGCTTGGAAGTTTGACCTAAATCAGGGAATTTTACACAAAAACCCTAATTCAGAAACTTCTCTTCTTCTTGATTTATTTTGATTTCTCCTTGGCACAACACCACATACATACCCATATATCAAATGATGAATCCCACATCCTTAAAATAGGCCTTGATGCCCTTCAATCAAGCATTTGACCTAGGGTTGACCCAGATGACACCCTAGTTGACTGTCTTCAACTGTAGCTCTTGTAACCACACCAATGACTTGTCTTACTTTCAAAAGGACCCTCTAGGTCTTCCATGCCCTCAATTCATAACCCATAACTTCTCTGATGATCTTCACATACCCTCAAGATAGGAGAGAAACCCACTGCTTGGCCTTTAAACTTCCCAAAGCTTCAAGTTCTTTCTTGGTGACTTGAATAGGCTTGAATCTTGATAAGAACCTTTTGAATACATTCCTTGAGATGAAAAATAGCACTTGATCCCTTTCCAGATGACTTGTTATGCTATGCTATGCAAATGATTAGACTATGTACATGACTTTTTATGCAAATGACAATGCAATTGAAACATAAACCAAGTGAAGTAGGTTGAGCAAATTTTAGGGTGCAACACCGGTGTCGCACAATCAGTTGTTGCCAGATTTGGTCGAAAGTGGATAAATAGTGCCGAAAGAGACTAGTCCATGATCTCGTCTTATCCTCCAGGTTCTGATGCTAGCGCCCGCTGTGAGTACCATGTTGGGGTACAGGGGCATTCGACAGATGATTGTAAGGTGCTTAGAAGCCAGGTTCAGAATATGCTAGACTCTAACAGGATCTTTATCACACCTCAGAGTTTTGTTCGGATTATTGATTATCCTTTATCCAGTTGTGTGGGTTCGTCAGTCAATGTTATGGAATACTCCACTGAAAGTGTATGGTCGGAAGAATGTCCAACTGAGAGCTCAGTTGAATATGGAGGAAGTTGCTAGAGGTTTATGCACCGGGTGTCGCAACTGTTTTTCTCTGCTGCCTGCTTAGTTTTCGTGCATTGTTGTTTGCTGACCACCACCAGGCTTGTTGGCTGGGGTCATTGTATTTTGTACTTGGGTGTGCTTGTTTGCTGCTCTTGTTGGCTTTACATAGTGGTGTGAGGTGTATATCTCCGTGCTTATAGCTTGGGGTGTATTTGTCTTGTCTTGAATATGTGTTCGATTTCTGCATTGCATTCTCACATAACAGGTATATCAGAACCGTGGGTCTTATTTCCTGATCTCCAGTTTGTTGCAGGAATTCCTCAGAGATATGGAACAAAATCGGGCTGAACTGATTGAAGTCTGAAGCCAGCTAGGGCAGATGATGAAAGACATACAAGAGTTGCGTCTGGATCAGAAGATACTCAAAGAGGAAAATAATCAGCTGAAGACCCAAATGAGCTTGATCATGGAAGTAGTCAAGAATGTGATTAGCAAAGAGGATGATCAGCTATCTGAAGCCGCAGTGAAGGAGCTTGTTCCACCTGTGCCTGTGGAGCTCGTACCTGTGGATCCTGAGCTTAAAAGACGTGTTGATCGACACCAACAACAACAATAAAAGATACATCCGGTTCTGCGAAGGTCAAGGAGGATATTTGAGGCGCCGCCTTCAACATATGCTAAACTCTTTCAGACTTTATTGAGTTTGAAGCTGGTTGAAAAAAGAACATTGGAACCACTCACAGGAACGACGCTTCCTTATGGGTATGACACTAGTAAGCAGTGTGAATTTCATTCCGGGGCACCCGGACATGATGTGGAAAGTTGCCACGCTTTTAAGCACAACGTTCAGGACTTGATTGACGCAAAAGTTATTGAACTCACGTCGGGCGGCGTAATTGTACCTAATGGTCTTACCCCAGTTGGTGCTAAAATGATGGACGTTCCCGAAGCTGCCATAGATCAGAAGTATATTCTGCAATCATTGGTGTCAGAATCCCCCTGTCCTCAATTGCTGCCTAGACCAAGCCTGAGGGTGAAAGTGCTTGAACAAAAGGAGTCCCTGATAATTCAGACTCGACCTCCAAGTGGTCCGACTGATCAAAGTCAATAATCTGTCCAGTCTTCGCAACAGACGTCAACTCCTTTCCAGAGTCAGCAGCCTTATCGTTATCGGTCAAACTTGCGTGCTAGACAGAGCCCAATGAAGTCAGAAAGGCAATTCACCCGGCATCCGTTTTAAGAAGTATGGTTTCAATAGGAAACTTTGAAGATGACTGGTTCAGCAGCAAGTCAGATGTGAAAGCACGGTCCTCGGAAGCTGACGTTTTCCTGTGTTTCATCTTGTCATTTCTTTATGTTGGTAGTTTCTTTCTTGTTAAATTGCAATCTTGTTTGTAAAACTTGTTGTTTTCATTCAATTGATGATAATGAAATGAGTATGCATGTTTTGATTAAATCCATTCGTGTTCACTAATTGATTTTTACAAATATCCAACGCTTGGTTAAGCGGAATCCGGGGAGGATGACGAAAATGACCGACATGCAAGCTTCCGATATTGTATGCCTTTGGAATAAAACCTGCTGATGATGTATAAGCATTGTTTCAAATCCCTAAACACCGGAGACATAAGGAAGATAATCCTTTGACAACCCCTTTGAGCCTAGTAGTAGGAGTTCTTTCTGAAAACAAAAAGCCATCAATCTCAACCTGGGGCAGGGTAGGTGTTAGCTAATTTGACCGAGCGTCCAAATTGCAAAAGGAGTGTCTGTTCGAGGATCAATCACACCTCTAGAGGTCGTGCCTAAAAAACCACAAGGGTTAAATTTCAAAAGTGAAACAGTCACATTATTCCCCAAAGAGTCAGACAACCAGTGTCACACGACTTGTTCGAAAAAAAAACGGAAAGCAAAAAGAATCAAAAGCCCGCTAAGTCAAAACTTGAAAACAAACGACTTAGGCAAAAATAAGGGCATCCCGCTGGACTGGAAAGTCGAAAGAAACTCAAAAGAGTCAGTCCAGGCAAAAATTAGGGAAAGAAAAGATGAAAAGGATTACAAAAGAAAAGTCCTCAAATGAAATGCGAGTCGTGTGACCCCAAGTGTCAAAGACGAAGAGTGAGTGGTTGTCACTCCGAAAGCTCATAGTTTCGTGAACTATCACTCCTATATTTCAACCTCTAAGAGGTGAGCGCTAAGGTCGAATTAGCTGAACGTAGGATCGGAGAACATCAAGGAGAATGGGTGGGTTAAAATTAAAATTTGAGCCTTTATCCTTTCTTTCGAAACTGTGAACCTGACCACGTTACAACCTTCAAAAGTCCTAATTGAAGCAGGGTTGTTCGAAGGCATACATCGGTTAAGATCGCGTCGAAGCGGACTCCTAAAAGGGTTCTTCTTACCATGTGGGTACTGATGTCGATATTTTGATAAATGATTTGTGCATTATATGCCACAAACTGATTTTTCCATTTTTCCAGTGAACAGATTGGATGTTAAAACTGTCATATGCATTGCATTAATGTATCTTTTATGCAGAACAACTGGTTTTACTTACGAGTAAGCGCTTGACAGCAGGAAAGTTTTCTACAGTGGAAAGTCTGATCAGGATAGAATACAGGATGCCCGAATGTTCCGAGAGCCGGGGCAAGCTATTATCAAGTGATCCCCAGTGAGGTCAGCCATCCAAAGTCGTTATTCCGGGGCAATCAGGTCGAGATTCGGTAAAAATCTCGTAGCTAGAGTCACTACACTGAATCAAGTCCATCAGGGGAAAAGTCATTGCAGAAAGGGGCAGGCCACTCTAGAAGAAGCGCAGAAGTTGTTTCTTGCCTGAGGGGCATTTAGTCCGAAGTATATCTCTAAGGTTCAGAAGGCCGGGGCATTTCATATCAGACCGTCAGGGTACAGATTTTCAGATTTCCTTTTGAGGACTATCCCCACAGAGGTCCCACAAGCTGGGGCATATCAGAAGCGAAGGAATTATTTTTCTCCGTGTCATCAGAGTTACTCAGAGCTACTCGAGCAGATTCAGCCAATCTCCAGGTTTGAGGCGAATGTCAGGAAGTCGTGTTACCGACCCGTGACTCTTCCACCAGAAAACCTATTAATTCAGACAGGATATTGTTCAGTGTCAATTATATATGACCCATCACGGATAGCCTAAAGCCCAATCCTTATTGGCAATTTTCAGGAAGTCCAATCCCTATTGGCAATCATTGTGTGGCCCAATCCGTGTTGGCGCATCAGTTTCAAAATTCAATATTCATGGGTACGCAGGAAGACTTCGTCTGTTTTCCTCAGCGCAAGTCCAATTTGCATTGGCACGGGTAAGCTATCCCTGACAGAAGTCCAGTCATGCTTGGCACATTCAGTTATTCCCCAGCGAAGTTGGCTTCACTTTTCCAGCATTTATTTTGCTGGAATAATTCTGTGATGCCTGGTTATCCCCAGCGGAGTTGGCTTTGTCTCCAGCATTTATTTTGCTGAAGCGGTTCTCTGCATCCAACTTCTCCAGCGACCCGAGCCCGCATTTGCATTTGCATATATCATCATATTTGCATCATACTTGCATTTCATCCTCAAATGCGTAGCATTTCCATCCCATATGGAGCATTACGCCATAGAAAAATTCAAGCATACGCATATGCATACGAAGCATAAGCCATTTTTTCTATCAGCCTTCAGTGGCAACATGAAGTACTCTGTAATCAGTTCAGGGGCATTTATCCAGCAGCTTTATTCAGACAGCTCTTTGGTATTCGATTCTCAGATCATACAACGGTTATGCTCTACTCACCAGTCGTCTGATATTGACAGACTTCTCTTCCCGTCAATTCCCATTGACGATGTGTTTCCCCCAGCGAGCCTTCTCCGTCTATCATTAGACGTCGTGAGGTTGGATATGGTTTTCTCCGTCTATCTTTAGACGTTGAGAGGTTTCAAGGCGATCTTTCAGATATCGACGTTCTTTCTGTTTATTGGATGAGATGACATTTTCAAGAAGGTTTTTCTGACCGTTGATCCTTATTGACGTCGAGGCTCTTTGAAGAATGTCTGGTTTTCCTAGTTGTTGATCCTTATCAACGGCATGGCTCTTTGGAGGTGGTTTTTCTTCCTGTCAATTCCTGTAGACGAAAGGATTCTGAAATTTGATGAGTGGTGATGAACATGGTTCTCCTTCCGCTAACGGTTTCCTTCGGGATGGTGTCTTTCTGTCTATCTTTAGACAATGTGAGTATGGATATTGTTTTCCTTCGGGATGGTGTCTTTCCGTCTATCCTTAGACGATGCGAGTATGGATATTGTTTTCCTTCGGGATGGTGTCTTTCTGTCTATCTTTAGACAATGTGAGTATGGATGTTGTTTTCCTTCGGAATGGTGTCTTTCTGTCTATCTTTAGACAATGTGAGTATGGATATTGTTTTCCTTCGGGATGGTGTCTTTCTGTCTATCTTTAGACAATGTGAGTATGGATATTTGTTTTCCTTCGGGATGGTGTCTTTCTGTCTATCTTTAGACAATGTGAGTATGGATATTGTTTTCCTTCGGGATGGTGTCTTTTTGTCTATCTTTAGACAATGTGAGTATGGATATTGTTTTTCCTTCGGGATGGTGTTTTTCTGTCTATCTTTAGACAATGTGAGTATGGATATTGTTTTCCTTCGGGATGGTGTCTTTCTGTCTATCTTTAGACAATGTGAGTATGGATATTGTTTTCCTTCGGGATGGTGTCTTTCTGTCTATCTTTAGACAATGTGAGTACGGATATTGTTTTCCTTCGGGATGGTGTCTTTCTGTATATCTTTAGACAATGTGAGTATGGATATTTGTTTTCCTTCGGGATGGTGTCTTTCTGTCTATCTTTAGACAATGTGAGTATGGATATTGTTTTCCTTCGGGATGGTGTCTTTCTGTCTATCTTTAGACAATGTGAGTATGGATATTGTTTTCCTTCGGGATGGTGTCTTTCTGTCTATCTTTAGACAATGTGAGTATGGATGTTGTTTTCCTTCGGGATGGTGTCTTTCTGTCTATCTTTAGATGATGTGAGTATGGATATTGTTTTTCCTTCGGGATGGTGTTTTTCTGTCTATCTTTAGACAATGTGAGTATGGATATTGTTTTCCTGCGGGATGGTGTCTTTCCGTCTATCTTTAGACGATGTGAGTATGGTTTTTGTTTTCCTGCGGGATGGTGTCTTGCTGTCTATCTCTAGACGATTTTATTATATTTCTTCCTGTCTATCATTAGACGATGTGAGATAATCAAGTGCATGTTGATCCAACCTTCGAGTTTGTTATCTGTGGTGTCACACAAGTAACTGGGGCTACAATCAAGGTCTTTATCAGGTGATTAATCATTTTTGTTGCCATAATAATTGGATTCAGTCCTCTGGATGGTGTTCCCCAAGCAAGTGCGCAGTTTATTTCTGCGGTTGGCAAATTTTCGGGTTTATTTTGTATTCAACCGTCTTCCACCTTTAAATGTTTGAAGGTTGTGCGCTCTTCAACCCTTCAGGTCCAAGCCGTTTGAATAGGGGTAGCTGTTGCACCCCAAAATTTGACCAACCGGTTCCCATATCTGGTTTATGTTTCGACACATTTTGCATTCGCATTCGCATACTGCATGCAATGCATTTTCTCAGTCAGATTGATTTTTATCGGGATTACAGCCCCTGGCGTTTCAGGCAGTGCCGGCCGGCTGGAATAAGAGTCTTCTGAGAATTGGTGCTTGTTTCCTGTGTTTTCAGGCCATCTCGGTGCCCGAGTTTCGCTATGGTTGCACAATTGTTCTCCAACCGATTTAATCGGCTTCCTGGCATTTTTAGGATTTTTCTTTTATTTTTCTAGATTTTTATGCATTTAAATAGATTTTTCTAGATTTTTTCTAATAGAGTTTAATAGAATTTAATAGATTTTAGATATTTTCCTATAGATAAATAGATATTTCTAGAGATTTAATAGATTTTTATAGATATTTTTTTAATAATTTTTAGAGTTTTAAATAGATATTCTTTTCTTTAGAGATTTAATAGATTTTTAAATTTTTAGATATCAATTTCCTTTTAATAGATTTTTAATAGATATAAATAGATATTATTTTTCTTTTAATAGAATAGATTTTTTTTAAATAAAATTTAATGTTTTTTAGATTTTTATCAGATTTTAATGGTTTTTTTTTAGATTTAAATGAAATTTTTTAATAGGTTAAATATTCTTTTAGGTTAATTAGAATTAATTTTCATTTTAGGATTAATTAGGATTAATTAGAGAGTTTAATTAGATTTTATTATTAATTTTCGTTTTAGGATTAATTAGGTTTAATTTTCAGTATTAATTTTGTTTTTAGAGTTTAATCACATTTTAGTCCATTAATCAGAGTTTAGTCCACTAATCAGAGTCTTACTGGGCCAATTATCCAAGTCATAAAGCCCAAGTCAGAGGGTCCATTTTCGTGCCAGGTGTCCTATAAAAGCAGCGCCACGCGTGTGCGCCACCTTTCAGCCACCTCACTCTCACACACACTCAGAATCCTGCCAACGCACACTTCCACTTTCTCCTTCTCTCCCCCACGTGTCTCCCTCTCCTTCTCCCTCACCCCACGTGTCCTCCTCTCCCTCACCCTCTGCGCCACCTGCCCCCTCGTCGGTCCCTTCACCGCCGGCCATGCAAAGCTCCCGGTGACCACCCTAACCGTCACCGCCGGCCACCGTAACACCCCTCTAACCGTCGCCGGAAAACCAAATTTCACCGGAAACACCATTTTTTTTCGAAAATTCATCCAGCTCCTCATCTTCACCATCCACCTCCAAACGACCTTCATCAACATTCCACCGGAGAGCTCAAATTTTCACCGGAAACTTCATCATTTGTTCATCCTTTTCCAGATCCATAGATCTTCAACTTCATCAATTTTTCGTCAGATTTGTGTTCATCGTCTTCATTAATATTCCCAGAAATCCACACGTTCATAATCACCAGAATCATCACCAGCTTGTGTTCTTCACCATTTTTTTTCCAGAAAAATCTTCATCTGAGATTCTTCAAGACTCATCAAATATTCTCCAGATCCACATGCATCCACGAACGATCTTTGTAATACCCCAAATTTTACCCTTATATTTAGTCAGTCATTTCGCATATCATCTCATATGTACATTTGCTAACCACTAACAAGTTATGAAGGTTTCTGTTTTGCAGATTGGGTCTCAGGGGTATTTTGGTCATTTTACACAAATTCTACCAATTCTTTGAAAACGGGCTGTTATTACGTTCTGAGGCATTTATTTGCCAATTGGGTCAAGGTGCCGGTATGTTTTGTCAGAAATATGATTGGACTCGGGGCCGCGTCTTGTTTGATGTTGAAACATTTCTAAAGCAGTTTTGTTTCCTCTTAATAAGATGAAGTTGGTTTGAAAAAGAAGTGGGCACTGTTATGGTTATTTTGAGAAGTGATGTGATCAACGAGATTTTAATTTGAATTTGTTTGGATATAACTATATGGCGGGACATCATTTATAAAAGGCAAAAGAGAAGTAAGTTTGAACTTTGTGTTCATAAGTACTTATAAGCTACAACTCAAGAAGGAATTTAGTATTCATGGATACTTTGAATTTACAAGTGAGAAAGTAAATATGAATATTTGTTGAATTTCATTTCATCAATATTTATAATTTACAAATTGATAAGTGAATTTGAATTGTTTCACAAGGAATTACATTAAGTCAATAAGCATCTATCCTAAATCCTAAAAGTTCCTAAGGGTCTTCATGCTGTCTTTAAGCTTCGCCGCAAATCTCGACTAACCTGCACATCAAAGCAAAACAAACAATATAGAAAAAAGGTTAGAAGATGCTTTTGACACTCTCAGAACGATGTCATCATCGAGTGCCGGGAGTGGCACAACCGAAGTTGCGACCTACCCCCGTTACCGATCCGCGCCGTAGGCGTCAGATCAGGTAACACATGTTCTTATCGGTACGGGACATTCGAGAGATAGAAGTGATAAAAGAAGCGGGACTGATTCGTTTTGCCGCGATTGAATTTCCGAACTGATACGAGAATAAGGCAACATAGGCAAGTTCTGACTCAGACCCGGATGCCGGCAGGTCTGAGTCACTTTGGTTTCGAAACTTCCAACACCTGAAAAGCCACAAGCGTCATCAGTACAACAGAACTCAAAGCATAAACTAGGTAAGAAGGAACTCGTGCTCATACAAGTATGAAAAGCCACCAAAGAACAAATCTGTACCAAACAGAATGAAGACCCATGGTCCAGCAGAATGAAAATCAAGTTTGAAATAGAACAAGAGAAGCCAAACTATGGCATCAAGTTGCATAATAAGAAAATAAACCATCAAACGATGCAAGTTCATGTGTACAGGTCCTACAAATCTGTCATAATATTCAGCAGAATCCAAAGAAGCACAACAGCATCAAACTTGGTCATACCAGAAAGAGCAATTAGCGATGGTAAGTCACCATGACAAACCAACGTGCCATTCTGCTCACAACGCGAGCAACAAACGAGATCATAGCGTCTTCTCTGAAGGGCTCAGTTCAACATCATTGCCCTAAAACAGAAAGTTGGGGACCTGAAGATTAAAAAATTGAAACAGGTTAGGTTGTCACAAGCATATCAGTTCATAAGATAAACAAGTGCAAAACCATAACAGTCCCTATCAGTCGTCGCAGCAACAGCGTAAAACCAGGATTATAATATCCTGCTTCGACGGTTCAGACTAAGCGTCATCACTACCGTGTACCCGTCTCGGCGGCTAAGACCAACACAACATCAAGCCCTCTCTGAAAGAAGAAGAGGAAAAGAATCTGAGCTGCATCAAAGAAACGAATCAATCAAAAAACGAATCAGTTCGAGATCGATAACAGAACAGAAAAACGAATCCATCAAGGAGTTCTGTGAATCAAAATCAGATATCAATCAATCCAATCTGAAGGCAAATCATATCAGAAAAATAATAGAAAGATTTTGATTTGATATCAATCCCCAATCTGAATCAATCAAACAAATCAGTCCAAAAACAAATCAGTCCAAAAACAAATCAGTTCGAAATCAAACAAATCAGTTCGAATTAATTCAGATATCAAACAGATCAACAGAAATCCAAAGGCAATCCACATCTGCAAAAAAATCCAACAAAATCGAATCAATCAAGGAATTCTGGAAAAGGAAGGTATGAAGGTGTAAGGCAAGCTGTATCAGAGAATAACAGAAAACAAATTTAACATCGATATCAACTCCAAATCAGGGATGGAATAAATCATATCAAGTGAATCAAAACGAGTTCAGAATCATATCAAGAGAAATCCCAATCAAATCTTAAAAAAGGGGAAACACGATTCAGTCAAATCAAATAGGATCAATCACGAATCAGATATGGTATCCAAGGCCCAAAAAAGAGCTAAGTCAGAAGTTATAAAAGGGGAAAGGTATCACCTCGTAAGGACGCTAAGAGGAAGATCGCGAAAACCCTAGGCGACCGAGACTCAGAAGGACCGGAGCCTTCATCATCGCCTCCGTTCACTGACGAACCAACATCAACAACCGCGCCACCGAAAGAAGAAAGTTCGCCTTCGCCGGTTAAAACGGCGGGCAATCAACTTCAAGCCTCAGAGGAAACCCTCATCATCGGCCGAAATGTAAGCTATGAAATATCTCCCTCACAACATTCACTTTGATTTCAGGTCATGGAGGAAGAAGAAAGAGTCACGAGAAAGAGTCACGAGGAAGAAGAGAAGCGAGAGAGAGGAGAAGAAGAGTGAAACGGCGCCGTGAAACATTAGGGTTCCCAGAACCCTAAATGTTTCTTTTGTCTAACCATCAACCGGGTTGGGTCCGGGTGTGATGACCGGCCCAACCCCCTCCCCTTTATTTATTTTTTCTTTATTTATTTTTCTATTTATTTATTTTATTTTGTTATTTTTTTTTTATGTTTTTAAATTTGTTTCTTAACATTTATTTTATAATTCAAAATTGTTTTTTTAAAATAAATAAGAAAAAAACATTTTATGTACATATTAAAAATAAAAAACTCTTTTTTTTAAAAAGCAAAAATCAAAAAAACTTTTCTTAAAAATATAAAAAAAATAATAATAATAAAACTTTTTTAGAGTAAAACATTTTAAATTAAACTTTTTTTTCCGCAAGCTAACATTAAAATTATTTAAGATTTTTAAATAAAACAACAATAAATCTCCAATTTGCATTGGCTCGTAATTCATCTGATAGTCGTTTGACTCTGCCTACTAACGGGTGTTCATTTTTTGCAGTTCATATTTATTACTATTGTGTTGAGTTTTCATTTGAGTTACCTTTATATTTGTATCTGTTTCTCAATTGTAACCTCGCGAACCTAGCAATCGCATTTACGTTTCCGCATTTAAATTTCTGCTGATGTATGATTTAAAATTCTCACATTGTCATTGCTATTATTTTGTCACATTGCACGCACCTCCGAAGGAATTAGGTCTAGCATTTGACCGCCGTGTCAATAGTCCTCACCTTCAACCCTTATACCTTTTCAACCCTAAATTTTCACAAATGCCTCGCCGCAGGCAAAATTACAATTTTACCCCTAGCATTAGGTCAAAGAGCCGCCGCGCTCAGTTTAGGGTTTCCCGCCGTGGAATCCCTAATTTAACCCTAATTACAACTTAACAATTCAACGTAGAGATTTGGAGTTTCTACACTCCATGTAAGCGTGTCCTTAAGATGCGTTTATTTCCCTTGAGACCTTGACCACAGTCAAGAAGTCTCTAACCTCCCTTTTGAGGGGAACTACGATTACTCTGATTCCACTCCCGTAAGGATACGTAGGCACAAGATGCGATGTCTTGCCGAGTAAACTTAGAATTAACCCCTTAGGTCTTTTTTAACTTTTAATCCTTTGTACATATATCTTAAGCAAATAAATAAAGCAAATAGTAAACATATGAACAAAAGGTTCCTGTAGAGTACTACAGAAGTTTAGGGTGCTAATACCTTCCCTAAATTTAATCAACCCCCGAACCCTAGATCTTTCCCCGCATTGTGTTTACGATGCAAAATAGGTTTTCCCTCTTTTGACCTTTTCCTTCGGATAAATCAAAGAGCGGTTGTGAATTGAATTGCGATTCAAACTCATTAATAGTTTGTGATCCTATTTCCACCGCAACAGAAAATGGCGACTTCACTGGGGACCGGTAACTTTTGAGGGTTATCCCTAACTTGTTCATATTTATTACTATCTGTGTTATTATTCATTTGCATGTATATATTTGTGCTTTGATTGTGGGACTGTTCCTTGTGCTGTGAGATGAGTCCTACACCCGGATCTAGTGTACCTTAGGTAAATGGCAATAGACCAAGGAAACTGTACGACGTATATCGATACGGTTGATCTGGTGGCCATAGTTAGTGCGACTTCTTGGTTGGTGCTTATATTCCTTAAGTCAAGTTGAGGATAATATTGAGGCTGCCATATGTTGTCAATGCACTAACTGACTTTTAGAACCCTAGTTAACTCATCTTGGCCTTTAGAAAGTAGTGAGGTAACTGGCTTTGGTGCAGACTGAAGTTGGTTGACACTCGATACTACGCTCATTGAGATCTTAAACTTGGAGGGTTTTGGTTGGCAAGTAAGTTGCCTTCTGAACAACCACCCTTGTGAAGGATCAATGATATTGATACCCCTTAGAACCTGGTTACTTTTGTAGGACAGGATGAACCATCTAACTTCAGGGGAGGGTACTCGCCTTTGAACTTCATGAAATCGTCATCCACATTTTAGCATCATTTACTTTTTTGCATTGCATGTGTCTCCCGATTTCTCACACTCGGTTCTCTCACCTTCCAGTTTCGTCACCCTGAGTTCTCGGCACCAATACAACACCAGAGCTCAAACTCGGAAAAGAATGGAGGATCAGGCAAAAGAGATTGATCGCCTTAGCAATGAACTTGAAGACCTTCGAGGGGGTATGGGGCGTATGATGGAATTGTTACATGTCATGAATGCTAAGATGGATACCCAGCCCACTGTTGTTTCTGAGATTACCGGCGTTACTGTGGACCCTCCACCAAGTGTGACCGTAGCAAGGGACCCACCTTATGGTCTTGCTCCCGGTTTTGTGCCTCCTCAAGCCACTGTTCCGATTAATCAACCTGTTCAGCAGGCCGTGCCTTTGTTTTCTGAAGTTTCTAGGGGGGCTCCTATCTTTGCACCACCTGTTGTACACACTCGTGCGCAACCGTACTTCAATGAGACAGTTTTTGATAATCTTGATGAGAATGTTGAGGGTTATGAAAAACATGATAAGCTTCGTGAGGAAGTAAATACCATCGTCCAGAGATTGAAAAAGGTAGAGGGTGATCAAATTTTTGGGACTGCTGCAAGGGATGTTTGTTTGGTCTCAGGTTTGGTTATTCCCCCGAAGTTCAAAACTCCGAACTTCGATCGTTATGAAGGTGCCACCTGTCCTAAGAGTCATCTGATCATGTATTATCGCAAAATGGCTGCCCATGTCGAGAATGATAAATTGATGATCCATTGTTTCCAAGATAGTTTGAAGGGTGCTTCCTCCAAGTGGTATTTAACTTTAGACCAGTCTCGCGTTAAGAGCTTTCAAGATTTATCTGACGCTTTCATCAAACACTACAAGTACAATATGGATCTGGCTCCTGACAGAAGACAGTTGTTGAGTATGTCACAAAAGAATTCTGAGTCATTCAAAGATTATGCTCAAAGGTGGAGAGAGACTGCTTCACAAGTAGAACCTCCTTTGACCGAAAAAGAGTTAGCTGATTGGTTTGTCGACACGGTCCGTCCAGAATTTTACGAGAGAATGGTGGGTAGTGTGACTTCCAATTTCTCCGACATCGTTGCTGTGGGTGTCAAGATTGAATTGGGTATGAAGAGTGGTAAAATGACAAATAATCATGGCGCTTCTAAGGATCAGCCGAAGAAACCTCCGTATAGCTCCCAGAAAAAGAAAGAGGGTGAGACTAATGCTATATCCTCTGGTAGACCAAGAGAACGCTTTTATCGACATCTGCAAGGTTATGCTCAACCTCAAGGGTACCCAGTCCAATATGCTCAACAACCCTATGTGGCAGCCATTACACCTTCTTTCAATCAACAGGTTCCCATGTATCAACCTATGCAACAACCTCCTGTTTATCCGCCTCCTGTCAACTACCTGCAGGCACCCAACGCTCCTGCTCCTCAACAGCCAAAGAGTCTGGCTCCTTGCCAGAATATGCCGAACAGAAGAACGTATAAACCTTGTCCGCTGATTCCAATGACTTTTACCGAGTTGTATCCCTCTTTGGTCAAGCAGGGGCTCATCACCACTCGGGCTTTGGGTCCGCCTCCTAATCCATTACCCGCCAATTACAACGCCGCTGCTCATTGTTTATTTCATGAGGGTGCGCCTGGTCACGATCTGGAAAATTGTTATGCTCTCAAAAATATTGTCAGGGATTTATTGGAAAAGAAGATTTTGTCATTCGAAGATCCTCAACCAAATGTTAAGAAGAACCCTTTTCCTAACCATGAGAGTGTCAATACCATTGGTGCTGATTCGGAAGAAGGTTATGCCCTTGATGTTGAACAGATTAAGACTCCTCTCAAGATGTTCCATTCGAAACTGTTTGAAGCTGGTTTAGTAGATACTTCCCACGTTGCATGCGTAAGTTGTGAAGCCAGTATTAAGGGTTGCATGTTGGTTCAGAATGATGTTCAGAGGTTAATTAATGAGGGTGTTTTACAAGTGACAAGCCAAGCCAAGAAAGATGAGGTCGCTGTGGTTGAGCCTGTCTTCCATCAGCCAGAATCAAAGGGTAAGGTACCAGTGTTTAATCTATCAGGGGCAGGCTCCGCCAACCTCGTGTTCGATATGCCAAAATCGTTTATCCCTGAGGTGAATCAGCCTAAGCCTATAGTTATTCGAAAACCAGGTCCGTTTCCTTTCAGTGATCCTAAAGCCGTGCCTTAGAAATACGACGTGACGATGATTGACAAGGAGTCTGGGAAGGTTATTCCAAATGAAGAGGGTAAGGATACTGTGACCAATATCGCAGAGGTAAGCAGGATGACCCGCAGTGGCCGTGTGTATACCCCCCATTCTAATGAGGATCCACCTAAGGAGACCACTAATATCCCAGTGCCTGCCAAAGACAAAGGTAAGGGAGCCGTTACGAATGATGAAGATGCTGAATTTTTAAGGATCATCAAGAAAAGTGACTATAAAGTTATCGACCAACTTCATCAGACTCCTTCCAAGATTTCGATTTTATCTCTGTTGATGAGTTCACCCGCTCATAGGATGGCCTTGCAGAAGGTTTTGACTCAAGCACATGTGGATCAAGATATCAGCACCAGTCGGTTTGATAGTGTGATCGCCAATTTGACCGCCTGTAACACTCTCAGTTTCAGCAATGAAGAGTTACCGAAGGAGGGTCCGAACCATAATCGTGCTTTACATATATCGGTGAAATGTCAGGAAGACAATTTAGCGAGAGTGCTAGTAGACACCGGGTCTTCTCTGAATGTGCTACCCAAGAGGGTTCTCGATAAGTTGGCTTGTAAAGAGACTGCGTTGAAACCTACACCTTTGGTTGTCAAGGCTTTCGATGGCTCTCGTCGATCGGTAATGGGGGAGGTTGAGCTACCTATCTTGATCGGTCCGCAAGTTTTTAATATCACGTTTCAAGTCATGGACATTAATCCCAATTACAGTTGTTTACTTGGAAGGCCGTGGATCCATGCCGCTGGGGCAGTGACCTCAACGTTACATCAAAAGATGAAGTTCGTGATCGATGGAAAGTTGGTTATTATACACGGTGAGGAAGATCTGATGGTCAGTAACCTGTCTTCTTTCCGTTACATCGAGGCCGATGAGAATGCTTTAGACATTTCCTTTCAAGCACTTGAGATCGCCAATGCTGTTCTGCTGGAAGTCGAAGAGACAGTGGGTCAGGGTAATCCATCTTTTGCATCTCTGAAGAGTACCAAATCAACAATTGACAGGGGCATTCCTGAAGGTTGGGGAGAGGTAATCGATGTCAAGACCAAGACTGATCGCTCTGGGTTGGGTTACAAACCAACTCAGAATGGAGCTGCCACAACCGTCGAAGGGCGTCCTAAGGCTATCCAAGAGGTATTTGTCAGCGGAGGTTTCCAAATCAATGCCATCAGCGACTGTGAAGAAAATGAAGAGCTGAGCAACCTGGTGTTTAAGGGTGATGCAGTTTTGAACAACTGGGAGGCCGTAGAGATCCCTGTTATTTTTCCCTTGTCAAAGTAATTGTTTTTTAAAGTTTCATTTACATTTTCAAATAAAAATCTGTAGCTCTGCCCAAGGCTATAGGGTCGTTTTGTCGGGCCACCTTTCATTTCTAAAAAGATATTAATAAAAGCATTTTGTTCAATTCCACTTTGGTTCATCTGCGTTTTTCGTTTTCACCTTTAAAAATGAAATTGGCAACCTTTCTTCCAAAAAAAAAAAAAAAAAACAGCATTTCATTCTTACATATCTGCGAGCATTTTAATTAAGTAAGCCTTCCATCATGCAGAGATATCGTAAACCTTGTTGGATCCAATGACTTTGCTGACACTCCTGACTGGGATGCACCCATCAATCAAGCTGAGGACGAGGGTGAAGAAGATTTTGAAGTACCCGCTGAACTGACAAGATTGATTGAGTACGAGTACACAGAGCTTCAACCGCATAAAGAGCAGGTGGACTTAATTAATCTCGGTACAGATGAGAGCAAGAAAGAGGTCAAGATTGGTGCAATGCTTGGGACAGAGGTTAGGCCGAGGTTGATTGAGTTGTTAAAAGAGTATATTGATGTGTTTGCGTGGTCGTATCAAGATATGCCGGGCCTAGACACGGATATTGTTGTTCACAAGTTGCCGCTTAAGCCAGATTGTCCGCCTATCAAACAAAAGCTTCGAAGAACGAGACCCGACATGGCTTTGAAGATTCGAGATGAGGTTAAAAAGCAGTTGGATGCAGGTTTCTTGGCAGTCGCAAAATATCCAGATTGGGTTGCCAACATTGTGCCAGTACCTAAGAAGGACGGTAAAGTTAGGATGTGTGTAGACTACAGGGATCTGAACAAAGCAAGTCCGAAAGACGACTTCCCTTTGCCACATATTGACACACTGGTAGACAATACAGCCAGTTTTGCGTTGTTTTCATTTATGGATGGTTTCTCTGGCTATAATCAGATCAAGATGGATCCCGACGATCGAGAGAAGACTACTTTCATTACTCCTTGGGGGACCTTCTGCTACAAAGTCATGCCCTTTGGTTTAAAGAACGCAGGGGCAACTTACCAACGCGCTATGACCACTCTCTTTCATGATATGATGCACAAAGAGATTGAGGTGTATGTGGACGATATGATAGCCAAATCTCAGAGTGAAGAGGAGCATTTAGACCATTTGGTGAAGCTGTTTGAACGACTCAGGAAATATCAGTTGAAATTGAATCCTGCAAAATGTACCTTCGGTGTCAGATCCGGAAAATTGCTTGGTTTCATTGTTAGCCAGCGAGGGATTGAGGTGGATCCTGACAAAGTCCGAGCCATTCGGGATATGCCAGCTCCGCGAACCGAGACGCAAGTTAGGGGTTTTCTGGGACGTCTGAATTACATTTCCAGGTTTATCTTTAATATGACCGCTACTTGTGAACCGATATTCAAGTTGCTTTGCAAGGGGCAGACAGTTGAGTGGAACCCTGATTGTCAGAAAGCGTTCGAGAAGATTAAGGGTTATTTGCAAGATCCCCCTATTCTGATCCCGCCCGTACTTGGAAGACCGTTGTTTATGTACCTTACTGTTCTCGAGAAGTCTATGGGTTGTGTGCTTGGGCAACATGATGAGACTGGGAAAAAGGAACATGCGATTTATTACCTGAGCAAGAAGTTTACCGATTGCGAAAACAGATACTCACCATTAGAGAAAACTTGTTGTGCATTAGCATGGGCCGCTAAGCGCCTTCGGCAGTATATGGTCTGTCATACCACGTTATTGATTTCTAAAATGGATCCGATCAAGTATATTTTTGAAAAACCTGCTCAAACCGGGAGGCTAGCCCGTTGGCACATGTTGTTATCCGAATATGACATCCAATACGTACCCCAGAAGGCGATTAAGGGTAGTATTTTATCTGATTATCTTGCAGACCAGCCAGTTGAAGATTATGAACCTCTTAAGCTCGATTTTCCGGATGAGGATATTTTGTTGATTAAAAGAGATTGTGAAGAGCCAGATCCGAGCGAAGGTCCAGAACCAGGTCTTTGGTGGAGGATGATGTTTGACGGTTCCTCGAATTTCAATGGGCATGGTATAGGCGCCGTTTTGATGAACCCAAAGGGTGGATTTACTCCATTTACAGCAAGGTTGGACTTTGAGTGTACTAATAACGTCGCAGAGTATGAAGCGTGTATCCTCGGCCTCGAAGCAGCGATTCACCTCCGAATCAAACTTCTTAAAGTAAGTGGTGACTCAGCCTTGGTTATCTACCAGGTACAAGGCAAATGGGAAACGAAGAATGAGAAGTTAATCCCTTATAAAGACTATATTATTGAGCTGATCAAGTATTTCGACGAGATAGAGTTCGAGCATGTTCCTAGATCCGAGAATCACGTTGCTGATGCTTTAGCCATGTTAGCATCCATGTGGAAAGTTAAATTCGTTAATGAAGCACCTCTTATCCATATTGAGCGCAAAGTTGAGCCCGCTTATTGTCAGTTGGTCGAAGAAGTTGAGGCGGATGAAAAGCCTTGGTTTCACGATATCAAGAACTATCTCGTCAAGCAAGAGTATCCCGAGGGTGCTACTGGTCTGGACAAGAAAACATTGAGAAGACTGGCGTCCAAATTCTTTATCAGTAATGGTGTGCTATACAAGAGGAATCACGACATGGTTCTGCTCAGATGTGTTGATAAACGGGAAGCAGACATGTTACTACAGGAAATTCATGAGGGGACCTTCGGAACCCATGCCAATGGTTATGCTATGTCCAAGAAGATGTTAAGGGCTGGGTATTACTGGTTAACCATGGAAGCCGACTGCATCCAATACGCTAGAAAATGCCATAAGTGCCAAATTTATGCTGATAAAATGCATGTACCTCCATCACCGTTGAATGTTTTGTCTTCACCCTGGCCATTCTCTATGTGGGGCATTGACATGATTGGGGCAATCGAGCCGAAGGCTTCTAACGGTCATCGTTTTATCCTTGTTGCTATTGATTATTTCACCAAGTGGGTAGAGGCTGCCTCCTACACCAACGTGACCAAGCAAGTGGTTGCCCGTTTCATCAGGAAAGAGATCATATGCCGTTATGGAGTCCCAAGCCGGATAATAACTGACAATGGCACCAATTTGAATAATAAGACTATGAAAGAGTTGTGTGATAACTTCAAGATCACTCACCACAATACTTCTCCGTACCGTCCTAAGATGAATGGAGCCGTTGAAGCTGCAAATAAGAATATCAAGAAGATCCTGCAAAAGATGGTTGTGACTTACAAAGATTGGCACGAGATGTTACCGTTTGCTTTGCATGGATACAGAACCTCGGTGAGAACTTCGACAGGGGCAACACCTTTCTCACTAGTATATGGAATGGACGCTGTACTCCCCATCGAAGTAGAGATACCCTCGTTAAGAGTGTTAATGGAGGCTGAACTTGAGGAAGCTGAGTGGGTTCAAGACAGACTGGATCAGTTGAATCTCATTGACGAGAAGCGTTTGACAGCCATGTGCCATGGGCAATTATATCAGAAACGGATGAAAAGAGCGTTTGATAAGAAGATCCGTATCCGTGAGTTCCGTCAAGGAGAGCTCGTACTCAAAAAGATCTTGCCAGTACACAAAGATATGCGTGGAAAGTGGATGCCCAATTATGAAGGCCCATTTGTTGTAAAGACCGTTTTCTCCGGAGGGTCTCTGATACTTACGACAATGGACGGTGAAGAACTAGCACATCCTGTGAATTCTGATGCAGTCCGAAAATATTATGCCTAAAAGACCCGCTAAGTCGAAAACCTGCAAAAGGCGACTTAGGCAAAAGTAAGGGTTGAAAAAAAGAAGTAATAATAAAAAGCTCGCTAAGTTGAAAACCCGAAAGGGCGGCTTAGGCAAAAAAGAGCGTCCCGGTGGATTGAAAACCCGAGAGGGCGGTCCAGGCAAAAGTTAGGGACAAAGGCATTTCATTGCATCAGAGGACACTGATCATCTCGAACACACTTTCCGCATGAGAGCCATGTTTCAGTTCCTTCATCCTTGCCCAAAGCAGGATTCTGGATTAGTCTTAGTTATTAGTGTCAGTAGGTGTCATTGGATTCAATGTAACCTTTTCCCATGTTGCCAATTTTAAAAACATAATCATCTGTGGAGCTATGCCTTCAGCGAGCTACCGCCCCTTTAATAAAAGATACCATCTCGTTACTTACATTCCTTGGTGCATTGCTCTTTATTTCCTATTGTTATGCAAAATGCGTTTATTCCTAAAATTTGAAAATGAAAGGTGCATTGTAGATTTTTCAAAACTGTTTTTCAAAAAACAAAACAAATTTGAAATGTAATAAATTACTTTGACTAGTGGAAATTCCGACAGGATCTCTTCATTCCCCGGAAATATCATTATTGCAGAAACACTTTCAAACCATTGCCCAGTGACAGTCCCCAGAGAGACTATAAGCTGACAACTTTTTCTTGGGTAACTCAAAAGTGTCCCTCAAGTTTCCTTCTCCCCATGTGAAGACATGATACTGTGCACCCAAGCAGATTACCTTCTCCCCAGAGAATTCAGAACTTTAAAACCAGATTTGGTTCCACCGTTGATCCTTCTCACCCATGATTGACGTATTGGTTGCAGAGAACGAAGGGTATCCCCGTCGAGATGTTTATTTCATCTCTCGTCCCGTCTCTAATCTGTTTCGTCAGCATACGCAAGGGCATAAGCATCACATGCCTATTTCATTACATATTCATTACATACTCATTACATATTCATTACATATTCATTACATATTCATTACATATTCATTACATATTCATTACATACTCATTACATAACATCTTGCATACATAAACATTAACATACATAGACAACATACATAAACATTAGCATACATAAACATTAGCATACATAAACATTAGCATACATAGACATTAACATACATAGACATTAACGTATGCATCAACATATGCAGTAGCATTCACAGGTTCATTGTGTTTCACCATCATTTGGTCGTTACCGCCGAGTAACTGAGGTTTGTCCGTTCTCTTCAAATAGATTGTCAGCCCTAAGCATAAAATACATATGTGTTTCCAGGTTTCCCTACGGAGCTCGATCCTCGTGGGTGACGGTTACTTCAGCTATCTTTCCTCACCAGGATAAGATATTTACCCTCCGAGATCATTCTCTCGATGGAGTTTTGATTACCAGTCTTCTTTCTAGCTCGATCCTAGATTGAATCTTGTCGGTCGTCAATCCCAACCGGACGTGCATTTATTTGCACCATCTAAAGGTTTTCACCATACCATGGCAGATACGCGACTGTTTTCGCCCGAGAAGTTTATCACTGTACCCGGACGTGCATTTATTTTGCACTATCTTTCAAGAAAAACAACTACAATCATTTACAGATATATGCCAGTTCACGCCTGGAAAATCCACCAGTACAACACTTTACAATCCTACATGTTACAACACTTTACAACACTTTATAATCTTACATCTTACAGCATCAATATGCGACATTTCTCGCCTATCTTCGTTATGACTCGCAGCAAATGGCCATCTCCATGGAGCAGTTGGGCTTCCATTTACCTGTCGTCTTGAAGTATAGAACGGTTTGAACCAAATCATATTCAGGAGAGCACGATTCTGAAATATGAGTATATTCAGTCATCCAGTTTCATATTCAGGAGAGCACGATTCTGAAGTATGAGTATATTCAGTCATCCAGTTTCATATTCAGGAGAGCACGATTCTGAAATATGAGTATATTCAGTCATCCAGTTTCATATTCAGGAGAGCACGATTCTGAAGTATGAGTATATTCAGTCATCCAGTTTCATATTCAGGAGAGCACGATTCTGAAATATGAGTATATTCAGTCATCCAGTTTCATATTCAGGAGAGCACGATTCTGAAGTATGAGTAAATTCAGTCATTCAGTTTCATATTCAGGAGAGCACGATTCTGAAGTATGAGAGAGTTCAGCCAGCCCTTTTCATATTCAGGAGAGCACGATTCTGAAGTATGAAAAATTTCATTTACCCGAAAAGCCGAATCATAGTCAGGAGAGCACGATTCTGAATTATGAGGAAGCTCAGTTTACCCTTTTCATGTTCAGGAGAGCATAATCTTGAAGCATGAAGAAGTTTATTTATCCTTCAGTAAGAGAGGAATCAAAATCGTATTCCAGGCGCCGACCTTAAATACGATAAGATTTATTTATCAGATAAGCAGCAGCCTCTTTATTTGAGTGCTTATCCATTTTTGCACATAAGTCCCTTCCAACGATAAGTGACAGCTCTCCCTCGAGAAGCTTATCAGGGCATTTCCCATTAAAGACCATTTATTTTGGCATACAGCCGGTTTTTACCCTGTATATTTGCTACGGAGTTCCGAAAGTCCGCTTGATCTTGTCACGAGGGATAGTTTACAGAAGCTTGGATGTTATTCTTTGCTCAATGCTCCAGCATCCTGTAATCGATCTTACAATCGTACGTGATCCAGTTTTATTTTTAGATTCCCCAGTGGAGGCCGTCTCATAGGTACCATCTCCATTTGAGGATCTCGTTCCTTTTCTAAAAAGTGACAATTGGTCATTCGCACCAGTTGACTATCATTTTTTAGAATTCCCCAGTGTTGTACTGTGTCTCAGCGCGTCACTGTCCCCAGTGTGTTCTTCTCATGGCGTCTGTCTCGGTGTCGTCATGTTCGTCAGCATTTTCGCATTCATTATTCCAGCATACGCATCATATCATAGTCATGGCATCATCTGCATTAAGTCGTTCCAGTTTTGTCCATAGCATTGCATATCGTCGCATATAAGGGCAAAATTTTCGGTTATCTATATTTAAATCTCTCCACCACGATTCCTCGAGTCTCTGTCACTCAAATCGTCCGGTGTAGCTATTTAAATAGGGGCAACTGTAATACCCCAAATTTTACCCTTATATTTAGTCAGTCATTTCGCATATCATCTCATATGTACATTTGCTAACCACTAACAAGTTATGAAGGTTTCTGTTTTGCAGATTGGGTCTCAGGGGTATTTTGGTCATTTTACACAAATTCTACCAATTCTTTGAAAACGGGCTGTTATTACGTTCTGAGGCATTTATTTGCCAATTGGGTCAAGGTGCCGGTATGTTTTGTCAGAAATATGATTGGACTCGGGGCCGCGTCTTGTTTGATGTTGAAACATTTCTAAAGCAGTTTTGTTTCCTCTTAATAAGATGAAGTTGGTTTGAAAAAGAAGTGGTCACTGTTATGGTTATTTTGAGAAGTGATGTGATCAACGAGATTTTAATTTGAATTTGTTTGGATATAACTATATGGCGGGACATCATTTATAAAAGGCAAAAGAGAAGTAAGTTTGAACTTTGTGTTCATAAGTACTTATAAGCTACAACTCAAGAAGGAATTTAGTATCCATGGATACTTTGAATTTACAAGTGAGAAAGTAAATATGAATATTTGTTGAATTTCATTTCATCAATATTTATAATTTACAAATTGATAAGTGAATTTGAATTGTTTCACAAGGAATTACATTAAGTCAATAAGCATCTATCCTAAATCCTAAAAGTTCCTAAGGGTCTTCATGCTGTCTTTAAGCTTCGCCGCAAATCTCGACTAACCTGCACATCAAAGCAAAACAAACAATATAGAAAAAAGGTTAGAAGATGCTTTTGACACTCTCAGAACGATGTCATCATCGAGTGCCGGGAGTGGCACAACCGAAGCTGCGACCTACCCCCGTTACCGATCCGCGCCGTAGGCGTCAGATCAGGTAACACATGTTCTTATCGGTACGGGACATTCGAGAGATAGAAGTGATAAAAGAAGCGGGACTGATTCGTTTTGCCGCGATTGAATTTCCGAACTGATACGAGAATAAGGCAACATAGGCAAGTTCTGACTCAGACCCGGATGCCGGCAGGTCTGAGTCACTTTGGTTTCGAAACTTCCAACACCTGAAAAGCCACAAGCGTCATCAGTACAACAGAACTCAAAGCATAAACTAGGTAAGAAGGAACTCGTGCTCATACAAGTATGAAAAGCCACCAAAGAACAAATCTGTACCATACAGAATGAAGACCCATGGTCCAGCAGAATGAAAATCAAGTTTGAAATAGAACAAGAGAAGCCAAACTATGGCATCAAGTTGCATAATAAGAAAATAAACCATCAAACGATGCAAGTTCATGTGTACAGGTCCTACAAATCTGTCATAATATTCAGCAGAATCCAAAGAAGCACAACAGCATCAAACTTGGTCATACCAGAAAGAGCAATTAGCGATGGTAAGTCACCATGACAAACCAACGTGCCATTCTGCTCACAACGCGAGCAACAAACGAGATCATAGCGTCTTCTCTGAAGGGCTCAGTTCAACATCATTGCCCTAAAACAGAAAGTTGGGGACCTGAAGATTAAAAAATTGAAACAGGTTAGGTTGTCACAAGCATATCAGTTCATAAGATAAACAAGTGCAAAACCATAACAGTCCCTATCAGTCGTCGCAGCAACAGCGTAAAACCAGGATTATAATATCCTGCTTCGACGGTTCAGACTAAGCGTCATCACTACCGTGTACCCGTCTCGGCGGCTAAGACCAACACAACATCAAGCCCTCTCTGAAAGAAGAAGAGGAAAAGAATCTGAGCTGCATCAAAGAAACGAATCAATCAAAAAACGAATCAGTTCGAGATCGATAACAGAACAGAAAAACGAATCCATCAAGGAGTTCTGTGAATCAAAATCAGATATCAATCAATCCAATCTGAAGGCAAATCATATCAGAAAAATAATAGAAAGATTTTGATTTGATATCAATCCCCAATCTGAATCAATCAAACAAATCAGTCCAAAAACAAATCAGTCCAAAAACAAATCAGTTCGAAATCAAACAAATCAGTTCGAATTAATTCAGATATCAAACAGATCAACAGAAATCCAAAGGCAATCCACATCTGCAAAAAAATCCAACAAAATCGAATCAATCAAGGAATTCTGGAAAAGGAAGGTATGAAGGTGTAAGGCAAGCTGTATCAGAGAATAACAGAAAACAAATTTAACATCGATATCAACTCCAAATCAGGGATGGAATAAATCATATCAAGTGAATCAAAACGAGTTCAGAATCATATCAAGAGAAATCCCAATCAAATCTTAAAAAAGGGGAAACACGATTCAGTCAAATCAAATAGGATCAATCACGAATCAGATATGGTATCCAAGGCCCAAAAAAGAGCTAAGTCAGAAGTTATAAAAGGGGAAAGGTATCACCTCGTAAGGACGCTAAGAGGAAGATTGCGAAAACCCTAGGCGGCCGAGACTCAGAAGGACCGGAGCCTTCATCATCGCCTCCGTTCACTGACGAACCAACATCAACAACCGCGCCACCGAAAGAAGAAAGTTCGCCTTCGCCGGTTAAAACGGCGGGCAATCAACTTCAAGCCTCAGAGGAAACCCTCATCATCGGCCGAAATGTAAGCTATGAAATATCTCCCTCACAACATTCACTTTGATTTCAGGTCATGGAGGAAGAAGAAAGAGTCACGAGAAAGAGTCACGAGGAAGAAGAGAAGCGAGAGAGAGGAGAAGAAGAGTGAAACGGCGCCGTGAAACATTAGGGTTCCCTGAACCCTAAATGTTTCTTTTGTCTAACCATCAACCGGGTTGGGTCCGGGTGTGATGACCGGCCCAACCCCCTCCCCTTTATTTATTTTTTCTTTATTTATTTTTCTATTTATTTATTTTATTTTGTTATTTTTTTTTTATGTTTTTAAATTTGTTTCTTAACATTTATTTTATAATTCAAAATTGTTTTTTTAAAATAAATAAGAAAAAAACATTTTATGTACATATTAAAAATAAAAAACTCTTTTTTTTAAAAAGCAAAAATCAAAAAAACTTTTCTTAAAAATATAAAAAAAATAATAATAATAAAACTTTTTTAGAGTAAAACATTTTAAATTAAACTTTTTTTTCCGCAAGCTAACATTAAAATTATTTAAGATTTTTAAATAAAACAACAATAAATCTCCAATTTGCATTGGCTCGTAATTCATCTGATAGTCGTTTGACTCTGCCTACTAACGGGTGTTCATTTTTTGCAGTTCATATTTATTACTATTGTGTTGAGTTTTCATTTGAGTTACCTTTATATTTGTATCTGTTTCTCAATTGTAACCTCGCGAACCTAGCAATCGCATTTACGTTTCCGCATTTAAATTTCTGCTGATGTATGATTTAAAATTCTCACATTGTCATTGCTATTATTTTGTCACATTGCACGCACCTCCGAAGGAATTAGGTCTAGCATTTGACCGCCGTGTCAATAGTCCTCACCTTCAACCCTTATACCTTTTCAACCCTAAATTTTCACAAATGCCTCGCCGCAGGCAAAATTACAATTTTACCCCTAGCATTAGGTCAAAGAGCCGCCGCGCTCAGTTTAGGGTTTCCCGCCGTGGAATCCCTAATTTAACCCTAATTACAACTTAACAATTCAACGTAGAGATTTGGAGTTTCTACACTCCATGTAAGCGTGTCCTTAAGATGCGTTTATTTCCCTTGAGACCTTGACCACAGTCAAGAAGTCTCTAACCTCCCTTTTGAGGGGAACTACGATTACTCTGATTCCACTCCCGTAAGGATACGTAGGCACAAGATGCGATGTCTTGCCGAGTAAACTTAGAATTAACCCCTTAGGTCTTTTTTAACTTTTAATCCTTTGTACATATATCTTAAGCAAATAAATAAAGCAAATAGTAAACATATGAACAAAAGGTTCCTGTAGAGTACTACAGAAGTTTAGGGTGCTAATACCTTCCCTAAATTTAATCAACCCCCGAACCCTAGATCTTTCCTCGCATTGTGTTTACGATGCAAAATAGGTTTTCCCTCTTTTGACCTTTTCCTTCGGATAAATCAAAGAGCGGTTGTGAATTGAATTGCGATTCAAACTCATTAATAGTTTGTGATCCTATTTCCACCGCAACAATCTTCAACAAACTTCATCATCTCCAGATTTTCGCGTGAAGATCTTCCGTCCAAGAACCTTCAGTGTTCATCCGAGCCTCAAACGATCATCATCAAGAATGTTGAAGAACATTCGTCATCGTTGTTTATCATCTTTGTGATCTCCAGATCCTTCAAACTTCAGCAAGGATTTCCAGAAGTTTCTTCAGGGTTCTTCATCAGTTCATCCGTCTCCAGATTCCTTGATCTCAAC
Source organism: Lathyrus sativus (assembly GCA_963859935.3). Lineage (NCBI taxonomy): Eukaryota > Viridiplantae > Streptophyta > Magnoliopsida > Fabales > Fabaceae > Lathyrus > Lathyrus sativus. Next base: position 754,468,279 of record OZ012735.1, read on the forward strand.
ACTTCAAGATCGCCACCAGGACTTCTCAATCTTCATCATCTCCAGGAAAGCTCCACCATCGCTCATCAATGGTTCCAGGTTTTGCTTCAATCTCTTCTGATTATAGTAGTTCGTAGAACTAGGCAACGATTGAGATGGAGTTAGAAGGCTAGTTTGCGATGGACCGAACTGAGAGGTTTGGGAGGATGGTTGCGCCGTTTAGGGTTTGAGGTTAGGGATGAACAGTGTTGGAGGATGATAGTGAGGAGTATTAGGTTAGTTGTTACTAAGGCTGAATGGGAATTAGGCTCGGGCATTAGGCCCAGTCACAGGATTTCTGATCATACTCCATGTTTACCATTAACACCCCCTCTCCCTTTGGCGTTTTGGTTTGGGCCTTAGGCCGTTTGCTGGTTACACCCTCCGTTTGAGGCCCATCAGGAATAACAAAGCGAATTTCTCGCTAGCTGCACCCCCCCTGGTTTATTCTTTTGTGTTGTTTTTCTGAAGCAGATTGGGCCTAGCACGTTTGCTAGTAGTACCCCCCTCCTGGGCCCAATGTAGTTCTGAAGTATAAATGATTGTTGTTGACGCCCCCTTGTTTTTTTTTCTTTTCAATTTTGCTTGAATTTTCTTTCATATTTGCATAGTTTACAAAATAAATCATAATAAATCCAAAATTAATCAGAAAAATATTTCAAAAATACCTCCATGATCTTGGATTTATTTGTGATTTTATGAAAATAATAAATTTCATATTCATCCATTTTTCAATTTAATTTGATTTTTCCCATTTTATTAATTTCTTTAATTTGGTACATTTGATACATGTTTTTGTAAATTTTCTTGTGACCAATTGGTGAGTAGTTTTGAGTTGATTCTTGTTGGGTTGATTATATTAGAAGTATAGGTTCCCTTAGAGATTTATTCCACATTTTTGTGGATTAATCTTGTTTAGTTTTGATTAGAGAACATTAGGGTGACTAGAATTAGGGTAAAACTCAACATAGGTACATTCTAACATTTTATTTTGGGGTTTTTAGCATGAATTAGGTTTTGGGACATATAGGGTATGTAGGGTAGATGTAGAAATCCCCTTAGAATTAATCTTAGAATTTTAAATACTATATAACTATTTTTAGCATATTTTACAAATGGAGTGTTTGTTTGGTGTTCCCACTTGGGGTTTATTTTTGTTTGCTTGGGCTTTTGGGCTTTTCTATGGGGTATGGGGCTTGGTTTGAGCTTGTGGAGCATGAAGAATCAAAGGTGTTAATTGAAGACAAAAGAAGATCCTTGGAGCTTGTAGATTGAAGGTGTTGATTGAAGACATAGGAAATAATAGGAATAAGCAGAGCCTTAGAATAGACTGAAATTTTTTGTACAAACATGGATAGCTTCATGTGCTACCATTCCTCTCTATGACATAAAGTCCCTCTATGGTATTCACCTCCCTCCTTTGGAGGGATAAGTGGCCTTGCCTTAGAGGTAGAACTTTGAGAGAACCATTCTTCTATAATGTTAAACTGTTTGTAGGCTTCCTTTGGTAGTCAATGAACTGTTCAACATTCAACTCATCTTGTTAAGTGACTATCATCTATGAGAGCTTGCCTTGAAGAAATAAGCCATTGAAGATATAGATGAAGATCAAAGATTGACAAAGATGAAGATTATTCATGTCAAAACTGTGCAGCTGTTAAAGCTAGGGTTTACTGTTGTTTAGGAGCTATCTGCTGTCTGATGTTGTCAACTGGTTAAGATTCTGTGCTTGCTTGAGCTTGGTGATTTCTTGGAGATGGAAGCTTATTGTAGCTTGGGAGGCCATTGAATTTTGATTTTGGAATTCATTTGAAGGTTGTTGTTTTGCTGTTACTCAACTGTAGGAGCTGGTGTGCTGTCAGAGCTGGTTTTGGGGTTTATTTTTCTTTGTTGTATTGTTTGTTAATTTCCCCTTAGGTTTGAAGTGAAGCCGTTTCACTTTGCCTATTGTTTTCTAGGTTCGAGGTTGAGTGGGACTCCCTTGCCTCGCTTGTACTGCTGCATCTCATGCATTTTACTGCTTTACTGTATATATGTTGTTTCTTTTCCGTTTATCCCCTAGGATCTCTGTTTCTCTCTGTGCAAGAGAGAAATATGACAGACATTAGGTGTTAATCCATGCATGACAACATTAGGGTAGGTTTTGATTCCCATTTTAACCCTAGGTTTTAGAGTTCTTTCTCTTCTATCTCAAAACAATCAAAAAAATACAATAAAAGGTTAAACATCAATAAAAAACAGTTCTTGCGTAAAAGACTGGAAACCAATCAAAAATGTCATTTTTGTCCGCTTGGACCCGTAATCAGGAGAAAACCTTTTTCAGAAGGATAAAAGATAAACAAACAAATCTGTGTCTTCCGTAGCCCGAACTACGTTTGCTCTGATCTTTCATGCTGTATGAAAGTACGTAGGCATAGGATGCGATATCCTAGCGAGCAACCTTCCCCTCCTTTCTCGTAGGTAGGCGAACTACGTTGACTCTAATTTCTCGTTCCAGACGGGAATACGTAGGCATAAAGTGCGATACTTTGCCGAGTCATTTTTTTTTCTTTTAACCCTTGACCTGTAGAATAGATAGAATAACAATCCGTACTAGAAAACAAGCGTGGATCCCGTCGAGTACGACGGACGTGAGGGGTGTTAATACCTTCCCCTTGCGTAATCGACTCCCGAATCCAGGATTTGGTTGCAAAGACCATTCCTTTCCCGTCTTTGCGGTAGGTTTACTCTGAGCGTTTCCTTTCCCTCCTTTGGGATAAATAACGCACGGTGGCGACTCTTCTGTTCAGCCGGCACCGATTTTCGCAGTAGCGACATCATCCCATAATTTTTCAATGCAATATTTATTAAGAATGAAAATTCCACTTTTTGCAAACATAGAAGAAAATAAATGTGACACACGAATTGATGAAAGAGATTTTTATTGATGATAAAGTGACCCATAAATGGGTAATTTTACATAAGGTTACAACTCCTAAAAGAGGTCATTGCAAAAAATATGACAAAAAACACAGTGGCAATGTGAAAAAGGATCGGATTTCCACTGAGTTCTAATTCTGCTATGATCCCTATGGCCTTGAAGCTTCTCGAACATTGCCTCTGAGGAAGGTGGATGGATTGATCTTCCCCATGTGTAGTTCTCCTTATTCTGATGATGAGCTCACAGACTTTTCGCAGACCTCAGTCTTTTCTTTTTTTAGGTCCCCAACTTTTGCCTAGACCGCCCTTTCAGGTTTTCAGTCTACTGGGATACCCTTTTTGCCTAAGTTGCCCCTAAGGGTTTTCAACTTATCAGGTGTTATTTTTCATTTTAACCCTAACTTTTTCCTGGACTTTTCCTTTTATTGTCCACCGGGTTTGCTCTCAAGCGTAGTATTTTTTGACTGCGTCTGCGTTTACAGGGGATGACAGATCTTCACTGTCCATGTTGGATAATATCAAGGACCCTCTGGAGAAAACCTTCTTTACAACATATGGACCCTCATAGTTAGGTGTCCATTTTCCCCTTGGGTCTGTGTGGATTGGAAGAATCTTTCTCAATACCAAGTCTCCCACTTAGAAATCTCGAGGACGAACTTTCTTGTCAAACGCCCTTTTCAACCGCTTTTGGTAAAGCTGGCCATGGCAGATGGCTGCCATGCGTTTTTCATCAATGAGATTAAGTTGATCAAATCTCGCCTGCACCCATTCTGCTTCGTCAAGCTTGACATCAGTCAAAATTCTCAGGGAAGGGATTTCTACCTCAACAGGGAGTACCGCATCCGTGCCATACACAAGAGAAAATGGAGTTGCCCCAGTTGAAGTGTGCACTGAAGTGCGATAGCCATGCAAATCAAATGGTAGCATTTCATGCCAATCTTTATATGTTTTCACCATTTTCTAAACAATCTTCTTGATTTTTTTGTTCACTACTTCAACGGCGCCGTTCATCTTCGGGCGATATGGTGATGAGTTATGATGCTCGATCTTGAAGCTTTCACACAATTCCTTCATCATCTTGTTATTGAGGTTTGAACCATTGTCAGTAATGATTTTATTTGGCACCCCATAACGACAAATGATTTCCTTTTTGATGAAACGAATGACCACTTGTTTGGTGACATTGGCATAAGATGCGGCTTCCACCCATTTAGTAAAGTAGTTAATGGCCACTAAGATGAAACGATGACCGTTTGAAGTAGTTGGCTCGATGCGTCCAATCACATCTATGCCCCACATGGCAAAAGGCCAAGGCGACGTCAAGACATTCAGAGGAACTGGCGGCACATGTATCTTATCCGCATAGATTTGACATTTGTGGCATGTTTACACGTGACGATAGCAATCAGTTTCCATCGTCAACCAGTAATAACCAGCTCTCAAAATCTTCTTAACCATCATGTGTCCACTGGAATGTGTACCAAAAGAACCTTCATGGATTTCGTTTATGATCCGGTCGGCTTCATGTCTATCCACGCATCTGAGCAAGACCGAGTCATAGTTTCGCTTGTTAAGCACATCCCCACTTAAGAAGAACTTGGATGAAAGCCTTCTTAAATACTTCTTGTCTGTGATGGAATCATTTTCTGGATACTCTTGCTTTTCTAGATACCTTTTGATATCATAGAACCAAGGTTGATCATCAATTATTACCTCTGCTTCTAGATAGTGGACAGGCTCATCAAGATATTCAATACGGATAGAGGGTGCCTCATTTTTCCATTTAACCTTGAACATGGATGACAACGTGGCAAGAGCGTCTGCTAATTGATTGCTTTCTCTAGGAATGTGATTGAAAGTAATCTCATCAAAGTATGGGATTAACTTCAAGACGTGATCCCGATACGACACTAATTTGCTGTCACGTGCTTCCCAGTCGCCTCTGACTTGGCTGATGACTAGAGCTGAGTCTCCATACACTTCCAGAATCTTGATTCTATGGTCAATAGCGGTTTCAATTCCGAATATACATGCTTCATATTCTGCCATATTGTTGGTGCATTCGAAACATAATCTTGCGGTGAATGGAATGTGGAAACCGGTAGGAGAGGTGAGGACTGCCCCTATCCCATTGCCTTGAGCATTTGCGGCACCATCGAACACGAGCGTCCATCGCGATCCTGGTTCGGGTCCTTCGTCTAGGCCTAACGTCTCATAGTCTCTGACAAACATGATGTCTTCGTCAGGGAAGTCAAAACGCATGGGTTGGTAATCTTCCACGGGTTGGTGGGAAAGGTAGTCAGATAACACACTCCCTTTGATAGCTTTTTGTGAGACGTATTGGATGTCATATTCTGTCAGTACCATTTGCCAATGGGCTACTCGTCCGGTGAAAGCAGGCTTCTCGAAGATGTACTTGACTGGATCCACCTTTGATATCAGCAATGTGGTATGGGTCAACATATACTGCCTTAAGCGTTTGGCAGCCCATGCGAGTGCACAACAGGTCTTCTCCAACACTGAGTATCTTGTTTCACAGTCCGTGAACTTTTTGCTTAGGTAGTAGATAGCATGCTCCTTTCTACCTGTTTCGTCATGCTGCCCCAACACGCATCCCATGGATCCTTCCAGAACGGTCAAGTACATGATGAGAGGTCTTCCTGGCACGGGAGGCATCAAAATCGGTGGTTCTTGCAGATATTCTTTTATTTTCTCAAATGCTTTTTGGCAATTGTTATTCCACACGATTGCTTGATCTTTGCGAAGCAGCTTGAATATTGGCTCACAGGTGGCTGTTAGGTGAGATATGAATCTAGCAATGTAGTTTAATCTCCTTAAGAAACCACGAACCTCCTTATCGGTTCTTGGAGCTGGCATATCTTGGATAGCTTTTACTTTGTCAGGATCGACTTCAATCCCTTTTTGGATCACGATAAAACCTAGCAATTTACCAGATCTTACCCCAAAGGTACATTTATTCGGATTGAGCCTTAGCCTGAACTTTCTTAACCTAGCAAATAACTTTTCCAAGTGGATGAGATGTTCCTCTTCAGTTTTGGATTTTGCGATCATATCGTCTACATAGCATTCAATCTTTTTATGTATCATGTCATGAAAGAGAGTCACCATTGCTCGTTGATATGTCGTGCCAGCATTCTTCAGACCAAATGGCATAACCTTATAGTAGAAGGTTCCCCAAGAGGTAATGAAGGTAGTCTTCTCCATATCCTCTGGAGCCATTTTGATTTGGTTGTATCCGGAGAAACCATCCATGAAAGAGAACACAGAGAATTGGGTCGTATTATCCACTAACACATCAATATGTGGCAGCAGAAAATCATCTTTTGGGCTGGATCTATTTAGGTCTTTGTAGTCAACGCACATTCGCACCTTACCTCCTTTTTTAGGCACAGGTACAATGTTGGCGACCCATTTAGGGTATTTTGATACTGCCAAGAATCCGGCATCAAGCTGCTTTTGTACTTCCTCCTTAATCTTCAGGGCCATGTCAGGTCGAGTTCGTCTCATCTTCTGCTTTACCGGCGGACAATCTTCCTTGAGCGGCAATTTATGCACCACGATGTCTGAATCCAATCCGGGCATGTCTTGGTATGACTAAGCAAACACATCTGCATACACGCGTAGGAGCTTGATCAGTCTTCTCTTCACACTCTCTTCTAGGGCAGCGTCTACCTTGACCTCTTTCCTCTCCTCTTCGGTTCCGAGATTGACAACTTCCAATGACTCTTGATGCGGTTGAATGACCTTTGATTCCTGCTTTAATAGTCTGGCTAACTCCTCGGGGAGATCACAATCTTCTTCACAATCCTTGTCGGCGTGGTAGATTGGATTATCAAAGTCATATGGAACCATAGCAGTATCGTTATCAATGGAATCCGGGGTGGATCTGCACGATTGGTGATTTTATGCTTTATTTTCAGGAGATGAAAAAGAAACATGCATGAAAACATTGCCATTTATTTATGCAAAAGTAAAAAGAAAGACAGGGAACACAATTGAATGCAAAAGGTTCATCTCATTCATGATAAATATTACTTAAAAACATGGGGGGCCCTACAAAGTAATCCTTATGCCTTGGGCAGAGCATAGGATTTGAAAGAAAACAAGGAAAACTACTCTTCGACAAGGGTGACTTCTGGTATTTCCGTAACAGTCCAATTATTAAGTTGTTGATTTGGTGCCTTTGGGTACACCATGCAGACTTCCTTTAGTGCATCATCTTCAGCTTCCACAACAGCTACCTGATCATCCACCATATGTCCACCACTGACAAAGGCCAGTGGGGGAATGAACCTTTTGTCCTTGCCAACGGTTGCCTTCTGCTGAGCTTTGTAATTGCCAAGGTAACCCAAACCAGTTCTATTTTTGTTGACGGGTAGCTCCAACACTCTTCCCCAACCTTCAGGGTGACCGGTCTCAATCACGGTCCTTGCGTCCTTCCAAGTAACCATGGGGGATCCGGACCTCTCTGACTTCTTTTCCTCTTTCTTAGCAGGAATCATTTCCACACTTATCACATCAAACGCTTGAAAAGGGGTCTCATGAACTTCCCCTCCCACTTAAATATAGCGGAATGAAGACAGATGGCTTACTAGCATATCCTCCTCTCCCTCGATGACGACAAGCTGGTTATTAACCATGAACTTTAGCCTTTGGTGAAGAGTGGACGTTACAGCACCGACCGCATGAATCCATGGACGACCTAGCAGGCAACTGTACGCCGGGTAGATATCCATCACATAGAATATGATAATGAAAGTGTGAGGTCCTATTTTGATGGGGAGATCAACTTCCCCTATCACGGTCCTTCTTGCCCCATCGAAAGCTTTCACTATCACTGAACTGGGTTTCATCATTAATCCTTCAATGGTCAGCTTGGCCAATGAATTCTTTTGTAAAACATTTAAGGATGACCCAGTATCTACCAATACTCTCGACAACACAACATCAACACATTCAATAGAGATGTGCAAGGCTTTATTATGGTTCTTCCCCTCGGGGAGCAACTCTCCATCATTAAAGCTCAGAATATGTGCGGAGGCAATATTCGACACCACTCCTTCAAATTGTACAACGGATATTTCTTGGGGAACATGAGCAGTCTTCAAGAACTTGATCTCCTGATGGACAGGGGAACACATTAGCAATGACAACATGGAAATCTTTGAAGGTGTCTGGTTGAGCTGGTCCACCACCTTATAATCGCTTTTTCGGATGATTCGTAAGAATTATTCGACATCTTCATTGGAACTCCTTTTTTGAGTAGAAGTCTGCCCCTGCTCAATCGTTGGCTGCTTTTCACTTGTAACGTTTGGTGGTGGTACGGGCGCAAAAATCCTCCCACTTCTGGTTATTCCACCGGTCCCAACCATGTTCTCTACAGAATTATCAACTTTCACAACATCCTCTTCCACCTTCTGCCCATTAATGTAAACAGTTGGCTCATATTTCCAAGGGACAGCCTTGGTGCTCTCAAAAGGGAAAGGAGCAGGTGTAGATATCACTAATGGAGCAAGTGAAGGTGGAGACAACGGAATCTCTACTTGATCATATGGTATTTGCAATGGTTCACGAACTTGATTGTATGGGGTCTGAACAGAATGCCAATCATAATCACATGGGATTTCCAAGGGCGCACGAGGCTGGTCACATGGAATTGTCAGCGGTGTAACATCATACGGGATTTGTAGTGGAACTTGGGTAGGATACCAATCTTCATCATACGGAATTGTCAAAGGTACACGGTTTTGCCCATACAAATTGTTCAATAGTTCTTCATCATAAGTAAACTCCATTGGATCATAGGGAATATCAAGAGTTGCTATTTCTTCAGCACTAGACATATGTTCTATCAATATGACACCTTGATCTAACAAATTTTGGATGCCCATCTTCAATTCATGACAGTTTTGGGGGTCTTTCAAACAGTGTTGGCAATCCTCGGTACATCCTGGGACAATATTTTTCATTAGTAATTGTTCTTTAACAACTGCAAAGGGAGTCTTCATTTTGTCAACTTTTGATACCAACTTCTTTCCTTTAGATTCTTCAACCATATTTGTGGCATGGTGCGGCATTGGATTTTTAGTCACGTTGGGAGGGTTCTTGGTGAAATTGATGGCTTTTGAATCAATGAGATCTTGTACCACGTACTTCAAAGTTTTGCAATTTTTAATGTTATGTCCGGGAGCTCCAGAATGGAATTCGCAACGGGCATTTGCATCATAGCCGGGAGGTAGAACAGCTGGGGGAGCCTTCATTTCTCTCAACTGCACCAATGAACCCCTAAGCAAGAGCGGAAGAAACCTAGTGTACGTTGTCGGAATAGGATCAAATTTTTTCTTGGGTCTCCTTTGTCTTGGCGGACCTTGATAATAGTTTTGACGTTGTTGTTGATAGGGAGCTTGAACAGCCGGTTGACTTGCAGGTATGAAGAGAGGCTGATTTGGAGTAACAACGGCCACATGATGATAAGAGTCTTGGTATGCTTTGGCCTTCCCCTTATCTATCAAAGCAGCGCTCGTTTCGCCTTCCCTTTTCCTTGCAAAACCTTGGTAGGGCTTCTTAGAAGCTCCATCAGCAATTTGAATCTTTCCAATCTTTATCATATTCTCTATCCTCTCACCAGCCATAACTAAATCTGAGAACACAGAAGACGTGCATCCAGCCAAGCATTCTAGGAAAGGACCTTGAAGAGTCCCCATGAACATATCAGTCAATTCTCTTTCAAGAAGAGGAGGCTGGACTCTAGCAGCTAAGTCCCTCCATCTTTGTGCATAGTCTTTGAATGCCTCGCCAGACTTCTGGGTCAGGCCTTGAAGTTGTGTGCGATTGGGCGCCATGTCAAAATTGTATTGGTAATGTTTCAGAAATGCCTCGGCTAACTCTTTCCAAGTCTTGATGTGCATACCTTCTAACTGCATGTACCATTTAAGGGAAGCTCCACTGAGGCTATCTTGAAAGAAATGCATTAGTAGTTTTTCATCATCAGAGTAGGCAGCCATCTTCCTACAATAAGATCGAATGTGAGTTCGGGGACAGCTTGTCCCTTTGTATTTTTCAAAGTCAGGGACTTTGAACTTGAGTGGAATCTTAACACCGGGTACCAAACACATATCCGCAGCCTCTAACCCAAAAGTGCTTGGGCCTTGTAGTCCTTTGACCATCTCTTGTAAGGTGAGTACCTTCTTTTCCAAGTCAGTAGTTGGTGCTCCAGAACCGTCCGCAGCCAAGTCATTGTGAGAGTTGTAGAAACCTTCGTGATCATCAAAGTGGATTTGAGGGGTAGTTGTACCACTACGAGGAATAGGGATTGCGCCTGCGCCAGCAGGAGTAGGGATCGTGCCACCAGGAACGGGGATTGCATTTGTAGGAGTAGGAATGACATTGTCAGGAGTGGGAGTTGAGCCTACAGTAGTAGGAACTGGAGTGTTGGAAGCGTTTCTCTCCATAGCTTGCTTCAACTCTTCTTGTCCTTTAGCCATAGCCTGGATGACTTCCATCAACTAGCCCATCTGAGTCTTCATGTGGTTCATCTCGTCTCTGAAAGCGGCTTGAGTTTGCTCAATCTGATCCATCAATAATCTTTGCTTGCCACGAGTGTAGTAGGGATGTCGGGAAGTCAGCTTGTTTACTGCGAATGGAGGTCAAGTTTTTGTAAGCCTTGGTTTTGTTTTTATGAAATGCGATATGATGCGTATGGAATGCATATGAATAATGTTATGCGCAAAGCTCTTAGTAAACTTGTTAGTTATTGTTGAGAATATAAAAATTTTCCATTGCAATTAACCAGAAGAGACATAATAGAACAAACTCTCATTTCATTAAGGCTTGAAGCCAGGTTCAAATACAAAATACAAAAGATACACTTCTTAAGCAAATTACAAATCGAATCTAAATGTGACTCCTTGGGCTCTGCGAACCGCCTCTAAATCTGTAACAAGTTCCCCCATTGTTTCCTTGCAAAACTTCACAAAGTCGAACACATGGACAGGAGTGTTTTCAGGAGTCATCACTTGATCGGCTACCTTCAATCTTTCAGGGATCTGCTGAAGCACAAAGTTGGAGAATCCCGCCAAGTTTATGAATTTGTTCTTCCATTCCTCATAGAGAATTTGGAGATCATGGATGATGTCATCTCTCTGAAGTACCGCAGCTTCTTCCTGACGACAACTTTCTTCCCAATAGTGGCAGCTATCCTTCAACTCCAGATATAGCTCATCATATATTCCATTTTTCAGTCTTCGGATTTCTTCGATAGCTCTACCCAACTGGTACTCTGCTTGCACGAAGTCTCGCTGCACATTCTCCTTTTCCAATAGCTCACGAGCTAATTGATATTTGCAGCCTTTCATAATGCCTGTCAACTTGTGAATCTGAGCTTCAAATTTTTCCCTTTCATCTTTCTTCATCTGGGTGGCTATTCTCACATCATTTTCTAAGTCTCTGACTTTTCGCCACACTTGGTCCAATTTTTCATTTTGGTGATCCAAGTCGGTGTTGGCGTTTTTGAGAGCTCCACCAACCCATTCTTTCTTTCCTTTCTCCTCCCTAGCCCTTTTCTTGCTATCCTCGAACTTTTCTTTCAACTCTTTGCTTTTGTCTTCCCAAGCTTCGCTTTTCTGCTTAGTCTCGTTGAGTCGAATTCGAAGTTGAGTGTTCTCATCTTCAAGTTCTTGGATTTTAGCCTTAAATTTCTCCATATCTTCGGGTAAGATAGGCTCGGGCTCAAGATTCGATGGGAAAACAGATGCATCAAAGACAAAAGGTAATCTGACCTCTTTCACTCTCTCTTTCACCCATTTGACATAAGGTTCACGAGCAAGGATGTTCTTCCGCCCATTGTCTGGATTGCTTCTTTGGATGTTTACCCATGCTCTTCTTGCTCTTCGTACAGACAGATCACTTGGATCGGCCGTATTGACAAGGAACGACACCAAATCTTCTTCTTTAGGAGGGCCATCCATGGAGTGTTCAAACTGTCTCTTGAGTAACACCGGGTTATAATTGATGCAACCTCGTGTCCCCACAAGAGGCACGTTGGGAAATTCTCCATAAGAAAAGATAATATCTTTGGTTTCTCATTCCCTCTTGTACCATGTGATGGAACTAGCGGTGAGTGAAGCGAATCTTTGAGGCCATGAGAGTTCCTTGGAAGCATAAGGACCTTTTTCGGGCATGTGGGTCCTTAGCCACTTATGCAGGAGCGGGGCGCAACAAAGGAACATTCCACCTCCTTTTGTATGTCTTGTATGGAGTGTGTGGTAGAAGTCACCTAAGAGGAAAGGCACAGGGTTCTTGGTCAAGAAGATTTCCACAACTACTTGGTCTACAAAATTTCCCCATTTGGAAACATCACAATTCCATAGACCAAGAGTGACAGAATTGAACCACATATTTCCCATTTCTCTTCCTTGGCATACTTCCACGCTTGTTCTTCCAAGAATTTCCTCGAGAAACCCCTAGCTCCTTTGGGTGCCCAATTGGCTATCACATCTGATGTGGGAATCCCTAAGGCAGAAGCCACTTTCTTCAAAGTGAACTCTTCTTCGAGCTTGGGAAAAGGATTGCAATCTTTGATGTAGAGGTTCAAAATCTTCTCAAATTCTTCCAAAGTAGGAGCTATTTGAAAATCGGCAAAGGTGAAACAACGGAGGGAAATGTCATAGTACTGAGCCAAGGCTGTGAGAGCTTCAAACTCCACATTCTATGTCAACAAATCCAAAATTCTCCCATAAGAAGAGTGAAATTTGTTGTGCTTGATGGGAGTGATCTTGGCACTTAGCGCTTTCAAACTGTCAATTGAAGGATCTTTGTACTTGAAAGTGAAAGTACTCTTTCTGTCGGTCTTCTTGTTTAGCTTCATTGTTCCTAAATTCACATTCATCATGACTGCTTCTGAAAAATGCTTATATCTGCAACAAGAACAAGACACTAAGAGCTTTGTTTTTATGAAGTATGTATGTATGAACGGATGCAGAGTTCGAGCATATGGGTTCATAAGTCCGAGGTATGGATATGGCCGATACTGACTGCTTTATGGAAAGGTTCTCACAATGTGTGATCTAAGGTTTAGAAGGGATCCCAAAGTCATGGATTCACATGACTGTTCATCATACATGACATGAATATGTCGGAAGATGACTCCATCACATGAATCTCTTTTGGGTGAGGTCCTCGTATCGACCCACACGAGAAGAACTTCTCGGGGACCCATACTATGAGACACATCAACATTGGGTTCTAGACAAGGATTTTAGAGTCATAGACTTTCTCGATTGTTTGTTACGTATGTCAGTCATTGCCAGGCAACAACTACATCAAGAAAGTCTCTTCTGAACGAGGTCTTCATATTGATCCACACGAGAAGAGCTTCTCGAGGACCCATACTACGCGACCATCAATCTTAGTTGGCCAAAGGTTTAGGGTTCTAAAAGGTCCTTAGAGTAATGGATTCTTGAGAAAATGTTGATCAAACACGCCAAGAGTTTGACGGTTCTCATCATTCTCAAATGAATATACTCTAAGCGAGGTTCTCGTATTGACTATCACGAGATGAGAATCTCGGAAGCCCATACTACTCAACCTCTCCTATCTCAATTTTAACACTCTAGACTCGGGTATAGAGTCTTTTCCTCAAGGTTTGCCACCAAAGTTTCCAAACCATACCAAGAACCAATGAAACCAAACACGGTGAGATACAATTAAAAAAAACAAGGAAAGCGATAAGCAAAAAGGAAAGAACCCAAACATGTAAAAACAACCTAGGTTAGGCCTGACTCGCTTAGGAAAAAAGTCCCCAGCAGAGTCGCCAGCTGTCGCTACGCGAAAAATGACACAGAGTCGCCACCGAATTATATTTATCCCAAAGAGGGAAAGGAAAATAGCGATAAAACCTTTAGGGAAAAGAGTATGGTCATCACAACCAAGTCTTAGGGTTCGGGAGTCGGTTATGCAAGGGGAAGGTGTTAGCACCCCCTCGCATCCATCGTACTCGATGGGAACCTCCAAGGTTGTTTAGCATGAATGAGTGTTTTTATTAAGAGTCTGCTTGCTTAAGGAAAAAAGGGTTGGTGTTTATTAGAGTGCTCGCCAAGGATTAGGGCCCTTGTGCCTACGTATCCTCACTTAAAAGAAGTGAAGAATCAGAGCTTCGTAGTTCGGAGGCTTATGAAATAGTTGTTTGTTCGTTGATTTCATACCTTGAAAAAGGGTTTTTGATTGATGCCCTAAGGTGAAAAATAGTTTGATGAGTTGATGTTATTTTTAGGTTTTTCGTAGAGAAGAATCTATTCTTGACTAGGATTATACAAAAGACTTTGGATAGAGATGAATGTCTCGAATAACCAAGTCGAGCGCCTTGTATTCAAAACATTTGGAACGAGTGTAGGAGGATTCCATTCTCATTCCTTCTTTACCACGTTAAAGCTCATGGTGCATAATTCTAATCGTATATTTTATTGTGTTTTGGATTTTTATGAGAAAAGAGGACCACTTGACGTTGGATCAAGGTTTATTGTTTGTAAAGATACAGTGGTGTAACACGGGTGGCCGTGTTGTGTGACACGGCCCGTGTCAGGAGGTGCCTGCAACAAGGAGTTTTTAGGGCTTGACAGAGGTGTGACATGGGTGGCCGTGTTGTGTGACACGGCCCGTGTCATAGGGTCTAGGACAAAACAAGTTTTTTAGGCCAAACAGGGGTGTGACACGGGTGGCCGTGTTGTGTGACACGGGTGGCCGTGTTGTGTGACACGGCCCGTGTCATAAAGTCTGGGTGCTTTACACGTTGAAACCTCAAACAGAGGTGCAACACGGGTGGCCGTGTTGTGTGACACGGCTCGTGTCAGGGGTCCTGGGCATTTTGTGCTATGAAAAGCCTAACAGAAATGCAACACGGCCAGCTGTGTCGTGTGACACGACCCGTGTCAGGCTGCCAGGTAAAAAAACCCTACTTTTTTCTATGTTTTTCTTTCGTTTTTGTGGTTCTTTAAAAATGGTTTCTTGGTCCCCTTGGAACCTTACATGATATATACAATACAACAACACACAAGAGAGTAAATGAGATGAATATAAAAGCAAAAAAAAAAGTAAAGAGAGAAAGGTTTGAAGGAATGGATACCCAAGAGCTTTCTATTCTTCTTGCAAGTCCTCCTTGGTTTTGGTTGAATGTGCTTCACCACTCTACACTCTATGTTGTGAAGGTTTTGTTTCTCAATGATCCTCTTGTGCTTCTATCTCACTCTCTTTTTCTGGTTTTTCTTCCTTTCTATTTTTCTGGTTTTTTAGGGTTTCTATTGCTCTCTCTATTTTTTGGTTTGCAATGTGTATAGAATGGATGTTGAATGAATCAAGAGTGATCCTTTTGTTTACATCCCCCTCCTCTTATCTCAGCTCCTCTAAGGTTTTCTCTTCTCCCCACATATCAGATTTTTCATGGAGTGGTGTCTCTTACCACCTTTTCTCATGTCACTCTCTTTCTTTCCATTTCCATACAAGAGCTATGCTGCATTTTTGCTGTTGCACTTTGTCTATGCTGTTTTTTCTGCAGCACTTTGTGCCTTGCACCCATTTTGTTGGCTTGTGCTTGGACAGCTCTTGTGGTCAATGCTACCACCTTTGACAACATTTTGAAAATTCTGATATGTAGAAGCATTGTCACATGTTATTCCCTTGGTCTTTTGACATGTGATCTTGTAACATGAAGAAATTTGTCACCTCTTGCATGGGACTGTTTTGCCATGATTAAACATGCATAATCTTGGTCTTAAAATATTCCAATCTTGATTTAATTCTTGCATATTTCTTGGATGTTTGTAAGCATAATGTGGACTTGGTGTGGCATTACCATAACATGAATTTGATTAGAGACTTGAATGAAGATTAGAAATAAATTAATTTCTAAACATTACTTAGAGTTGGAAATCTTGCAACAAATGACATGTCATAAAATTTCTCTTGGTAATATTCTTGCCTCTAATTCATGAATTCATGATGTATTTCCTTAGAACCATTAAACTTGAAATGGATGAAGTCTTGAATTATGGACTTGTGATCTTGACTCATGCTTTGCAAATTTGGACTCCACTTGATTAAGAATTTGAAACAAAATTGGATGAAGCAATCTTGAATTGGCCTTGAATTTCATGTTCATTTGGAATATATCTTGAATATCCTAATATTTTTTCAAGTAACTTCTCCTTGAAGAAATCTAGATGAGTAAACCTTCCAATTCAGATCAAACCTTAGACAATGAACCTTTTCTTCTATGTAGTTCCAATTCAGATCAAACCTTAGGCAATAAACCTTTTCTTCTATGTAGTCCAAGATAGACAAGTTATCTCATTTGAAATGAAAAATGACAAACCGACCCAATCTGTACGCACATGCTCGATATACAATAGAACGATGTATGATATGGCGAATGTAGGGTATAAAGGCTAAAGGCAAAAATGAGGGTGTGACAGATGCGTCTCGAATATATCTAAATCACCAAAAGAGCAAGAGGCATAAAACTCTTCCTTATAGTCCTTGAGAAGGTCAAGGTAGTTATATCCCCCCTAAGGAACAAGTAGAGAAACCTCTGGTGAAGAACCCGTAGAAACATCCTTTTTGTTATTGTCTCCTTGATAATACTAAAGTCATTCGAAAAAACTATAAAGTAAGAGGAGTACAACATAAAAGGATATCCTTATGAATATACATCATGTTGATACCGTTTGAACTACTACCATGTTGATGAGGCAGCAAAGTGCAAAATATTTGAACTAACACTGACAGGGTCTTCTAGATTCTATTTTAAAGCTTTGTTGGACATAAGCATTAACTCATGGACCGATCTGTGCGAGAGATTTATCTCTCATTTCACATCTCAAAAAGGCAACCGATAATGGTTGCATTAGCAGCAAAAGTGAGTTTCACAATTATCGTTTCCACAGAGACAGGTGGTTTTAAAGACAGAGTAGCAGTGATTTATTATTCAAAGTAAGAAAAAGGTTTTGTGTTTTGTTGTGATGCGAAAAAGTAAATGACAAGAAATAAATGACAAAAAAGAAATTTAGTAATTTCAGTGCTAATAATGAGAATGTTTGTTGGGGGTAGATTTTATCATACGTATCTATCATGCACATCCATAGATTAATAATATGTTATTATAGTCAGCGTATAATACTACCATATGTTACCCTTATTTGTATCCTATTTCGCTCTCCACACCGTGAGATTGTCCAATATGACGATTAATCAGTGATTCTTATACGTTATTTTACCATGAGTTTTAGTTAATCGACTTACATGTTTAGTTACATTTCATTTTCTTTTATCGCATTTTATACATTGGCTTGGTATTTTCATTGTTTTTAGGTATAGGTAAACAATCAAGAAGAAACGAAGCAAAAACCAGGAAAAATAGTAGGAATTCGGAAGAGTTTTTGAAGTGAAACATGGGCCTGACACGGCCCGTGTCAGGAGGATACCAAGAGAGTGAAAGTTGAGGGTTAGACAGTGGTCTGACACGAGTTCCCATGTCACCTGACATGACCCGTGTCACCTGACACGACCCGTGTCAGTAAATCTGGAGCAGGCATTTGTTTTATCAGATAACCAGGGAGCCAACATGGCCGCCCGTGTCAGCTGACACGGCCCGTGTTGGCTGAAGTGCTTTATCTTCCAATTTTTTGATTTTTTGGGCCTTCGTGATCTCTATGGATTTTTTGGGCATTTTCTTATGACTGTGTTGGACCTGGGAGTATTTAAGACAAATTTTGAGAAGGAAAAAAGGACTTTTTGGCCAGAGAAGAATTACAAGATCAAGATTGGAGAGATCAAGGTGATTGGGAAACTGAAGTTTTTCATGAACGGAAGCCATTGAAGATCAAAGAATCCTATTATCTTGTAATGTCTAGTTTTTCTTTTGTATTTTCATCAAATATTATGAGTAGCTAAACCCCTCAATGCTATGGGGTGTCCCTGATTTGAACTGTAGTGACTCTGATATTAGTATTGTGATGACATTTCCTTTGTTTTTATAACTGATTTGATCTCTAGCTTTTCTTAATGTTTGCCTTGTCGGACCAACAGGGTTTGATTTACGATTAACGATTAGGCTGGATCGTCGTTGTTAAGGCTTTGCTTTTGATCATTATGTAGTAGATATCACCTAGGACTAGGGATACCCTATAGGAACCAGAATAATTCTTGATAATTGATTGCTTAATCTCACTTATAATTCTCTATGGACATAGGAATTAGGGTAGATGATTAAAGGCTTTCTCACTAAGGAATTAGGAGTAAACATTCTAAAGAATCGGTAATTAGTTTGTTATAATAAGTTGTTGCAGTGTTAATTCAGGGTTATTACTGAGTCGGATCATACACCTTCCCTAGCATGTTACTCATATATTATAAACCACTTAGTCAATTTTTCCCTCTTACTTGAAAATATTTTCATAATTACGCAAAACAATTTTAAAACCCCAAGTGCTTTTATTCAATTGAATTATTTTATAGCTTGTGTTTCCTTTGCAGTCCTCAAGATCGATATTCGGGGAAATCCCCCTTATTACTCCATTGGAAAAATAGTACACTTGCTATTTTCCCAATCAAGTTTTTGGCGCCGTTGTCGGAGACTGTCGAAATAAAAGTTAATTGTAATTCAATTGAAATTTTGTTGCTCTGCGACCAAAATTTTATTTTCAGTTTATTTTATTTTATTATTTTTTTATTATTTTCATTTTGTTATTATTAATCTGCGTCTAACATTTTTTTGCGAGGAGAATCCTCAGTTAATTTTTCTTTTGACGCAGAGATTGAAAGAACTCTACACACGAGCCATAGACAAGCAAGACTGGCAGGTTCAGAAGCTGAACCTTCAGCACCAACACTAGAAGACAAAAGAGTCTATGTTCATTCAGAGCATTTCGATTCAGGTTCAAAAGCAAATACTGAGACTATGGCTGGAGTTCCACCAGTAAAGAGACTAGATGGTGATTACGGTAGGGCTAATGCACCAGCTAGTAGGTTAACAATTGTAAACCAACTGGTGAATATGGCTAATTTCCAGTTGCATCCTAGCACTATCAACCAACTTAAGAGGAAACCTTTCACTGGAAAGGTTAATGAAGATGCCAATAAACATTTACAGAGATTTTTGACTATGAGCACTACTCTCAAGATAGAGGGGCACACTGATGAAGCAAAGAAACTAAGAATGTTTCCGTTTACTCTCTCTGAAGATGCTGAAGAATGGTTTTACTAGTTACCCACGAGAAGTATTGATACTTGGAAAGAGATGGAGAAGGCCTTTCTTAATGAGTATTTTCTCGCTTCTGTGTATATTTGTAAAAGATATGATATCATAAATTTTAAACAGAAGGAGGGAAAATCATTGGGCGATGCGTATAAAAGGTTCAAACGGTTATTGGTTGTATGTCCTACTCATAACCTAGATCAAATTAAACAGATGCAAATGTTTGTGAATGGTCTCAAGATGAAGACTAAGCAACTAATTAATACAACAGCTGGTGGCTCATCAAACTTTATAACAGTCATTGGTATTAAGAAGATTATTGAAGCCATTGCTGCAAATGAGCATTTGGAACTGTATGACCGTAGTGTGAATAAACCTGAAGGAACGATTGATTTGAAGATAGCTACTAAAGTTGTGAAAATAAAAGATCAAATCAAAGTTGAAGTAGAAAGAAGGCTTAAATAAATGAATGTAAGTACTCAACTTGTGGTTCAAGTTCAACCTATCCAAGCTGTGAGTTGTGAGATTTGTAGTGAACCCCATTTTACTGTGTATTGTGTTGCAACTGCTCAACAAATTGAAGAGATAAAGTTTCTTAAGTAGAATAATCCTTATTCTCAGACTTATAATCCAGGGTGGAAGAATCATCCTAACTTCTCCTGGAAAGATCAGAATCAACCACAATATCAACAGCAACAACAGGCTCCTTAGAAGGCAGAATGAGAAATAGCTATTGAAAAGATGGCAGCTTACAATATTCAATTCCAAGAAGAGACATGGAGTAATCAAAGGAACACCATAACTTCTATAAAAAATCTTGAAGTTCAAATGGGACAAATAGCCCAACAACTCTCCACACAGACTCAAAGAACCCTCCCGAGCGCGACAGTACCGAATCCAAAAAATCATGAGCATGCTAATGTTGTCACCACAAGAAGTCAAAGAGTCATGGAAGAAGAGGAAGAAAAAGAAACAAATGAGTATCAATGCATAGAAGTTGAACTTGAAGTGAGAGAAAACGAGAAAGAACCGGAAAAGACTATACCACCTGCAAAGCCCACTGAAGAGAAAAAGAAAGAGAAGGTTAAACCAAAAATCAAGCTACCTTACCCTCAGAGAGTTACAAAGAAGGATCAGAAAGAGAAAGACTTTGAAAAGTGCAGCACAATGTTAGAAATCAATATGTCGTTCTTTGAAGCACTCGAACAAATGCCTTTGTACAAGAAATTCATAAAAGAGGTAATGGAAAAAAGAGACCAATTGGTGAGGAGCAGAAAAGTTCAACTGAGCAGTGTAGGGAAATATCACAAGGAAGGAGAATCCCCATCAAGCGGAAAGGTCCTGGACCCGTAGAAATTCCTTGCACTATAAAAGATAGAACTTTCAAGAAGGTCCTCATTAATTCAGGTGCTAGTGTGAGTCTTATGCCTTTATCTATTTTCAAAAAGCTAGGTATTGGAAAAGTGAGTGATACGGGAACAAACTTGAAGTTTTTCGACCATACGACTAAGAGGTCATATGGGCTAGCAGAGGATGTACTGGTGACGATTGATAACTTCACTTTCCCAATTGATTTTGAGATTATGGATATTCTAGAAGATGAAGAGACTTCCATCATACTTGGCCGACCATTCTTACTCACTAGTCGGTGCAATATTGATGTTGAAATAGGTACTCTAACCTTGAAATATTTTGATGAAGAAATAACTTTAAAAGTGTTGGACATCAAGAAGCGAGGTAAAGAGGAAAATAATCAACCTTCAGTTGGAATGATCAAAATAGTGAAAAAAGGTAAATGTTCTAAACCATTTTTGGAAAAAGTCTCTGGTGAAATTTATTAGGTTGCAATATCTCAAGCGTCCAAAGCACATAGCGAGACTCCAAAATTCATTCGAGGAGTCAAGAATAGAAAAGTTGGATGTGATTTGATACACAAAGTTGCGGTTATCTCTGAACCTGACCGGTCCTGTGTTGCGGAAAGGTCAAGTAACAAAGCATGGAAGCTGAGATACCCCCATAACAATGGGGAGTGATCCGTCGAGTCATGCGACGTTAAACGAAACGCTGCGTAGGAGGAAACCCACGGTTTTAATGATTGATGTGTTTCTTTTTGTTGTCATTTTATTTTGTTTGCAGGTAATAAACGAGACCTTAAAGATAGAGTGTTGCATTACCCTCCAACTCCTCAGTAAGGATCTCTGTGAGTACATCTTTTCCACTCCTGTTCTAAAACATTGAAGACAATGTTTAGTTCAAGTTTGGGGGAGTTTTTACTATTTTGAGTTTTCGTGTTAAGCACTTTTTAATTATGTTTGAGTCCTTTTGTTTAAAAATCGTTGTGAACTCTCACCGAATAAGGATCGTAAAAATTTTCTTATGAATATTGTGATGTGTGAAGTAGTCAGGAAAGTATATAGAGTTTGAGGAAAGAAAAGTTTAAACTAGGGAAGTTGGGAAAGTTTGAAAATTGAGGTATAACCTAAACACCCTAGATTCCCCAAAGTAAGGTAACGAGTCCAACATGTAGACTTGTGCCATAGTACTTGGATTTGAGAAGTATCTCCTGATTAGTTCATAATGATGGTCCGACACGATTAAAAAGAATCACATGTATAAAGTTGATTGAGAGAATGACTTATGGCACCCAAAAAAATATATGATGAATAATGACGGTAAAGACAACTGATCCTTCTAAGTTGGGTAACCCTCACCTGGTTATTTAGCCTAATGGCGGTTGAATCTCTATAGTCATCTCAAAGTAGACTAATAAATGTCAATGTGCGAGGAAAAAAAAGAATAAAGGTGCCTTGAAAAAGTCTCGATCTAATTTTATACATGTGAGGAAAAGCGATCAAAAGTGCCTTAATCTGATTATCCAAATGAAAGGGGTAGAAAATCGACGAAAAGACTTAAGCCCAAAGCATAGTTGTAGAGGTGACCGAAAGGGGAATTTAGGTTCATGGTGTTATCGCGGTATATGTTTGTGAAATACCTTTGTTAACGGACGATTACCAAGAGAACTAGTTTTGGCCGATCGAAACAAAGGCTCACGTATGAGTATCGACACACCTTACCTTCACAAGTATTTTATTTGATATATACCATTTGATCTAAAAAAAATTTATCCAATATTGTTGCTTGAGGTCAAGCAACGGTGTAAGTTTGAGGGAGTTTGATCAGTGATTTTTATACGTTATTTTACCATGAGTTTTAGTTAATCAACTTACATGTTTAGTTACATTTTATTTCCTTTTATCGCATTTTATGTGTTGGCTTGGTATTTACATTGTTTTTAGGTTCAGGTAAGCAATCAAGAAGAATCGGAGCAAAAACCAGGAAAAACAGCATGAATTCGAAAGAGTTTTTGAAGTGAAACAGGGGTCTAACACAGCCACCCGTGTCACTTGACACGGCCCGTGTCATGAGGGTACTAAGAGAGTGAAAGTTGATGGTTGGACAGTGGCCTGACACGGGTGCCCATGTCACCTGACGCAGCCTGTGTCAGCAAGTCTAGAGCAGGAATTTGTTTTATCAGATAACCAGGGAGCCAACACGGTCGCCCGTGTCAGCTGACACGACCCGTGTTGGCTGAAACGCTTCATCTTCCAATTTTCTGATTTTTTTGGCCTTTGTGATCCCTATGGATATTTTGGGTACTTTCCTATTATTGCGTTGGACCTAGAGTATTTAAGACAAATTTTGAGAAGGAAAAAAGGACTTTTTGGCCAGAGAAGAATTACACGATCAAGATTGGAGAGATCAAGGTGATTGGGAAACTGAAGGTTTTCATGAGCGGAAGCCATTGAAGATCAAATAATCATATTATCTTGTAATGTCTAGTTTTTCTTTTATATTTTCTTCGAATATTATGAGTAGCTAAACCCCTCAATGCTAGGGGGTATCCCTAATTCGAATCTGTAATGACTCTGATATTAGTATTGCAATGACATTTCCTTTGTTTTCATAACTGATTTGATCTCTAACTTTTCTTAATGCTTGCCCTGTCAGACCAACAGAGTTTGATTTACGATTAATGATTAGGATGGATCGCCATTGTTAAGGCTTTGCTTTTGATCATTATGTAGTAGATATCACCTAGGACTAGGGATACCCTATAGGAACCGGAATAATTCTTGATAATTGATTGCTTAATCTCACTTATAATTCTCTATGGACATAGGAATTAGGGTAGATGATTAAAGGTTTTCTCACTAAGGACTTAGGAGTAAATATTCTAAAAAAATTGGTAATTAGTTAGTTATAATAAGTTGTTGCAGTGTTAATTCAGGGTTGTTACTGAGTTGGATCATACACCTCCCATAGCATGTTACTCATATATTGTAAACCACTTAGTCAATTTTTCCCTCTTACTTGAAAATATTTTTATAATTACACAAAACAATTTTAAAACCCCAAGTGCTTTTCTTCAATTGAATTATTTTATAGTTTGTGTTTCCTATGCAGTCCTCGAGATTGATATTCAGGGAAATCCCCCTTATTACTCCATTGGCAAAATAGTAACTTGCTATTTTCCCGATCAACGATATACATTATTGTTAATCAACACAGAGAATTAAGTCATAATATTCGTAAAGTAGCGAGACTCCACATCGATTTTGCTACAATAAGTATAGATATTGAGCCCATACATATGTCTATGCTTAGTAGCCATAGATGATTATATTGGTGTTACACTTGGATTTTCAGCTACTAGAAAGCCAACAAAGAATGTTAGTGACAAGAAATTTTCATAAACAATGAAGTATCTTCTTAAAGATATGAGAACATTAATGAAGTATCTTTAAATAAAAATTAATGGTAGGTGGTCGACAGACCAACTACGAATAGTCGACCAAGTCATCGAGACAACCAGACATGGTTTAAAGGACTCTCAGGGAAACACCCTCAATACCCATATTGTAAGGAAATATGTTCAAAATATCAAAAAGGACAGTCGACAAATACATATCCAGAATCTCAAGAAGGGCGGTCGATGGAAGCCCTCATTCCATTCAAAAGGACCCGTCGACGACACAGCATGGTATAAAGACTTAGTGATTTTTACAAGTCTTTGGTTTTTGAGAGAGATTGTCGACGGTACTTTGGAGCAGTTGTCATCAAGAGATCATGAAGAAATGAAATAAGTGGAAAAAAGGTCACCACTCAATGTGGGTTACGAGTAGATAGCATCTCAGAAAAACACGTATGCGCACTAATGCAAACCTGAAGGATCGAACGTGGAGAAAATGCAATTATCCCCTAGTGTCCATAACCATCGTTGACGGTTATATTGTAAATAGAATAAATAGAAGACTCATACATGAGGATTGAGGTTGCAAAATTTCATACATTACTCTTCATACCACTGGAGTACCTGAGCCAAAGAGCGAGAAACATGTATGCGTTTGCATCCACCATTTTTTAGTCTTTTTTGCTTCCATCAACGGAACATTGTACTTTTCTTTATTTAATTTTATTTACTGCATTTTACCATATCATTTATCAAAACTTGACTTCATTTAAAGTTTTTTGTTATGCTACATTGAATTCACACGCTCATGTGTTGACACAAAGTATTTGTACAAATTGCTTTGGAGATTTTTTGAATTAATCTCATAGACTTTCAAACTCGTGATTGTTTACCAAAAACACTAGTAAACAAATTGGAACGCCCGATGGGACCTTTTGTGAGGTTTTTTTGGCAAAAAAGTAGTATCCTACGTTTAGTTTGTAGTTTCGTTCGTCTTTATGGTCTTTTACATTGTATGCACTTGAGGAGTGGTAAGCGTATTTCCAGTATGTCTAGAAAAAACAAACCTATCCTAAAGTAATCTCCAAACCACTGAAGACAATCGGCGGTTACTAGTGTCGCCAGTTATGTGGCTCTGACCTCAGTTGAGGAGATGCCTATCGTCATCAGCCAAGAAGTGGCATATTCTATACCACAAGATGTGGGGATTTCACCATCACAAGCGTCAATCGCACCAACCATTTCTAGGGAATTATGGAATCTGGGAGACCAGAGGCCTCCTTATTTAGGTCTCTCTCTACCTCAGAAGGAACAATTGTATGGCATGCCAACTACAATGATGGCAAGCATACATTCTAATACGTCAATATATTTAGATAACGCGATGGCAACGTCATCGCCCTTTAATCCATATTTGGCTTCAACGTCCACCATGGGCAACTTTGGCTAACTAGGTCAACCAAAAAGAGGTATGGGGTATTTTCCTCCACAGGGTGCGTTATCTTTGACCAATAACTCTCCTCAAGTCATGAGACAGTTAATGGATGAAAATAACCACGATATGGTTCATATGATTACACAACAAATAGGCAATGTGTTTACCCCTCTTCTAGAAAATACAACTATGGGTTATTAACAGTTAACCCACCAAATGGGTATGATTGTTGTTTTTTTAGGGCACCACCAGTGCCACCAACTCTAGTGCCTAATAGGGTTGCCGAAAACAACTAAAGGTCTAGACATGGTTCTAGTGCAACATAACCAAGATGTCGACCAAGTCTTGAGACAAGCCCGACAGGACAACATATGAGTACATGATAACATCACCAATATTGTCGAACGTGTTTTGGTCCGGAATGGCCTTAACATTGGCATCCACAAGCCCAACTATACATCCCTGTTGTCTAAGTATATGAGGCAAACTAAATTGCCTAGGGGCTGGAAAGTTCCAAAATTCACCAAGTTCGCGACGACACTAATGATTCCACTGTTGAACAAGTCACGTGGTACCAGATAGAGGCTGATGATTTAGCCAACAATGAGAATCTTAAAATCAAGTATTTTTCAAACTCATTGACAAAAAACACTTTTACATGGTTCACCACCCTTCTCCCAAATTCCATTTTACGTGGGACCAGGTAGAGAGGGCATTTTACGAGCAATTCTACATGAGGCAGTGTAAGACTAGCCACAAAGAGTTAGCTAACATGAAGAGGAAGGTGGTTGAGAGCACTGATGATTATCTCAATAGGTTTATAACCTTGAAAACGAGGTGTTTCAGACAAGTGCTAGAACATAAGTTAGTTGAACTGACAGCAGGGGGTCTCAAATACTCCATTAGAAAGAAGTTAGACACCCAATACTTGAGAGATATGACCCATTTGACTGATAGGGTTCAACAAGTCAAACGGCTAAAGGCTGAAAAAGCCAGAACTTCCAAGTTCAGTAAAAAGAAAGTAGCTTATGTCAAAGCTGACAACATAGAAAATTCACCTGACTCATAATATGAGTATGTGGAAGAGAATAAGGTTAACATGGCCGAACTAAATTCCAGACCTCCTTATACATGCATGTTGCTAAAACCCTCAAACGAAAGAAATCCGTAAAGTCAAAAAAATAAAAAGTTTGTGGAAAAAATGTATACCTTCGACGTCAATGACGGACAAACTTTTGTTCCTAAAAGAACTAAAATCCCACCATTGAAACAAAGAAATAAACAAAAATTAACGTCAAAATCATATAAATATATTACAAGACAAATTATCTCAATACACATAAAAATGTTTTTTCTTTTAAGAAATGAACAACCATATATTATTTGTTTTACAAAGCAATTATTTATAAATTGATATAAATCTTCGTCTTCGTCTTACAAAAACAATATTAGTAATAAGTTAATATTAAAAAAAATTCTAATATTTATTTATGTAAAATAATCAATTTAAACAAAAATTATATTAGAGGAAATACCATTAGTAAATCTATACTATTAATTTCATTAAATTCATATAGTTCCAATAATAAAGTCACAAATCAAATAATTGTACTCTATTAACTATAACAAATTATTATGAAAAAATTAAAAGAATTAGATTTACATGATTATTAATTAATATATATCCTTAATTACCATAATTTCAATTTTAAAAATTAAAAAGTGAAGTTATTAAATAGCAATATTAATTATTTTTCGCTTTAATTATAATTTAGTACACTTCAATTCAATATTAAATCAATTTCCCCATTACTAATTAAGAAAAAACTTAAATTTTAGTTAATAAATTTATAATGACGCTAATAATAAATAAATTAATCAAAATTATAATAACTTCAAAATATTTTTATAATTGAATGTTTTTAACTCAAATTATTATGGAAATCATATAATCAAGTATGTAAAACAAAAATCATAATATATATAACAAATAACAATGCATAAAAACAAATCCAACTATGACAAAAAATGTAAACAAAAATTTACGAAAAACAAAAATTGTTTAGATAACAGAATATATAATTATTTCATAAATTTTATCATCTTAATATTAAAATTTTCGAATGAAACGATTATTAAGTATCAAACATTTGTTACAATTTTTAGTTAAAATAAATTCAAATTCATACGATTTGAATGATCTTAAAAATGTCAAATAATTTATACTAATTTTTAATTAAAGTAAGTTTTAAAATATCAATCAATAAGCGGTCAATATGTAAAAAATAATAATAATTAATATTGTAGTCACTATTTTTATTATAAGTAATTATTGATATTTATATTGAGTTTATTTATAGTCAATAAATAAATTAGTAATAAGAAAACGGTAAGTCATTATTACATAATTTCAAAAGGGTTTTGAAATTCATTTAATTAATTAAAATAATAATGCACACATTTAATTGTAATTAAATTAAAATTATATTTTTTTAAATCAAATGGTAAAATAACCATTTTAAAGTATATATCAGAAACTACCAAAATGATTTTTCAAGAAAACAAAAATAATATTGTTTTTCTAAAATATAATGACAATCGGAACATTAAAGAAATCTTAAAATTATATATATATATATATATATATATATATATATATATATATATATATATATATATATATATATATATATATATATATATATATATATATATATATATATATATATATATATATATATATATATATATATATATATATATATATATATATATATATATATATATATATATATATATATATATATATATATATATATATATATATATATATAAAATAAGAAATAACTCAATTATTGATAAAATTATATAATACATGAATTCAGACACTCTCTTAAAATCATTATGAATTAAAATTCACTCGTTTAAGTTATTATCAGATAAATACATTAACTTCTTCTTCCGATATTGATATTTCTTTTACTTCACTTCCATTTAAAATAATTTATGGTTCCATTAAATGCCAAAAATAATGTAATAAAAAATATAATCTAAACAAACTAACAACTCTTCCTTTTAAAAAAACATATAAGAACAATAACAACTCACATAAATAATATTTTTAATGGACAAAACTAAAAACAGACTTATGTATTGTGCCATTATTTTATTCATTCATTTTATATTTAATCAAACAACCAAAAAATATCATTTTTACCACTCAAATTATAATGTTGCATGCAAAAGTATATTTATACACACAAATATAAATTATAAACATTTTATATATTTTCAAATATTTACTTGTATAAATAAAAATATAAAAATATAAGACCACCAAAATAATATTCAATACAACACTTATAAAGAAACATCAATCAAAGGCATATGTCATGTTCCACTCCAAAAATAATTTTAGTATGAAAATTATTGCTTTGATACTATATTGTAAAGTCATGAATTTTGATCCAAGACATTAGTTAAAAATTTGAATTTATTTTGAACATAAATAAATATCAAATTTAAATATTCATTTTTTTTTAAAATATTAAATAATAAATCAAATTAAAACCCAATTTTATTCCTACAAGTGCATCCAAACATCATATTACACCAAATGAAGGTTAATTCATATCTTCAATTTAAGGTATCTAAAATATTGATGGTAAAGGGTCAATTTCTATAAACCACGGTCATATAAAACAAAATTAAATAAAGAATCAAAAATTAGAAAAATACAAGTATACTATTCTTTTATCAAAATGCATAAAAAATATATAACCAAAATTTAAAAATAGAGAGTAAATATATTAAGATCAAGGTTTAAAAATACACTAACACAATTAATAAATATTAATTATTTTTTCAACAAAATATATCATAACGTAAATAGATAGAATTATGCATTATTAAATTTATGTCTTTGCAAAAGAGAATATTATAACAACGATAAAAAGAGTATTCATAACATAAAAATATAAAAATTTATAAATCATAAACATTCTATATAAATATATTCACAACATTATTCCAACAATATAAAATTCAAGTAACAAGAAACAAGAATGCATATTTGCATTATCTTAATATTATATGATCTGAATATATTTAACTCGTGACGCACCACACAAAAATGCATATGTCATGTCATGATGATAAAAAATACAAACACGCTACTAAGACAAATCTTGTCACACAGACAATCACACAATCTAAATAATAATACATCATCATGCACGTGACTAAAATTATTATAAATTATAATATACCACTACAGCACTTTAGAAAACACCATTTAAGCCGAATATACTTACACAAATATACAATTACTTAGACAAACAATGACATACTCCTTTATTCTAAATCATGACATTTCTTGTGATAACACAACATATTTTATTTCAATATTAAAACATATATTATAATATTTAAAACGAATTATGTATATATTTAATTTAATATTTGGCACTTTAACCAAATCACTACAACACAACCAAACAAAAATTAATAATCAATCTGGAATATATTATAAAAATCAACCCGAAATGTTTATTGTCCTTATTCTATCATAAAATAAATTAATAATAACTAGATAAATTTATAAATACAAATAAAATAATATATTGTTGTTTAATATAAATTCTTATTTTATAAAAAAAATCACCATTTAATATATTTTCCTTTTAACATATTAGCAAGCCGAATCGAGCATCAAAAATTATTTATTTTTACTGTAAAAATACTATTTTTTTTTTTAAGTATTCAAACAAAATACAAACATTTTATTGACTCTAAACTCATTCTCTAATTTCGAATTACATGGGAAAGAGCTCTTACCTTTGGTGTTTTTCTTCCCAACTCTGAATTTTTCAACTCCCAATTTTATTAATAATTAATAAGAAATAGACATATTATTAAATTTTCAGATTTTATCTTACTATTTAAAAAAATTATCCATGGCCACACGAGACCTAATTTCAAGTTAACTAAAATAATTAATCCTCTATCGACACTCTCGATTATTATAACACATATACATCACACATCAAAACAAAATAAATTAGGCATACCTATTTATCTTTATCTTTATATATATATATATATATATATATATATATATATATATATATATATATATATATATATATATATATATATATATATATATATATATATATATATATATATATATATATATATATATATATATATATATATATATATATATATATATATATATATATATATATTCTGCAAACAAAGTCTTAGATTTCTTATGAATAAAATAATTTATTAACTAAATCATAAATTACAAAATAACCAAAAAATATTTATAATTTATATTTAAAGTTTTAGGATGTTACATGTACGAAATTGAAGAGTTAAACTCTGATAATCGAAGGCTATGAATAAATAGAAAAACCTAAAGCAGTATAGACATATGCTTCAAGAAGTCAATATCACAAAAGGAAAGTATTGTTTATCATTAATTTAGTCGAAAAGAAATATTACAAAATACGCCAAAGCGGCAGATAAGACAAGGCCAAGAAATCAAGTACTATTACACAAGGAAAAATATAGGAGAAAAGAGTGAAGGATACTTGTTCTTCTTCAAGCCTAGACGGTGAAGTAATGGTCTCAGTCGTCGTCTGAGATTTCCCAAAGAGATGGCCACTTAGCCTTTTTCTATACCGAAGGGGCACGTCACTGTCTTTGGTGTTCTCTCTGTCGAAGGTGGTAACGCCTCCAGACATTGATCTCTTTTATCTAACAGAGGTCTCACTTGAGTCTACGACAGTCTTAGGAGACCCAACGACGGCACCAACATCACATGCACCAACGTCAGAAGCAGTTGGAGAAGGAATCAAGACTTTTTCTTCACCCTCACTAGGGTCAAATTTTCTCTCTTTCTGGGTGTTGTACCTCAAAATTTGACCAACCATTTTCTTGTACTTGGCTTGTGTTTCATTTCATTTTCACATTTCTGCATATCATAGCATTTGTTCTTGAGGCATGGAATCAAGGTATTTATGTAGTTCAGGGTTCTCTTTTAGTGCAAGAGTCTAAACAACGAGTATCAGGGGCTCCGGCATTTATTTTGCCCAACGATCGAGCGGTCGATTCTATTTTATTCAACGGGATAATTTTTAGCTCCGGAGACAACACCCAGGCTATCTCAGGCGTTCTCACAGTTATGATATTCAAGAGCAAGTTTCAGAGGTTTAACGGGGCTCAGAACGGGTGAAAACGGGCGAATGTGCAAGTTTCCCTCCAAATGGCGCCATTTTTTGAAATTTGTGAGTTGTTAACGGGTTAACCAATTTGCACTAAAAATGGTTAACCGGTTAACCAAAGAAAAATCTGCTCAGTAACGTGCATTTTCAATGCTGCCACTTTTGGGGTCCATTTTGATCACTTGTGAATTTGATTTTACACTAGAAGAAGGATCTAGAATCACTTTAAAATTGGATTAATTTTCAAAATTAATTCAATTTCTCTCCAATTTTCCATTCCTAATCTCATTCCAATTTGCATAACCTCACTCCAAACCACATTTTGATCCCAAACCTAGAGCATATTTAAGTGAATTTGCTCCAAACCTCACACAATAATCCTCACAATTACATTTCATTTTCAGATTTCACTCTCACTCTTGAAATTTCCTCTCCACTTTTTTCACTCCCAAAACCTCCATTAGAGCTCTCATTTGAGTTCTTTGATTCTTCATTGGAATCATAAAATTCTAGAGCTAAACCTCCATCATTCATCTCTATTACCTTCAATTCACCATTCAATTTTCGTTTGGATTTGGATCTGAATTTGGAAGCTAATTTGGAAGTGCTTATTTGGATCGTTTTTGCTTGATCTTCATTTATACAACAAGAAAGCTCTTGGATCTTGAAGAATATATGGGTTTTTTGCTTGGATCTACTCATTTCAAGTGAATCAACATTCACCAAAGCAAATCTCCGCTTTGTAGGTTGGCAATTCTAGATCTAATTCTGTTTTGAACTTATTTGGATAATCACAATGTAGATCTATGGCTTTTGATGCTTTTTGATCCATTTTGTTGATTTCGATCTTGGTGATTTGTGATCTCAATGCTTGATTAAGTTTAATTGTTATTTGATCACTGATTTTTGGTGTTAAATTCGTGCATAATTGATTACATGATCATTTGGATGATTGCACATTGGATTAATTGCTGAAAGTGCTTTTGAAATGTTATTTTTCTGCTTCTGGTACAATGTTAACGGGTTAACCAGTTGCAGTGCAAACTGGTTAACAGGTTACCTAGTGCAATTTCTAAATTTTTCAAGTGGTTAACCGGTTAACCAATTTGCACTAGAAAGTGTTAATCGGTTAACACTGGACCAGAATACAAATTTTGGTTGTTTTCAAGCATGTTTTGATTTCTTCCCACTTTTAACCTTCATGGATTGATATGATGCATTTATGTGGATTATTTTGGACATGTTTCACTGGTCTTGAATGTCTAATCTCGTTTCTTTGACATATAATGCTTGGTTTTCGCTTGAATGCATATCATGTTGTTGTTGATTTATGATCATTTGCATTTCTTTGCTTGATCTTAAAGAATTGTATGGTTGAGATGCGCTTGTGGTGGTGGCTGCCTCACACTTTTTCCTCCCTCTTTTCTTTGTGTGTGCTTCTTAGGATAGCACCTTTGCTTTGATGATTGATGGTTGATGGTTGTAGGAGCTTGCTTCTCCCATTTCATCTCATCTCTTGTTGACTTGTTTAAGTCATTTGCTTGTGTTTGAGTCTCATTTTGTTGTTGAGTCTTTGTTGCATCTTTGCATACTTGCATTCCATGTTTGCATCCCTTATTGCATTGACTTGTTTAAGTCACTTTCATCTTTCATTTCTTATTTCATTTGTGATTGAATTGCTAAGTGTTTACTTTGTCTTTTGCCATGATCCCGTAGGATTCCTAGTCCCTTTTGTTTAAGATGGGAGTAGGAGAGACATTAGGTGTTCAATCATTTGCATGATAATATTAGGATAGGTTTCCCTTTTCAATCCCAACTTTAGGATCATTTTGCATGATAACATTAGGGTTGATTTAGTTTCCCCTTAGAGTTTGTGTCTTCTTTCTCATCTCATAACTTTCATAAGACACTTAATAAAGGATAATAAATATTGTACCCTAAGAGCCTTAAGTACTTGAGGAATGATGGTTGGGGGCCTCCTCTCATACTGTCTAGAGTGTTTAGCGTATGCCCTTTGGGCGATATGCGTCGCATTAACTCTCAAGTCATAGTCTTTAGTGCAACATGAGTTACAAACATAACTCAATTCACTTCTTGTTTAAAAAACACAAAACAAAACATCAAACCTTTTTATCCTTCGGGATTGTTTGCAAATCATTTTCAGAAAGAGTGTGTTAAGTCTTGGTTCTACCGCAAACAGGCATCGTCCCTAACTGCTAGAACGAAGGTTTAACCCTACTCGGTTAAAACACTTAACCAACAAGTCGTCGTGTTAGCCCGAACTACATTTGCTCTGATTTCTCATACCAGATGAGGATACGTAGGCACAAGACGACGATGTCTTGGCGAGCAACCTTCCCCCCTTCACCCGTAGTTACCCGAACTACATTGACTCTGACTTTCCCATTGCACGAGGGAATACATAGGCATAGAACGGCGATGCTCTATCGAGTCTCTTTTCTTTTCTTTTGTCCTTGTGAGCCAGCCTTTTGATAGATTAACACCCTTTTAGATAGACAACAAGCGTGGATCCCGTTGAGTACAACGGACGTGAGGGGTGCTCATACCTTCTCCTTGCGTAACCGACTCCCGAACCCAAGATTTGGTTATGATGACCTGTCTTTTCCCTTTTTCGTAGATTTTCTCTGATCTTTTCCTTTCCCTCTCTTTGGGATAAATAACGAACGATGGTGATTCTCTTGTCTTTGTCGGCCCTTTTTTCGCAGTAGCGACACTAGAGAGACTAACCAAATCAGATAGGTTGAGCAAAGGATTATATCATGATAAAAATGAAGCAAAAGTCAAAGTCTAAATCAAGGTGTCATTATTCGAAGATGTACGGTCAATATCATATGCGTGCGGCCTCTTCCCAGAGGTAGAAGGTCCGGCCATCATCCTTCCCTAAACAGTTATCTTCAAGTTAGAAAAGCCTGAGATAAAGGAATTTGTTTGGGAGGTTGAGAACTTACTTTTCTAGTTAGTGAAATACTTGTTCTTGGGGAGCCACTAGTAAAATTGTTTGGATCCTTGGGAAGACCTGCAAAATGAGTGGCATGTGTTCAATAACACGGTGGGATAAAGAACAAAGAATGATTGAGTGTTCATGACCAGCATACCTTTCTCCCTGAGAAGAGAAAATGTGTCGACTAAACATTGGGCCAACATGGTCTAGTCAGGCGCAAGGGACCAATGTTGTGCCCACTATTCTTTAAAATCTCGAGTGCAATGATAAGAGAGAGAGAGATAGAGAGAGAGAGAGAGAGAGAGAGAGAGAGAGATAGTGTATGTGTGTGTGTGTATGTAGTCGAAGGCGTGTAGAAAAACATATTTCTTCTTATAGAATAGACGGATGCCTTTGAGCCACCTCTCAGTAGTTGTATCAAGTATACAGAAGAAGATTTTGGCGCTCGGAATAAGACGCTTGGGGAGCAGCTGGCCCAACCCAGATTTGCTAGCCACCAAGTTAGGTTGGTAAGGATATACCCTCAAACCAGCCATTGCAGTAGTAAGTCGTGTCCATAAAAGGATAGGATTGAAACAAGAAAATAAAATCCCCTCGATTTCATATTGCTCTTGTTTGGACAGATGGGCTGGGATAAGGTTTCCTAAACCATTTAGGACCACACTGACGACCGGTGAATGGGGCCATTGACTCAATACAAGTTTTACACCGGTAAAACATCTGAAAGTAGTTTTCAAAGATTTGTTTCTTAAAGAAATTAAATTTCAAAGGTTCATCAATGAACACCAATGGTTCAGACCCATGGTATATGGGGAAATAATCTCATAGCACACTCATACAGAAAACCCATTTAACAACGGTTGGGAAAGATATATAATCACACGGGCCCACGCGTTGTTATGTAGAGTATCATTGTATATAAGATGCTTACAATCACGGCCCAGTAACCGTTGTGATAAATTGGAAAATGCACGCCCTATCACAACGGGTTTTCCAAAAGACCGTTGTGATAAAAATAATGGTCCTATGTTTGATTCCCAACTGCGCTGTTT
Source organism: Lathyrus sativus (assembly GCA_963859935.3). Classification (NCBI taxonomy): domain Eukaryota; kingdom Viridiplantae; phylum Streptophyta; class Magnoliopsida; order Fabales; family Fabaceae; genus Lathyrus; species Lathyrus sativus. The sequence goes on from OZ012735.1 coordinate 754,503,912, forward strand.
TGATATTTATTTTTTCTGGTCAGCGCGCGAGATATTATAACGGTTATGATATATAACCGTTGTTAAATTTTCAGCAGAATTAACGAATATTATCCTGCTTTTATAATTAATCTCATTTTTTAACCTGTATTTTTGTTCACCATATCACAGCAGAAAATATAACTCAATTTGTGATAAAGTTATCATAATAATATTACTTGTATCATATTCATAATATCACATAATTATGTCATAGTCAATACACCATAACATCATCATATGAATCTAAGGTAACCAATATGTCGACCATTACACCATCAGTCAATATACAAACCTAATCAACTATAACCTATTTTGTCATTGTTGTTACAACAAATGCAATGAGCACTACAAATAAAAAAATCCAGTTAATCTTCAATTGTTTCTTCAGGGTCTTCACCTTCAACTTCAATTCATTCTCCTTGGCTTTGTAGGTGTTAATCATCTCTTTCTCCTCATTCAAGTTCTTTACTAGTGAAGAAATTATTTGTTTTGCTATAGGATTTATCTCCTCATCCAACCAATCAAAGTGAGAGCATTTTTTGTATCCTTGAATCTTATACATCCCACAGCCATAGAAACGGTGGCTTGGGTTTGAATTGGTCCATGTTGTCATCAACGGAGCGTCAAAACCACACTTGCATACGTACCTTAAACGACTTGAGGACCTGCTTCCATGGCTACAATCGGACTGCTGAGACATTTTAATGGAAGGATTTGATGGAAACTTGAAGGAACTAGGTGAGAAGAAAACGAACAGTGGCTGGGGGAAACGAAGGCGAAAAACAATTCAAAAGGATCAAGAATGTAAGATATAATAAACAAAAACAACAACAAATTATGAAGTTCTGAGAACATTAATCAACAACAACATACAATAACACAAGATATTATGTATTGTTTCAAGATACACCTTTTTAAAATTAATCGTGGATGTCGAACAAATTATGAAGTTCATCTAGTTTATGAAGCTATGAAGAATAAATATAAGGTGAATAAAGTTTACACAATAGCTTCACACTTCTTATATTTCTCTTCATAGCTACACAAACCATATGTATCATAGCCAAAGTGTGCACTTTGTTAAGGTGGTGAGGACGAATCTAAAAAAATGAGAACATTCACCAAATGAAAAAATGAAAACCATTTTAAACAAGAAACATAAATGAAATTGAAGCATAAGTTTAATGAATGAACCTCAAGTTAGCGATTGGTAAAAAAGAATCTAAAGATGTATTTGAAGGATGAAGTATGTTTAAAGAGTGACATGGATATTAGGGTTATGTTATGAGAGAGAAAAGTGAAATATGTTAGGGTTTTCTTTTGATAGAAATGGTTGTTATGTACTGAATGATAGATATTTTTGCTTATATACTAAAAAATATCACTTTTCATCAAATTTATAAAGAAAAATCGTAAACCAATTTTCAAATTTTACAACGGTTGTATTGTAAAACCGTGGTTAAATAACTTTCAATTTTTACAACGGTTGGTTTACTTCACCGTTTTAAAATCATTTACAATTTAGTTTTTAAATAATGGACTTAAGTGACACGCACTTAATGTACTATAAAAAAAGGAAAAAATGTAGTTGTTGGGAATCGAAGCTTGCTACACATCATTTATTACTACGGTGTTTTAAGACAACTGTCATTAAATTATTGTTTATAAACCCAGCTATTCACTGGGCGTGAATATTTTAACCTATTACAACAGTGTATATGAATCTGTTATAAACATGACGTTGTTGTTTGCGCGTTTTGTAGTAGTGGCAGTTGGGGTTTCTTGATATATTTAGGCAAAGGACCCATAAAGGCATGCACTTTACCAGCAAGCACGTAGAAGATGAAAGTAGTGTGATACCATATTTTTCGGTGTTCTGTTTCCATAGGGGGCTCTGGTATGCAGGCATGGTCATCCACGATGATATGAAGCTCAATCTCGAATGGGAAGCTGAAATGGCATTTTACTGGAAGCGTCATTCAAAGATATAAGGTTACTAAATGAAGGCAAAAGAAATAAAAAAGCTAGGGTTTTATGGCTTCGTAAGGCAAACTACAGAAACAGGAAGGTAGAGAAAGTATTCGAACGAATTGGTTTAAATAAGCAGGTAAAAAGACTATTCATTTTTCGTCTGAGAAAAGATCGGCCACGTGAGGATCGATTCCACAAATGACATGTAAAAGCCATGGGGAAAGCAAAGTGGAAGTTAGAGAATATCACATAATCCTCCTAGGGAATATGAGGAATCATAATGAGTCTACACACATGTTTGTGACGTGTGAAAAGTTAGTCATAATGATTGATAGGAAGCGTGATTAAGATGGTGTAGCACAGAATATTAACAGTGTTGAAGCAATTACAAACTTTTCTCCCCTCAGAGATGGGTCGACGGTGACATTTTTTGGGGGGCGTCTATTACACTTGGATTTTCAACTACTAGGAAATCTATAAAGAATGTCAGTGACAAGACATTGTCATAAAGAATGAAGTATCTTCATAAAGATATGAGAACATTAATGAAGTATCTTTAAAGAAACATTAATGGTAGGTGGTTGACAAACCAACTACGGAGGGTCAACCAAGCTGTCAAGACAGCTAGACATGGTTTAAAGAACTCGGGAAAAGCCCGCTGATAACGCGAAATCATATCGTTTATTTGGCTTGATTTACATACATTTATTTATGACTATTGTTAATTTATCTTGATTTATGTTCTATTATACGGTTAATTTAGTTTGTTTTGCAGATTGTGGAGTATTTGGATTAAAGAAGGAAAAGAGAGAAGAAAAACATAAAATAACATAGAAATTGACTTTGCGCGTGTGACGCTCGTCACAACATCATCACGGTCGTCACGTACATGACGGTCGTCACAGAGCAACACGGTCGTCACATTCGTCACGCCCGTCACAGATTCATCACGATCGTCATGCTCTCAAAAATAGAATAACGTCAAACACAGAAGTGGCCACAAGCACCTTCAACTTAATCTCCTCCTACACTTTCTCCACTAACTGCCCATTACTGAAAGTTACTCCCACTTTCCCCATAACTCATGCATGATCTCTGGAAGTTGAGAAATGAAATATCTCCTATAAATAGGCCTGAGATTCACAGCATTGGGGGGAGGCTTCGACGTATCGAAGTGCTGCCAAAATTTATATTGAAGCCATTTTTCTTGTTTCTTTTATTTCCTTTCCTTTTTTTCCTTTAGTTCAGAACATTGTAATTTCTTTCTGCAATTTTATTTCGCCAAAGTAGAATCCTGCCGACATTGTGGAGGACTACTTTTCAATCTCAGTACTACTTTCCAGGTTCTTATTAATTGAATTATTATTTTATTTTCTGTCATAATGCATGTTTTATTATTTTGTGCTTTATGTTTATTTTCATTTGCATTAATTATCATGTCTAGATAAATTAGCTTTATCGGTATGTGATCGAATTAGTAGGATAGGATTCGATAATATCCGATGCACCTTACCTTTTTACAAACAATCTTTCTGGTCGTAGTTTTTAATCAAAATCTTCTAAATAAACCTTCGTCGCGAAAGCGAGAAATTATTTACAGTAGTTTCGCCACGACAGTGGGAAATTCATTAAGGCACGAACCGACACGCGAAAGCTGGGGTTCAAACCGGATAGTAAGAACTAGACATTTATTTTAAATACAGCGAAAGCGCTTTAAAAGAAATCAGAACTTACTTATTTTCAAAGAGTAATTTTAAACCCCGAATGGGACTGCGAGAGCGTATATTCCGCCTTAGAATTATGACCCGAGTCAACAACCATCGTGAGGCAAAGGTCTTTAAACGGGTATTTTCTCCTGAAAATCATTTGCAAAAACTGTAAAGCACCGGCAACCTGTCGAATCCCTGAAAACTAAAGCATTACATACCGATATCCCTTTACCGCTCTTTCTTAAATCAAAAATCTTTATTTCCGTTGTATTTAATTTCATTCGCCTTTAACTTTCCTAATTCCATTAGCATTAGCTTTACACCGTGACAATAGATAATGGTAGGTTGACATTGGTCTCTGTGGGTTCGACAATCTTTTATATTACTTCGATATTTCCGTGCACTTGCGGACGCATCAAGTTTCATATTATAGGGAAATATGTCCAAAATATCGAAAAGGATAGTCGATGGTGTTGCACCCTAAAATTTGCTCAACCTTATTCACTTGGTTTATGTTTCAATATCATTAGCATTTGCATATAGAGGCATGCACATAGTCTAATCATCTGCATAGCATAGCATAGCAAATCATCCAGCAGGGACCAATCATTATTCTCATCTCTATGAGCCTATCAAGAGGTTATTATTCTAATTCAATCTCATTCAAGTCATCAGAAAGAATTTGAAAGCTAGGAAGTCAATGGATCAATCAGTGCATCTATCTCCTATCTGAGGGTATCTGAGGACCATCAAAGAAATTGTGAGTTGTGGGCTGAGCATGGAGAGTATGTGGACATCATGGGAGACTTAGAAAGTCATTTGGATAAGGAGACAAGTCATTGGTATAGTCACAAGAATGGCAGTTGAAGACAGTCAACTAGGGTTTCATCTGGGTCAACCCTAGGTCAACCCTAGGTCAATTGATTGATTTAAGGGCATTCAGGTCTATTGAAGGGATGTGGGGTTCATCATTTGACATGGAGAACAAGGATATGTTGTTATGCTAAGAAGAATTCAAGAGAAATCAAGGAGAAGAAGAGTCTCTAAATTAGGGTTTCTGTGTAAAATCCCCTAGTTTAGGTCAAGTTTCCAAGCAAAATAAGTCAAAATGTCAGCTTCAAATGGATCCTTGGCCAACATGAAACTTGTAGAGGATCTCAAGACCTTTAATTTGAGTGGTGGAAGACATCAAGTAGATTTGTAGAACTCAAGTTATGGTCCTTGCAAGTTACAGGTCATCTGAGGTATCTGAAATTTTGTCTGTGAAAGTGACTTGGCTTCCAAGATAGTTTTGCCCCTCAAGGAGATTTCAAGTGAATTTCTGGTAAACATAAGAATTGTTCCTAATTGTATTAGATTTCTAGAATGGTATAGTATGCCTTCATATGATGTGTGGAACTCAACTTATGGTCTTGGCAAGCAAAGGGTATTTTGGTCATTTGTGAATTACAGGTCATTTTAACCTATGTCCAAAACTCATACAAGGAGGCCTCAAATGGAAAAACTTACAACATCAAACTTGCTCCAAATGACATTTTGAGTCTAGAAAAGTGACCATGAGAGATTGGAAAGAATCATATCACAAGGTTTCAAAATTGGTGAATTTAATGAAGAAAAATGGCTTAAAAAATGAGATTTTTCACATCTTGGCCAAATGATGCAAAATTATAGGTCATTTTGAATGGAAAAAGCATTTTAAAGACATTGGCTAAAGTGGAATTTTGAGCTTAGGTCATAATTTGTGAGTTATTCATGGTTGCTTGAATTGAAAGTAACATAATCCAAATTGAAAAGGGAAAATGCAAGGGAAATTTCTCCAATGTTCTAGGAGGTTCCTACATCATCTATATATTCATGCAAGCTGATTCATGCAAGGGTTGGTGCTACCATTTTGTTCAAAACCTCCATTTTCACTCATTTTCCATTCTTGTATAAGCTTCTCAAACTCCATCAATTTCTCACCAAACTTCAACATTCTTGATTCAATCTTCATCATCATCACACAAAGATCAGAATCCACACATTTATTTGGCAAATTGAGCAAGGAATCGTGCTATTCATCATCATCATTCAAAGTGCAAGAACCTTGGAACTAGGAGATTCAAAGCTTTGGAGCATCTTTGATTGTATACAGAACTCATCTCCAAGATCACTGATCAGTTTCCCCTCCTTTCAAGCATTGAATCAAGTGTATTCCATAACTGTTTTCATCATCATAACAGGTTGGTAACTTCATTCGAATTGCATGATTTAATGAGAATTATAGGGAATTGTTAGTATAGATTGGTTAGGATAAGTGAGATGATTGATTTTGATAAGTTTGAGCAAGTTTCATGGACATTGATCATGGTGCACCAATTCTGGTGAAGCTTAGAATGTCAAGAATCATGAGAGATAATCTTGGATTAGGTGCTTAAAATGATCAGGGTGAGTTGTAGGTTAGTTTAGGATGAGTTCCAGAGAGAATTGAGAGGATCAATATCAGTTGGAGAATGATGGATCAGACCTGTTGCACCTATCGAATTGCCTTATTGATTGAGTTTTAGGATGAGCTAGTGGCATGAATGTGTAGAGGGATTGATCTAATGCAAGTTTGCTGTTGGAAGTTATTGATTTCATGGAGCAGGGAGAGAGAACCAGGAGCTCGAAGGTGTGTGCAGGTTAGGGTTTTTCTGAGCTAGGGTTTGGGCTCAAGGTTGAAGATGACCCTGGCACCACACGATCCCAGCTTGACTTTTGACTCAACTCCTCATCCAACGCTCCACATTTGAAGTTGAAAACGGAGGGAAGTTTCAGAAATTGAAACACAGCGTTTCATTAATTGGGGGGATTGGGCTCAGACAGCTATTCGCACCCCCCAATTTAATAAGCCCAACGCGCTGAACTTGGATATCTTGCTATTCTCACCCCCTGGCTATTTCTTTCTATTTTCTTTATTATTTTCTTTTCATTTTTTCATTCATTTTAAAAAATTCATAACAAATAGAAAAATCATTATTTTTAATTCATTCTTTTTGCATATTTTTCTTTAAAGAGTCAAGAAAATTATAAAAAATAAAAATTGTATTTTATTTTTTATTTGATATTTTCCCCATATTTTCTAAATAAATAGCATTTTAAATAGTTTCATTTCATGCATGATTTTGTTAACTTTTGTTCTATTAGATGCTTTAATATTTTTTGTCCATTCTTTTTAGGTTGTTTAGTTTAGACATTAAACTTGTAGATACAATTTAGTTCCCATTTTTAGAAATTTATTTTTAGGTGCTTAATGTAGGCTTGAACAACATGGATAAAACTAGGGTTTTAAGTGATGACTTAGGAGATTTGATTCTTTTCCCTTAGGACTTAGGGTTTGAATAGTTTAGTTATGGGACTATAGGGGCTATGGGTAGTTATTAGATCCCTTAGAAAAAGTCAGGATTCCCCTACTGCTATTACTGTACTGTATATATCTGATTGACTGGTGTGGTATGCCCTCTGGGGTTTATTGCTTGTTTGTGTGGGTATTGGGATTGTCTGGGGACTTGGGAGAGCTGAAGACTTGAGGAGATGAAAGCCATTGAAGATCCAGAGATTGAAGATCAACTTCCAGAGTTGAAGAGGAGGTTCTTGCTAGCAGCTGCTGAGGAGACTAGGGTTTAGGAGCTAAGCAGAGCTCTAGATTAGAAAGCTTGTTTCTCAAACATGGATTGCCTTGTCTGTATCCATTCTTCTCTGTGATTCAGAGTCTCTCTAAGACACTCACCCCCTTCCTTTGGAAGGCTTGGTGATAGTGTCTAAGAGATAGAACTCTTGAGAGAAAATGTCTTTTGTGTTAGAAGCAGTCTGTTCACCACCCTTGGTAGTCAACTGATTGCTTAACACCCAATTCACTCTTGTGACTGATTATTCATCCTGGAGGTTTGAACTTGAAGAAAAGCCATTGCAGATGGAAGAATGATGATCAAAGCCCTTACCTGAAGGCCATGAAGATGGAGATTGATGCCTGTTGAAGCCTGTAACTGATGGGAGATTACTTGGAGCCAGATGTTGTTTCAGAGCTGCTGAAGCTGTTTGTTTTATTGCTGTATTTTATTTCTGATGTATTGATTGGTTTTCTGGACTGTATTGTTTACTGTTTACCCTGCTGGGTTGAAAGTGAAGTCTGTTCACTTTTGCCTATTGTTTTCTAGGTTCGAGGTTGAGTGGGACTCCCTTGCCTCGCTTGTACTGTTGCATCCATGCATTTTACTGCTTTATTATATCTGTTATTGTTTCTGTTTCTGCCTATCCCGTAGGATCTCTGTTTCTCTCTGTGCAAGAGAGGAGCATGATAGACACTAGGTCTTAACCCATGCATGATAACATTAGGTTAGTTTGTTTCCCTTCACAACCGTAGGTTAGAGTTCTGTCTCTTTCTTTCTCAAAACAAACAGAAAAACACATAAAGATTTCAAACACAATAAAAGACACTTCTTCCGTAAAAGAACGTGAACTCATCAAGATGTCATTTTTGTCCGCCGGGACTGTTAATCAAGAAAACCTTTTTCAGAAGGAATAAAATCAACCAAGACAAGCTTGTGTCGTACGTGGCCCGAACTACGTTTGCTCTGATCTTCCATGCTGTGTGGAAGTACGTAGGCATAGGATGCGATATCCTAGCGAGCAACCTTCCCCTCCTTTCCCGTAGGTAGGAGAACTAGGTTGACTCTGATTTCTCGTTCCAGACGGGAATACGTAGGCATAAAGTGCGATACTTTGCCGAGTCATTTTTATTTTCATTTTATTTTCTTTTTAACCCTTGACCTATAGTTTAGATAGAATAACAATCCATACCCGAAAACAAGCGTGGATCCCATCGAGTACGATGGACGTGAGGGGTGCTAATACCTTCCCCTTGCGTAACCGACTCCCGAATCCAGGTTTTGGTTGCGACGACCATACCTTTCCCGTGTTGTGCGAGGTTTACTCTGAGCGTTTCCTTTCCCTCCCGTGGGATAAATAACGCACGGTGGCGACTCTTCTGTTCAGCCGGCGCCGATTTTCGCAGTAGCGACAGATGGATACATATCCAGAATCTCGAGAAGGGTAGTCGATGGAAGCTCTCATTCCATTCAAAAGGACCCTTTGACGACACAACATGGTATAAAGACTTATTGATTTTTACAATTCTTGGGTTTTTGAGAGATATTTTCGACGACACTTTGGAAAAGTTATCATCGAGATATCATGAAGAAGTGAAAAAATGGCCACCATTCAACATGGGTTATGAGTAGATAGCATCTCAAAAAAACACGTAAGCGCACAAGTGGAAACTTGAAGGATCGAACGTGGAGCAAATGCAACTATCCCCTAGTGGACACAACCATCATCGACAGTTATATTGTGAATAGAATAAATAGAAGAATCATACATGAGGATCGAGGTTTCAAAATTCCATACACACTTCTCCATACCCCCAGAGTACCTGAGTCAAAGAGAGAAACGGTTGAGTGACAAACATGTATGCGTCTACATCCATCCTTTTTTAGTTTTTTTTTTTTTGCTTCCTTCAATGGAACATTGTACTTTTCTTTGTTTAATGTTATTTACTGTATTTTACCATATCATTATCAAAAAGGACTTCATTTAAAGTCTTTTGTTATGCTACATTCAATTCACACGCACATGTGTTGACACAAAGTATTTTCACGAATTGCTTTGGAGATTTTTCGAGTTAATCTCATAGACTTTCAAAATCGTGATTATTCACCAAAAAAACTGGTAAACCATTAGATCTAGTAATGACAAATACCTTTTGATGTCATGTCACACCATAAAAGCAGGTTTTAGATTGCAAAGCTAAAACAAACATTAAAATTTAAAAGTCACTAATGTTACATAATAAGTAGATTTACATAGAACGACATGACCTATTTAGTACATGAATATAATGGCTACATATAACTCTAACAATATAAATTTTAGTTATTCTTACATATGATTAGCATAAGAAGTGGCCTTTCTAGAGAATTTGACATTAGACACATAATATGCCCATTCACCTGAGCAGCGCTTCCACCTTCAAACTTCCTTTCTTATCATCATATTATAGACCAGAGTGAACATACTCCAATTTTATACTCATCTGATCCACCGTAGTTCCCTTTGCACTAAACTCAAACTTCTATTTATATGCAAAATTTTGAGGCTCTCGTTGGGGGCAGCGTTATTCCACCCAACACGCCTACCTTGCTCTGACCAACCTACTTTCTTCAGCATGAAATACTTGCATGTCTTCCACGTGTTGGTTGCCTTTTCTCACCTAGTGCATCACCCATTCAACTTGAACGCTTACCCTTGCTTCACCATGAAGTACTTGCACCTGGTGTTTCCACCTAGCACTATGATGCGTCTAGCGTGCCAGTAGACTACGCCTGATGAGCCATACTTCTTCAAGGTTTCGTGTTTGCATGTTTTCTTCATTTTGATTTGTAGTTTTCTAGTTCTTTACACCTCTTTTTGATAAATGCATGTAAGAAGATCCTAACAAATGTTTTATTTGCTTTTCATATATAAATCGAGGTTTTTGTAATGATTACTTGTGAAATAAGTCAATAAGCTTTGATGTTTTGAACTTAAATTTGGAACTTATCAACTCACCTTAACTTACCATTTTGTTTATCCTAAAAAAAATCATCAAATGATTTAAAAAATATTTCATGTTGCTTTCGAAATGTTGATTGACTTTGGGTCAATAGTCTTTTTTTTTAATAGTATTTAAGGCATGGTGTTCTTTTTAAATGCAAATTCATAATCAATATCATAACTATACATGAATTGTATCATACCTACGAATATTTTGCTTGACCAAAGTAAGGTTTTTAAAACAAGTCAAAGTCAATAGTTGATCATTCATCATGATCATGATCTCATTGATAATCTCTTAATGGTTAGTGTTTTCCTCAAAAATTCAGACAATCCATATACTATAGTAATACTTTGTATTTCTTCGTAGCATTATCACAAGATATATCATCAGTCATGAATCACTAAGGTATTTCTTTAGGCCCCAATGTGGTTGGGCTTACACAAAAAATATTAGTTTTTCTTTAGATTCAAAAGGGAAATTTTACCCCATACCCCTACATTAAAAAATTTTGGACCAAAATATCCTCGTATAAAAATTTATAATTTTTTTCATTTGTTCACCGGAAGACTTTTTGCAAGTCTTCCGGTTCATATTTTTTTCATTTGTTCACCTGAAGACTTTTTGCAAGTCTTCCGGTTCACATTTTTTTTCGTTTGTTCACCGGAAGACTTTTTGGAAGTCTTCCGGTTCATGTTTAAGATTTATTAATTTCATATAAATACCATTTTAGTAAATTTTTATCTATATGCTTAATATATAAAAATCCTATAAATAGAGAATTGTTTTTAGAAATATTTTCTATTTGCTATAATTATCATAATATTATCACATTAGTATTATATATTTAGAATTTGCAAACAAATCTTATTAAACTTGTAAATTTACCGTATTCAATATATTTAATCAAATGAAAACATATGTGATAAATCAATAATGTATTTTAATTTAAAATGATCACAATAATATAACTTGCAAAAAACAAAAACTAAATCGAACTTTCAATTAAATAAATCAACCAAATTAAAATATAAGTAATAATTTCACTTTATTTAATATTTTTAATAAAATAAAAATATAAGATATAAATAAATAATATATTTTATTTAAAGCAAGCACAATATAGAACATGCAAAAAAGTTATAAATAAAAAAAGATCAAACAAAAATGAAAAACAAATAATAAGTTTATATTCTTAATTCTTTTTAATTAAATAAAAATATGGGTAATAAAAAAATATTGTTTTATATTTATAATTATGTGAGTTCTAAAGTATAGATTAAATACTATATTCATAGTAGTATTCAAAATTAAATAATCAATAAAAGTATATCAGTCCTATAAATAAAACACATTATTTACATGTTCTATTATTGTGATTATTTTAAATAAAATACATTATTAATTTATTACTTATATTATTTTGCAAGTTAACTTATTGTGATCATTTTAAGTTAAAATACATTATTGATTTATCACATATGTTTTCATTTGATTAAATATATTGAATAATGTAAACTTATATCCTATATTTAAATTTATTTTATTTATTAATTTTCAAGATTAATAAGATATTTGAGAAAATTCTATGATTATGATCATTTAAAATAAATGATTTTAATCTCATAGTATTCTAATAATTATAGCAAATAGAAAATATTATGAAAATGATTCTCTATTTATAGAATTTTTATATATTAAGTATAATAGACAAAAATTCACTAAATTGGTCTTTATATAAAATTAATAAATCTTAAATATTAATTAAAAATTTAAAAAAAAAACATGAACCGGAAGACTTCCAAAAAGTCTTTCGGTGAACAAACAAAAAAAATATAAACCGGAAGACTTGCAAAAAGTCTTCCGGTGAACAAACGAAAAAAAATGTGAACGGGAAGACTTCCAAAAAGTCTTCCGGTAAACAAACGAAAAAAATATGAACCGGAAGACTTGCAAAAAGTCTTCCGGTAAACAAATGAAAAAAGTTATAAATTTTTATACGAGGATATTTTGGTCCAAAAAATTTTAGTGTAGGGGTATGAGTATAATTGTAGGGGTATGGGGTAAAACTTTTATTCAAAAGCCTAGAGATAATAGAGTCTAAGGTATTTATTTTTCACATATTTATCCTTCTTTATTCCCACTTTCTTACAACCATTCTTTTTTGTGCCTCTTTTACTTTTTGTATGCTTTAACTTTTTATTTTTTACTTTGATTTTTGTCAAAGCATTTTTCTTTCATTTCTATGCACCAGTACTACTTGAGTTTTTCTTTGAAACTTTTCCTTTTTATTTTTTCTCCACGACTTTTGTTTTATAATACCCTTGTGTTTTTCTTGCTCTCCTACCCTTAAGATAAGATAGTGAACATTGTTTTTCTTTTCAATTTTGGATAAGGGTTGTAACCTTGAAAGAACAAAATAATTTTTCATTGTACGACTCAAATGGGTTTGTTAAAGGATTCTCACCCTCACAAGGTAGGCTTTTTAGGTCAAGTAGTTTTTTCACTCAATACAAATAATGCCTTAATCCTTTCCATGAATTTAAAACATATCAAATAATTAGAAAGACTAATGCAAAGTCTACTTATTCATTATGCATAACTACTCTCAATATTTAGTAAAACACGAGGTCACACACTTCTCATTTGGGTAGGCTTTACAATTCCTGATTTATGTCAATTTATTTTCTCTTAACCATAGAAAAAAACAAACTTTTCATAATCGTGCTATTTTTTACAGATATCTAGGCATCAATTATGAATGACGCATTTAAAGAGAACAAAACATTTCTCTGTGCCTTTTGATCTCTGGCATTTTTTAGTCAACCTATTATGGGTGTTTCTATGCATTTTTTACTTTTCAAATCATTATCTGAATCATATGCAGACAAACTTCCTCAAGGAGTATTTTTTTCAAAATTTCAAAAAACTTCAGGAAAACTAACACTTTCTCATGAAAACAATTTAAAATAAACAATTATATGGTAGTTTGGATCATCATTGCATTCGACCCCCTACAAAAAAAATTATCATGTTCTCGGGCAACAAAAAATTTGAGTTTTGTAAAAATGTCCTCGCCCAGCCCCCACTTTCCTCTCTTAGCTTGTCTGTGTGACCAAGTTGTGTTAGGCGCACTAGGTGGCGCTTAACCCACCTCTGCATCAAACTACATTGGGTGCAACATATGTTATGCTTAGAGCGAACTTTATGATAGCAACATAACCTGTTCTTTTCTCAGTATTTTCTAAAATATAGATCTTAATGGTTTGATGTAGTAGCATAGAAAGTGTGTGGTGTTCATATGATTACAACTTAAAGCAACAAAGTCATAAACAAATCTAGGAAATAAATTAAAGCACTCACAAATTAAAAAAAAACCATTAAAACAAGTTTAAAAGAAACTCCATAGTTTAAAAGAAACTCCATAGCTTAAAGTTACTGATGTTCATTCATCATAGTCATATTCTTTAGGGTCTTCTTCATATTCTTTTGGATCGTCTTCTTCTTCCTCCTCTTCTTCCTCAATTGCTTATTAATTTCCTTTTCTACTACCACTTGCCCCATCATGTCCATTGCTTCCACCCCTACCAACATGCTCTGGTCTCATTCCTTCTAGATAGAATAACATATTTTGAAGCCATTGAAGTTATCTGTCGAATTCTTGTTGGGGTTACATGTGACGGAATGAGGAATTTGTATTTTGGATTTTAATCTCCAAATTACTCATGGATTCTTGTAAAGTGAGCAATCCTCTATGATAGGCATCGGTTATATTCCACTTATGAGTAAAGCATGTTTGCATGTTTCTATTGATTTCTTCTAAACCTATTGATTATTATTGGTTATGGTGCATTGGTGGGGTTGGTATTCTCCGGTTGTTGGCCCTATATTGTCGTGTCATGCAATAATGATGGACATATTCATCATCTATTAGACTCACTATACGATAATCATAGTGGTCAAGGAAATCAACTTCATATACCATACATAGAGGTATTTATATTGAATGCACAATTTCCTAAATCTTATTAGAAATAATTCTAGCCACATATAATTCCTACTTGTGAGATGTTGGATCGAACTCTAGTATTGTCGAAGGGTAGCTTCTGGTTTGACAGGAATTAAGCATGAGGTCGAAGTATGTTTGTATGTTGTTGTCGGAGTAATGCGTGTTGTAGTCGAAGTTTGTTCTAACATTCATTAGTCAATATTGCTAGGGTTGTTAGCATGTCGAATTAGGTCTTGCTTGTAAGCCCAATTGCTTAAGTTAGCTTGTACCCTAAGTTAGCTTGTAATGGGTAATTGTTGAAAAGCCCATTAGGTTAGTGTGCTATTTTTCTTATAAATAGGATGTTAGTTTCTCAATCTTGATATAAGGAAAAATAGGAAGATAAAATCCTAATTTCAAGAGAGAGAGGTTATTTTGTAATTCTTGTATACTTGTAATATTGTTCTAAGAGCAAGAAAGAATAGCAATTTATGACCAATCCTTGTTGTTTTACCTTGTTATCTTTGTTAACCCTAACCCTTGTGTGTTTCTTGATCATAAAGAAACCGTTTATATTTTGTTTCAAGACATCTGATTCACAACAAATTAGTGCGGTGAGCATGGAGAAGATGCCTTCAACAAAGTATGAGATTGGAAAGTTCACCGGAGTGAACAACTTCGGTCTGTGGCGCTTGAAGATGAAAGCCCTACTGGTTCAACAGGTTTGTTTGAAAGCGTTGAAGGGAGAGGTAGCCATGAACGCTGCATTAACGACAAAAGAAAAGACGAACACGATTGAGAAAGCCCGTAGCGCAATATTGTTGAGCCTTGGTGATAAGGTTCTTTGACATATGTCAAAGGAGACTACAACATCGGGATTATGGGTGAAACTTGAAAGTTTGTACATGACCAAATCTCTAGTGAGTCAACTCTACCTGAAGTAAGCTTTGTATTCATTCAAGATGAGTGAAGACAAAGTGTTGGCTGAGTAGTTGGATATGTTCAACAAGCTGATTCTTGATCTTAAAAATATTAATGTGAAGATCGTTGATGAAGGTCAAACATTGTTGCTACTGTGTGCTTTTCCCAGAACACATGCTCACTTCAAGGAAACTCTCTTGTATGGAAAGGAGTCTCTGACTTTTGAAGAAGTTCAATCAGCCTTGTATTCTAAGGACTTGAACAAACGAAAGGAGCATAAACCTTCGATGTTAGGAGAAGGTTTGGCCGTTAAGGGAAAATTCTTGTGAAAGGATGGTAAGTTTAACAAGAAGAAAGGTAAAAGTCAACAGAAATCTTATAGTGGCAAAACATCTAGTATTCAATGTTTTCACTGTAAGAAGGAGAGTCACACAAGAAAGGTGTGCTTGAAAGATCATGGAAGTAATGACAATGCAGCCATTGTTCAAGATGACTTTGACTCATCTGATGTTCTTGTGGTTTCAAGTGGCGACTCGAGAAAAGAGTGGATTATAGATTCAGGTTGCACTTGGCACATGACTCCAAATAGAGAATTGTTCGAGGAGTTGTGTGATCAAGATGGTGGATCTGTGCTGCTGGGAAACAACAAATCTTGAAAAATTGCAGGTATTTGATCTGTGAGACTCAAGCTCCATGATGGGTCAATAAGGTTATTGACTGGAGTCATGTATGTACCTGACTTAAAGAGAAATTTGATTTCTCTTGGTGAATTCGACAGAAAGGGATACATTTTTCAAGGAGAGAAAAGCATCCTAAGAGTCATGAAGGGGTTGAAGGAAGTCTTGAGAGGCGTGAAGAAACAAGGCTTGTATACCCATGAGGCTGAGGTTGTAAGTGGTTCGACAAATGTTGTATCCACGAAACCTGTGTCGAAGACAGAATTATGGCACATAAGATTGGGCCATGTTAGCGAAAGAGGCCTGGTCGAATTGGGGAAGCAGAACCTGCTAGGAGGTGACAAAGTTAAAAAGTTGGAGTTTTGTGAATCTTGTGTATTTGGTAAATCCTGTAGGGAGAATTTTAACAAAGGCAAGCAAAGAACACATGGATCCCTAGATTATATTCATGTTGATCTTTAGGGGTCTGCAAGGAATCCTTCACACTCAGGTGCAAGATATTTTCTATCCATCGTTGATGACTATTCCAGAAATCTATGGGTATTCATTTAGAAAAAGAAGGATAAAACTTTTGAGAATTTCAAAAGTTGGAAGATTCTGGTCGAAACTCAAACTGGCATAAAGGTTAAGAGGTTGAGAACCAAAAATGGCCTTAAATTCTGCAACGAAGCGTTCGACAGTTATTGTGTTGAGTTTGGAATTGCAAGGCATAAGACTGTAGCAGATACTCCTCAACAAAATGGATTAGCTGAGAGATTCAATTGAACAATCCTTGAAAGGGTTAGACGTATGTTGGTTAATGTTGGATTGAAAAAGGTGTTTTGGGTGGAGGTTGTTTCAACAGCAGCTTACCTAATAAATAGATGTCCCTCAACTGCCATGGGAATGAAGACACTTAAAGAAGTTTGGTCGGGACATCCATCTAGTCTCGATAGACTGAGAGTATTTGGTTGTGTGGCCTATGCTCATATTAGGCAAGACAAGGTCGAACCTAGAGCTCTGAAATGCATGTTCATGGGATACCTTGAAGGAGTCAAAGTTTATAAGCTATGGTGCCTAGAGCCAGTTCATAGGAGGTGTATCACCAGTCGATATGTAGTTTTCAAAGAAGCATATATGGCTTTCAAGAAAACGGATGATGCTGACGAAGAGCTGGAACAAGGAGAGATTCATGTTGAGTTGGAGCATGTTGATGTTGAATTGCGTACCCTAGATGAAGTCGAAGAAGACACAGAAGATGTTGTCGAAGATGAGGAGATTTATAATGACTACCTACTAGCAAGAGACAGGTTGAGGAGAGTCATTAAGGCACCTCAGAGACTTGGGTATGCAGATCTTATAGCTTATGCCTTAATCTCTGCAAGTGAGGTTCTAGATGAAGAACCTAGAGACTATAAGGAAGTTATGAGTAGTCAAAATAAAACTGAATGGCTAAAGGCCATGGATGATGAGATGAAATCTCTTCATGATAACAGTGCCTGGGAACTGATCAAGAAACCTGCTAGAGCCAGGTTAGTCAACTATAAATGGATTTTCAAAGTTAAGGAAGGAATCGAAGGAGTGGCATCGAAGAGATACAAGGAAAGATTGGTTGCTAGGGGGTTCACTCAGAAAGAAAGTGTCGACTTTAATGATGTGTTCTCTCATGTTGTGAAGCACGGATCCATTTGAATGTTGCTTGCCACAGTGGCACATTTCGAAGTTGAACTGGAATAGATAGATGTGAAGATTGCGTTCTTGTATGGTGATTTAGATGAAAAAATCCTGATGAGGAAACCTGAAGGGTATGTCGAAAAAGGGAAGGAAGATTATGTGTACAAGCTGAATAGATCCTTATATGAACTAAAAAAATCTCCTTGGCAATGGAATAGGAGATTCAACAAGTTCATGGCACGCATAAGTTTCATCAGAAGTCAGTTTGACCATTGTGTTTACTTCAGATTTCCACCGGGTAATTCATTTGTTATTTTGTTGCTCTATGTAGATGATATTCTAATAGCAAGCAACAATGTCGAAGATGTAATAAGGGTGAAGTCTAAACTCAATAAGGAGTTCGACATGAAGGATCTGAGAGTTGCATCTAGGATTCTTGAGATTAACATCCGAAGAGATAGAAAGCAGTCGAAATTATGCTTATCTCAAGAGGCATACCTATGGAAGATTCTCAAAAAGTTTGGTATGTCAAATTCAAAGCCTATTGTGACTCCGACAAACCCTTAATTCAAGCTGAGTATAGATCAATGTCCCAGCACTGATGTTGAAAGAACTTATATGAATAGAATTCCATATGCTAACATAGTAGGTTCTTTGATGTATGTTATGGTCTGTACTAAACCTGGCATAACATATGCAGTAAGTCTTGTAAGCAGGTACATGACAAATCCTGGAAAGGTTCACTGGCAAGCATTGAAGTGGATTCTAAGGTATATAAATAGGTCTCTGAATAGAGTCCTAATTTATGGTAGAGACTTGGGTGAAGATAGTAAAGCAGCAATCGAAGGATATATCGACTCTGAATATGTAGGTTGTATGGATTCTAGAAAATCTATTTATGGATATGTGTTCACTATGTTTGGGATAGTAATCAGTTGGAAAGCTACACTTCAGAAGGTCGTTGCCTTTATCAACCACTGAAGCAGAATATATCGCCCTAACTGAAGCTGTGAAGGAAGCATTGTGGCTTGAAGATTTTCCAAAGGAGCTGAAACTTCAAGGTCGAGTTATCACTGTTAAATGTGATAGTCAAAGTGCAATACACCTGTCAAAGAATTCAGCCTATCATGAGCGAACCAAGCATATTAATATGAGGCTGCATTTTGTCAGAGGGGTAATCGAGTGTGGAGAAGTCCAAATGTTGAAGGCTTCGGCAGATCATAATGTTGCTGATATGATCACCAAGATGTTGCCCAGTTGCAAGTTTTTCCACTGTATGCAGTTGATAAAGCTGCATGAAGAAAGCTAGTTCCTTATTATTATAAAGTTAGATACAAGGTGGAGATTTGTGAGATGCTGGATTGAACTCTAGTATGGTCGAAGGGTAGCTTCTGGTTCGACAGGAATTAAGCATGAGGTCTAAGTATGTTCGCATGTTGTTGTTAGAGTAATGTGTGTTGTAGTCGAAGTTTGTTCTAACATGCATTAGTCAATATTGCTAGGGTTGTTAGCATGTTGAATTGGGCCTTGCTTGTAAGTCCAATTGCTTAAGTTAGCTTGTACCCTAACTTAGCTTGTAACGGGTAATTGTTGAACAGCCCATTAAGTTAGTGTGTTATTTTTCTTATAAATAGGATGCTAGTTTCTCAGTCGTGATATAAGGAAAAATAGGAAGATAAAATCCTAATTTCAAGAGAGAGAGGTTTTTTTGTTATTCTTGTATACTTGTAATCTTGTTCTAAGAGTAAGGAAAGAATAGCAGTTTATAACAAATCCTTGTTGTTCCTTGGTGTTTTATTTTGGTATCTTTGTTAACCCTAACCCTTGTGTGTTTCTTGATCATAAAGAAACCATTTATATTTTGTTTCAAGACATCTGATTCACAACACTACTAAAATTGACTAAATCTGATGAGGTGTGTCATTTGTCTTGTGGATGAGGTATTTAATTTAGGAGTGACATTATGAAGGAGAAAAATTTACCATATATGAACTTCTCTGGTAAGGTTAGATTTCTTGAAGTTAATATGCTTACTTGACCAACATATTTCATATATTTCATGCTCAATACAGATGTTAGTGGATATTCTATCATAATTTCAATTGTTTCCATGAACCTCCCATGAGAAGACATTCAATCCTCCTTGAAGTGAATCGCAAGGATATTTAAGGTAATCATGTATAGTGTATCAGTCATATGGATTTGTTCTTCCGCTCACCCATGATGTTCTTTCCATTAATGCATATTCTCTTGCGAGCTTGGAATTAGCATAGAAATCCCTGAGGATTTCTACATTAACTTCATCTGGAGGGTTTGCAAAAAACTTCCATCTTCTGTTAACTTTTTCACGTATGAATTTAGATAATTCTTCTGAGTCTTCCATTTGAACTCTTCTTTCAGCCACCAATTGTCTACTCCTAAGTTCTTCAAAAACTTCTTCGTGCTTCAGAATTTTGAATTCATTTATATCATATGGCACTCTCGAGGATTCTTTTACGGAATGTCTCTTTCGTCCAATAACAAATTTCTTTAGGGTCATCTTCATAAAAACATATGAACATATATATTTTTTATTGTGGTTAATTCAACGTTAAACATGGTAGACTTCTACTCTTGTGCACACTATTTTGTTTTCATATTCTCATTGGACGAGGCTCATAGCTCGCCTAGCGCGACAATTTTTTTCAAACCATTTTTTGTATTTTTGAGTATAAAATTAGTATAAGAGGATATGCAAGCGATGTTTTTGATGTTTCATCCTAGGAAACATCAATATGAACTGAGGATTTCATCATTAGTGGCATACATGGTATGATCGTTTACTATTTCTTATGTTCAAAGATATAACTAAGTAAAGAATGAATAGTTCACAAACCTTGCTTGAGGTTTTTGAATTGATGGTTAAGATTGAGAGAAGATGAACTTGGTATTTTAGTTTCTTTAACAATGATGATGCAAGTTATTTTCAAAAATATGAAGAAACAAGTTACTAACCTTTGGACTCAATACTTTTTAACATGCAAATAGTACAGGTTTGTTGGGGACTGTGTAATGTCAGAATCAGTACCTCTCTGGTACTATTCAAGATTTGTGTTCTCGCTAGGTGAGCTTTTAGTCATACTAGTTGAGAGGTGACTAATCCTTGGGCGTGCTAGTCGCAGAATGGTCTGCCCATTTTTCTCTTAGCGAGCTTGTCCTCTAGTTGACTTTGGCTTAGTTTCTATGAAAGTATTTTAAAGAGAAAATGATTAAACTAAAACCTAGGGAAGGAAAATTCTAAAATGTTGTTGGATTGCCTCACTACAAGTGCTTTTTTAATGTCAGTAGCTTGACAATGATTGGTGCATGACACCTATTACCTTGTAATTTACCTCACAGTCTTTAATTATGACCTAGACTTATCATTTGTCCATATCCACGAGTATCCTCGCAGTTTCCATGAAATTTATTCCCAATATGAAAGGTATTTTTGGGTCTGCCTTGACATCTAGTATCACAAAGTCTATAGGAAATAAATGGTCATCAACCTGTATCATCTTCCATTTGCATATCTGCTACATACAACTTTTACCTAAAAATATCCAATTCTATCTACTACTTAAAGTGGCATAGTATTGACATTTGCATCTATATTAATAAGTGTTTTTCCAGTTTCCATATTACCTATAGAGACAAGTAATACTACTACTCCAGGGTTAGCTTCCTTCTTGGGTGGGTCCTTCAACCTTTCTAAGCAGGCTTCATCATGCATTTCTTCTTTTTTTGAATCTTATGCTCCTTATTCCTTGGCCTTCACAACAATTTTATCATCCCAAACAACAACATTGCAATTTTCCTTTGGACTATTCTTGGTAGTTAAATTCAATGTGTGTTTTAAGTGTAGGGGAGAGAATCATTGCTTTATTTTGTTTTCTTTGTTTTGTTTTAAATTTTCTTTTGTTTTGGTTTTGTTCTTAAATTTAAAAAAAAAAAATTGTTTTACTTAGAAACACAATTCATCTTTTGAAATTTTTAGGCTATAGATTAATTTGAGGTTAAATTATGGAGACTTAGGAAAAATTCATAAGATTGATACCGTTTTAACACCTTAAGTCTCCCGAATATGGAAATCGATTTAAATACTTGTTATGATATAGCCTTGAGTTCTCATCCTTTAATAGCTCTTAAGTAGTTTATCTAGCAGTCAACACCATCTAGGAATGACATACTAAGTAATTAAGCTAATGCAAATAAGTGAATGATCTGGTGCTTAATAAGAAATCTAAAGGAATCCGCCTTTTAAGTTAGGTGACTCATCAATACATCTTCATACACATTCTTCCATTGTTATACTTATGCATTCCTACATTTTATTTGAGTATTTTTACTATTTTAATATGTTTTTATATTTAAGTTTGTTTTTACCTTTATTTTATTTTTGCAGCTTATTTTCAGCATTAACAGTAATTTGATATTTGTCCACTGTTTAGATCATAACTGGAGCTTCGAGAACCGGATTGACGCAGTAAAGGGAAGCGACACTCGGATGTCGTATCGCAAGAATTCTTGTATTATTTAAACCAACTAAGTAACGGTTTATGGGGGTTTGAATTTTGATTAAAAGAAAAATATAGCAAATAAGTGATTAAAATAAGTGATTATTAAATAAGTTGATCTACTGTTTCAGTTTCCGACTAATCATTAGTTTTTTTCCTAACTAATTCCCTAAGCGGCTTCGATATCTATTCGATTTCAATATCAAATGACAAGCGCACTAAGATATTAAACAGATTGACATTCCTATATTATGAATTAAGCAAACGGATAAACACAATCGTGAATTAAGCAAACACGATATAGAAACGCGATTTAACGACTAAGCGACGTAAAAAGCAATTAAAAGTTAGGAATAAAATCATACGAATTAAATCAAAACATTCCACAAAATAACATATTAAGAAAATGCAATTTCATAAAAATAGAACTGAAAGAGAAACGAAATTGAATTGATAGAATAAAAACCTCAAAGCGTTGGAAACGCGATTACAGTAGATCGACTCCGGATAATTAGTTCTTCATCTTAATCGTACAAAAGCAAAAAGTAAAATCAATGAAAAGAAGGTTCTCAATAGTAGAGAGGCTGCTACTAGGTATAGCGAAGCATCACAAAATCCTATTCTAACCCAACTGGGTCAAAAAACATAAAAAAAAACCGGCCCAAAATTAAATATTCCTTATGGCAGAATTCGGTTCCTGACTTCAACAAATTTTTCGAGCCTTGTACACTCTGAATCAACTTCTTCCTAAAACATAAAAGTTGTATCTCTATGTCTTAGCTTTCCAAAGCCTATTAGAATGCGTCAATCCGGTTCTCGAAGCTCCAGTAATGATCCGAACAGTGGACAGATATCAAATAACTATTAATACTGAAAATAAGCTGCGAAAATAGAATAAAGGTAAAAACAAACTTAAATATGAAAACACATTAAAATAGTAAAAATACCCAAATAAAATGTAGAAATGCATAAGTATAACAATGGAAGAATGTGTATGAAGGTGTATTGATCAATGGCCCACTTATACTTCAAGGTTTTTAATGTAGGCTTCGGTATTTTTATGGTTGTCCATAGACACTTTCATAAACTGATTGAGTGTATACTTCAACTTTGTCACTTTGTCAGATAGAGAAGGTGTTTGTGAATAATGGTGAAAAGGTTGTATATTGGATGAACCACCTTTGAATCACCATCCTTGATTGAAATTATTATTGTGGGAAGTTTTTGTTTTGATATTGTTCAGGCTTTTGATTGCATAAATAGTTTAATTCCCCACCAGTGGAGTAAAAAATCTGATTGGATGATCTCTGTTGCAGAGCTCAGATAATGAAATCTTTCTCTATTGAGGTACTTCATGAATTTCCTTTAGTTGTTGCGACACCTTTGACAATTGTTTAGTTAGTTCATCCATCATCTGGCTTAAGAACTTATATTGAGCAAGCATGGTATCATTGGTATTCAGTTTTATGATATCATTCTTTCTTTAAGCGGGCTCTCTATTGTGTTGTCCTTGATGATCATGAAGCTTCATACGCTTAATTATTACATGTACATGTTTGGCGCTTTTGGACATTGAGAAACTCCAGCAGTAGTATCTAGCAACAACTTAGGTTTGTTGCTGAAGTCCATTTTTGAAAATGTGTATTTGCATGAGTTTGTTAAAACCATTGTGTGTACATCTTCTCATGATAACTTGCAAGCATATGGAAATGTCGAAGTAGTAAAAAGAGTTATTATCCTCAAAGACCAATGTTCATTTAACAATTTTTATCGTATCGATGTTTATCTAAGACTATATAATATACAGTTTATTTGCACAAAAAGGTGAAAATATTGATTTTTATGAATAATAAAAATAAGAATCTATGACTATGATTTTTTTCCCCAACTTCACTCATACAAATTTTCGTATGGACTATAACGAGAATTGTGATTTTTGTAAAAAAATACTAAAACTAGTGGCAATGCCCACTTTCATCGGCGCGCTACTTGAAACTCATAATTCATCTACTTTCAAAATATTATTTGTAAGTTTAGAAACCCTTTATAAAGGAAAAATCAATTTCTTAATTGACTTATAAACACTTTCAAAATTTTAGAACCAATTGCCTGAAATTTTAAATCAGACATCACTTATCCTCTTTCGGCGCATAAACAATATCCCTGCGTTCCTACTTTCGTAGTGAATGTTTTTCCTTTTTAAAACAAAAATTACATAAAAAAATATCATTCTCATTTCAATTGATACTTAGGAAACTTTCACAAGGTATGTCGGTATGATAGTCCTCATGCCTCCGACTCTAAAACGAACTACTCAGGCATGGCTAACCATAAAACAACATAAATATAATAATAAGCATTCATTATGTTTGCAATAGTTACAATAGGAGAAATAAATCTTGAATGTAAAATAAAAATAACTTGAATGAAAAGTGCTTCAATGGAGTCTTTGAGTACAGCAGTGCAACGCTTTGACAGGATTTTAAAATGCAAAGGAATTAACAAAAACAATATGAAAGCTGAAATCTAGTACAAAGTGGTGTCTTTTCCTCTTGCTATGATAGTCATTCATAGGCATAAACACCTAATTATAACCATAAATTTGTGTAAATGGCCTTCATGAGGTTTTATAATAAAAATATAATAGTTGGAATGTGAAAAAACCAAGTGAATCAGCAACAGAAAAAGGAATTTGAGGTTGCCTGATGAGTCATTGCGGCTAGGCCATAATACTCTCATGTGTGGAGTATGAAGGATTTTGGAAGGTGGAAGGAAGGGTGTCTGTTATGGGCCATAATTCCCATTACGGACAGCTCATAATGGGCTCTGATTTTTGTACGAAAGACCCTTCCTTGGAGTCTATGATACATACTTTGTCCTTTTTGTTCCTTTTTTTGTCTCAGTTGGTCTTTGCTACCTGAAATGCGTATACAATGCACAAACCCAAGTAAAAACAAACAAAAATTAAGCTTAAACTAAAATTATACAACCATAAAACTTACACAAAAGTATCCTAAAAAGTCATTGATCAAATCCTCCCATACTTGAGTCATTGCTTGTCCTTAAGCAATATGGCTTGTGTTGAAATAATTTAAGTAAAGTTATCAGTTTTCAAAGAAAATTCCATGAAATATAGATGAAGATACTCCTACAATAACTTGTGTTTTGATCGGCTAGAGCTTAATTCGTCTTGCACTCATTTGATCCTATGGGTCTTGCAGGAACACAAACTAGAGTCTCCCTCAAAAACACCAATTCCAGTATGGATTTGACTATAAGTCTCAATACTCAAATCTCTCTTCCTTTTAAATGCATAAAACTATCAATTTTAAGGCATATATCTTATTACACCAGAAAATCTTGGCTGAGGAAATACTTTTATAATTTATTCTCAACAATTTGAACAAACCGGTGTTTGGGAAGGTCAACCTTTTTAGGGTGTACTCGACTTGCTCTGATTAGCCGTTATTTATTTTGCACGTATATATCTACATTTTTACACTTTTTTCATTTTCTTACAATATTGGGGATCAACCACCATTGGGTTGAGTAACTAGGTGAGGGTTACCCAACTTAGTAGGTGTAATTGCCTTTTATTGCCCATTTACTTCATCTTTTTCATTTTTTTGTTTTCCTCGGTCGATCAATACATAGTGTTCATATAATAATGTCAGACCAAATCATGTAAACTACTCAGAAGATACTCACATATTATAGAAACTACAAGTCAAATCGAGTTAGAATGAGTTTAATTGGGAGGCTCTAGGTGTTAGGACACAACCAATTTATCAAATTTGTTCATAATCCTTAACCTTAAGTATCTCTTCCCATAAACTTAATATACTTTCTCTACATGTACAATCAAGACTCTTCAACCCATGAGAGTTTCTTCTTTCACAAACACCATTGGGCTTAATTTCAAGTTGATGTTTGATTTGAATTAGTCATATGCTTAATTTGAATCAAACTTTAAAACACTTATTTCAAATTTTCTAACTTGTGATTCAAGACACACAAGATTTTGACTTTGGTTCATATCTAATTTATTGAATGAGATGACAACTCAAGGTACAATTCTAATCAAATAAATTAATAGTACATGATAACATCTAAATTACAAACAATAACAAATCAAATTATGAATAGTTTAAATTGAACAGAACATCACAATAAAGATGATACCAACTGAGCAACTTTATGTACTCTTTCAAGGTCTTTTTCTTCCTTTTTAGAATGGTGTTGAGCATCACCATTATCTTCAGTTGACACTTTCAGGAGGTGAAATGTGACGTAAATACTTTGCAAAGTTTCCTCTAATGCTTGATAGATTTTTCCTCCAAACATTTGAATCAAATCATGGAAACTCCTTGTAATGTGAGAACGAAAAGCTTGCATTTTACTACGTTATTGGCTTGATGATAGTCTAAAAACGTTGTCCACATGCTCGTCAGGATTCCCAATCTCATAATATGTCTCTAGCCTTAGGGGTTTATCCTAATACCATGCGATAATTCACTTCATGATCCTTTTTATGAATGGGTTCCATCGAGGATTAGAAACTATTTACTCATGAAAGTTATGTTTCTGCCTCTTTCGTGGCCGACAGGGAGAGGGAAGCCTTCTTGGCTAAAAGTCAACATATGGTGTACGGTTGCTACCTCTACCAACTTGAGTCATGTGGAGGAGATGGATTTTTATGGCGAAGAAATTAGATATATTTGGTAGTTCATGAATTCTTGATGGTTGCAAACCAGTGTCAGCGAACACATTCACCAAAATTCCTTCTGATTGGATGTGTTGTAAGACCTGAAATTATAGAGAATTTTAAGTGTTAAAACACCAAATAAGTAAGATTAGACTTGTCCATCTTAACAATACTCCATAGTATTTTTGTATGCTTTTAACTTATATGATTCAGTAAGCCTTTCTTAGGGACAGAGTAACCCTTTATCATTTGAAAAATACTTTGCATGGTATCTTCAAGTGAGATGCAGTTTTTCCAACAAGTGAATCCCCAAAGAGTTCCTTATTTATCATCTTAATAGTAATATTTTCTTATATGCATGGTTTATTTCAATTCAATCATTAACATATTTGAAATTATAACTGTAACACCCTAAACCCTAAACATTTAATTTAAAAATAATGCAAAATTATAAAATACGAGAAAGGGTGCTACATTTCTCAACATAACATTCACAAATCACAGTACGGTGGAAAATAAACTTCAACACAACTTCAATTATCTCATAAATAAAAATAAACTTCATTTGATCATAAAAGAGTTAATTCAACAGCTCACTGAAAAACAGAATAAGATATTTCCAACCCAGTGTTACCCTATCAGAGCGACACACGAAAAACTAAATAATACAAAAAGATTTAAAAAAATGAAGAGTGTCAACTATGTCATCCTCTAATACAAGCAACAACTAAAGCTCCTCGGTCTCTACCTGAGTATCCGCACCATAAGCGTAAAGAACAACACAGAAACAAATAGGGGCAAGAATACATTAACATATGTTAACGCTGCATAAAACAACAAGGATAATGCAATTAGTATAAATAATCAATCATACAATTCATTCATAACCATAATCATTCACAAATGCAATTATGTATACAATGTATTTATCTCCTCTACTCCAATGCAAGTGCTACCAAAATTTGGATATTCATAAGTGTGTTACTGAATCTTCCAACTTGTCATTGAACCGAAGTCTTAACTCGTCATTGGACCGAAGTCCTACTCGTCACTAAACCGAAGTCCTAACTCGTCATTGGACATAAGTCCTACCCGTCTCCAATATACATGATGCAAGAATGGTACACCAATATATGCAATACTCGTCTCAACCTCCAACTCCAATACTCGCCATTGGTTCCTCTTGAACCTAAAACTTAGCGTAAATCATCGCCAATGCAACATCATGTCAATGGTTCCACTGAACCAAAACATCTCAGTATAAACTTAATACTTTTTCTCTTCATGAGACATTCATCATAATCTCAACAAAATAATTAAAAATATATAATTTCTAATCAATACTCATCAAACGATATCAAACAACATCAAACGGTATCCTTCATGCTTAAACACTCATATCATGAATAATTTTCTCTACCCCCTTACCTCGAATTCGTGGAATAACTTGAAATTTTGCCTATGGAAACTCTTTTTCTACTCTTGCTTTTATTCTTAACTCTACTGACAAATTATTTTTAACAAACAACCCCCTCATTCTATTTCTCTTTTCTATTTAAATAACAACCCTATTTTTATTTTTATTAATTCTAATAATTCCCTCAACTTTCAATGATTCTATTCACCATTTCAATTTAATTAAAAACTTAGTTTTCTTCTCCAAAACCATAATTTCTCATTTTCTCGATTATTTTAAATAAATAAAAATTATAATAATTTTTAGTAAAAACTCAACCATCTTTAATAATACTAATAAAATAATTTAAAGCATTCTAAAATCAATTTAAAATAAAATAATCAAAATCATAGTGTTATAATAACAACCAAAGTTTGAGTAATTTTATCTGGGACACACAAGATTTTTGAGTTAACTTTGTTAAAAAATATAGTTGCAAACCTCGAGGTCTCTTTAGCCAAATTAATCTATTCGTAAACCAACATTAGTTATTTTTTGTTTTATTTGTATAACATTGAAGTATTTTTAAAATAACTAATATGGTTTGAGGAGAGTTGGCATTCTCCCCTAAACTCCTCCATACGATCTCTCTCCATTCAGATGAAAGATCAAGATTGTAAAAATGCAAGAAATGTTGAGAACATGTGTAGATCTATAATGAGAGAACGTGAGAAAAAATACAAAAATGTAAGAGATTATGAAGGAGTAAATAGATAAGAGAGAGGAAATCATTACACTTGAGTAATTTGGATTGGTAAAATCAACAAATCTATCAAACCTATGTAAACTCTTTGATTTTTGTTGAGCAAAAAAAGTTAAGAAATATTACAAATCTAAATGATATTATAGAATAGAAGGTAAATCAACATAACAATATACCTTTGAGATACTTTTATGATGATCCCTTCAGAGAATAATAATCTATTTAGGCTACTTCTAGCCCTTTCATCTGAACTTATCCAAGTATATTTATTATCTATAGGTTGAATATCAATTCATTTTATTAATTCTATGATTGGTTTAAACTATTCCATTTCAGAAAGGTTAATATTAGAATTTATACCTACCATTTCTTTAGTATTTTTTACTGAATTAAAGTCTCCTCCCACAATCCATTCCACAACACCTAATGTATTTTTCCGTTCAATAATTTAGTCCACATAAGTCTTTATAGAGCGCTTGAACTCTGACGAAGTCTCTAAAGTTGAATAGAAAGTCAATTACCCTTAATCTCTATATTGTGATGATGCCTCCAAATTGACCATTTGAATCCAATGCTACCCATTCTATTTTTATATTTTTTCACATGTTTGTCACCATCGATTTCTGCATTAATTAAACATTTGTTTCTTGAATAAATAATAAATCAGCTAGTTCTTTGGCTAGAATATGGCTTAATATTTTCCTTTTAAAAGAGATGTCGCACTCACGAATATTGATTAATGGAATTTTCATGATGATCTCTTGTAAACAAAAGACATTATTTACCCCTAAAAAAACATTTAGGTTATCTTTAAAAATTAGTCGCATAATAGGTCCAAAGACATAATTCATGGATAAACTTTAGAGCATTTGCTATATAGATTCTCAAAGATTTCAACTAGAATGTATTAAAAATAAACATAAAAAATATAGAATATAGAATTCTAATTGGAGTTAAAAAGATACTATTGACACTTCATTCTTAAGTTTTTCATATCATTATTCAACATGACACGTCATAAAAGAAATTCTAAATTTCTTTAAAATACAAACTATATTTTGTATTTAGAAATAAAATACTAGAGCAGCATAAATAAATTTGAATATATATCTTTGTTGTTTTATGAAAAATTAGCTTTGATAACATTTTACTAATGAAATAGGAGTGTGTGAGCAGAATGAATTAAAGAATTATATCCTTATATGAAAATAAAGATTGAAACAATTACTCAACATGGCCCGTTAGCTCAGTTGGTTAGAGCGTGGTGCTAATAACGCCAAGGTCGCAGGTTCGAGACCTGCACGGGCCAATTATTTTTATGTCAATTTAACGTTTTTTGTGACAAAAATGTAAAACTACGCCGTTGCCGGGGATCGAACCCGGGTCACCCGCGTGACAGGCGGGAATACTCACCACTATACTACAACGACTTATGTGTACTTTGATTTCAATCAATATATATTAATTCAAACTTTTCATTCTGTAATTAACCAATCAATACCCAAAGTATTCATTTTGTAATCAAAAAAATATAAATGATCAAATTTATTTTAGAAGATTACTGCATACATATCAAAACCATTTTTTTAGTACACCACAAATTCATTATATCTAACCTATTAAGCTCTTATGCACGGGCAGATCCACGTAGCCGACTTCGACAAACTCTATTAAATATATTGTTATATATAAGTTGTCCCAACATATACTATACATCATATATTTCATGAGTATTGCTCTTACAACTTTGTATACATAGTTTTTATCCCTGCAACTTAAAATTTCTGGATCCATAACGTGATGGTTCATAGTTATGAACAAGTAGCTAGACCATCTTGTGGTAATAAACTCCTTTCTTGATTCAATATTGTCTCCCTAACTGCCATATATAAAATTATCCATGAAGAAGAGTAGATATCCACAGAACCCCACAAATATGTAGGGTTTGGACTTGCAGGGCAAGATGTAATCAAATCCAAAACTGAAACTGGTTTAATATTTTGTGGAAAATTGAATGCTAAGTTATCAACTTTGTGTTCATAAATCTTGCCATTTTTGTCCAACTTATATTTTGAAGTGCCTTGAAATTCTCCTTTTGCTTCCCAAGGGACGCGCGGCACGCCTTTAAGGTTCCACCTAATCAATATCACATTCTTTGAAGGTTGCCACACTCTGTAAACATCGAGTGATATCTCATGAAACAAGAGTTTTCCATGAAACCTCAATGCCCAGAAGATCAATTTGTACTTTTCAATTCCAATAAATGTGTTCAAGGGGTCCAAAAATGTTATATCATCCCTAAAAAATTATCAAATTTCAATGAAAAAAGGAATGGAGATGATAAAAGTTAAAACATTAATCGTAAAATTACCTATAGATGTCATAATTGAGGTCTTTGATGAAGATCATAGGCATGTCTTCACGGAGAGTTCTAACCGCAAGTCCAAGGTTGACATAGAATTCATCTTTTGGAAGATGCTGTTGATGTTTATCTTGAATACTTGTAGGTGTGTTGACTTGTGAAGAAGAGGCTGGGGAAGTTGAAGATACAAGAAAATGAGAAGTGGGTTTTGGGTGTGAAAAGGTTTGATGAAGAGGTCTGTCTTTGGATTTAGATTGAGTGTGAAGATAAGGTTGGAGATTTGGTAAAAGAAAAGCCATAAACTTTTTAATGTTTCAATGGTTTCCAAAGATACTATTAATTAGGTTGTTAGAGAGTTGAGATTTGTAAGATGATTGTTCTGTTTTGTGTTTGAGTTTGTGTGATGAAGCAAATGAGACTCTTGTTGTTTACTTTGTTTTTTTGTGTGGCTTTGAATGTGGAAATGAGATTGGCATGATAGAAAGAAAGATTCTCATTGGTCATTGCATTTTTATTATATTCTCCCTCTCAATTAGGGACTAATTATTTTATGAAAAAATAGATAATTGAAGTCTGTTAATATCGACACGTCTGAAAAAAAGATGTGTCTATTTCCGTGTTAGACACCGACAGCGCTGAAACTTTTAATTACGTTCAGTTAGTTAATTTTTTCAAAATATTACCAATATCAACGTGTCAGTGTCTTGTCTGATGTCGATCTATAGATAGAAACACAGCCTGGTGTTTAAGAAACTAGAAAGAGGATCCTTCCTAAAGGGAATTCTGAAATGGATATTCTTAAAGATTCTTACTTCTTTTCAGGAGTCAATACAAAGAGGGAGCACATTCCTTTTTCAAGATACCTTGCATTTAAGCATCTTTTTTGTTTTGTTTCTATTATCATAACAGTTTCCTCTAATCAAATGTCATCTTCTCTGCCTCATGTCTGTAAGACTCAAACAACTCAGAAGAAAGGTATCGCTCGCCGAAACTAGGGAACACCACCTGCACCGACCAAAACGAGTCGTCTGTTATTTGAAACATCAAGTATTAATGAAACAAAGTTGAAGGTGTATTTTTAATGCCAAATAGTTTCATAACTCTTAATATATCATTCCAGAATTATTTTTGGAATTGTTGAGAGGTGCGTAAACCTACGGCGATGAGTTTGCCGGAATTTTCTGGCCTCTTTCCCAGTTTTATTGCTGCTGCGGCTGCTGCTCCAGACGATATCCCAACCTAAAATATCATTTCAACACATAAAAATGGAATAAGACAAAAACAACTTAAAAACAAGTCATAAGTTGTTTTTATAAGCTCTTTCAAATAGTCTTACAAGTGTTTATAAACTCAAATAAATCAGTTCAAACATGCCTTTAAGTAATACTTGATGATTTTAAGAAATGGAGTATAAATTTATAACCATGGCCATACCAGCAAACCTTCTTTTAGTGCTAACTGTTTAGCAGTTTCTATAGCTTCTTCACTTGTAACCGGAATAATTTCATCAAGTAGATTAACATCCAGCACATCAGGAACAAAGCCAGCACCAATTCCCTGAATCAGATGCATGCCTTTAACATAAACACGTAACACATCCGGTTAGTATATCGCCGTTCAGATGTCAATCTGAAAGTAAATACCGAATGATTGCCTAGTGAAAAAAAGACGAATAACTAATGGAATTTGAGTATGTAGTTCAACAAGCTGACTAGTTAGTATAAATGTTTCTAAAATTAAAGCATGATTGAAAAAGCATAACATTTGGTTTGCTAGATGCAATGAATTTTCTTCTCTGTAGACGAAGTGGTGATAACCACTAGAAATTCATATACACAACCCTGAGTACCAGGGTTCGAACACTGGTGATGACGTCCAACCTAGCAATGAGTTAGGATTTTCAGAAGATACCAAAAGAATTTTAGGAAGAAAATACTACGAGTTAAAGGAGTTGTAGGAGAAAATACAAACATAAGAACTATTAATAGGAGAATTTGACCTGGCTGTCCTCCACTCAATACTGCACTTTCAGCTGGTTCCACTCCATAGACCTAAATGAAAACACACAACATTAGCATCTTAAAGAAAATTCCAACTTCAAAAGAATTTAAATTATCTTCCCTCCACATATAAGCATTTCATGTGACATAAAAATGAACCTTGATTTCCGGGTTTCGCTCCTTGAGGAATTTCCCAGCACCTGTTATTGTACCACCAGTTCCTACAGCTGCAACAAGAGCAGCAACTTTCCCTCTAGAGTCTCTCCATATCTCAGGGCCGGTAGTTTCATAGTGAATCTACAAGTATGTGACAAAAGGCTTTTTATGAGGATGTTAAACCTCCGTCCTACAACAAGTGACACATTTACAAAAATAAAAACATCTTAAAACGAGTGACTTTTAATTTTCAACATAACATTAATTTTTCTTTTCAATTGGACACTGAAGTAATACTATGTGCATCGCTCCGAAGTCAATATTCTCCACTTTATAACACCAATACTTGATAAGGTTAATTCAGCAAAATTATCTTTCATTTACAAAAAAAAATTATGTGTAAAATAATCAAGTATATCACTCATTGTGAGACAAATGGAGTTACTTACAGCATTACAACACCTCAAGATGAAATTACCTTTGGGTTTGCAGGATTTTCAGCTTGACGAAACATAAAAGCAGTCGGTATCTCCTTCCCTAACTCCTCAGCTTTTTTATCACTACCACTAAATCCCTTTGCGGGATCTGTGATATGCAGCTCAGCTCCAAAAGCGCGGAGCAAAATTCTTCTCTCGAGACTCATTGAAGCTGGCATTGCTAAAACTAGCTTGTAACCTTTAAGCGCTGCAATGAAGGCCAACCCAATTCCGGTGTTCCCACTTGTACTCTCGACAAGAACAGTCTTTCATCACCATGTCCACAGCCGGCAAAAAGAAAAATCTCATTTAAGAAAATTCAACTTCGAGCATGGCATTACTAATGACTAGACATGATTGGTTTATAAGGGGAAAAAGAAGTGTCTCAAAACAAGAATTGTATTACTAACCTTCCCCGGTGTAATCAGACCCTTATCCTCAGCATCCTCGATCATACTCAATGCTATCCTGCATACCAAATTTCCAAATAACAGTTAGAAAGTCTTCATTTACCTAAGGCGGTTCAGCTCTACTAGTTAGCCTCTTCAGCTTTTCAAATAAAACTCCTATCAACATCATGAGCCGGGACGTATGCTAAAAAAAACTTCTGCGACAATACAACAATAATAACCAAGCCTTTTTCCACTAAGAGTATGTTTGTTTCTGTGTTCGAAAGGCTTTCATCACACATCCAAATGAAAGCTAAAATGTGCAGTAATCACAAGTCTACATTATTTTTAGTTCTACCATGGTTCTTATAGAAAATATTTCTGATATATTTCAAAGTTGTGTGAATAGGATATGTTTCGGGCCGCCCGCAAGGCCCATAAGACGGAAGTCCAATTACGGAGTAACAAGCTACTAAACGCGGAACATGTATACCCCTTTTCCTTCGTGTCGCAGGTAACCCCTTGCGAGAACGTCATGCTAACAGTCCAAATCAATCCAACTGCTAACCACATCCCAAGTTGTTTCGCACGTATGCAGTTATCAACCATCCCCCTATTTAAAGAGGAAAATGCGCCACTCCACCGGTATTCAAATTATTTCTCATTCAAATTCCACTTTTCACTCTCTTAATAACTTGAGGGTTGGAATGTTAACCTTGCCGGTCAGCTTCCTCTCCACCACGTCGGAAACAGCAAACCACCATAACAAACTGTGAATCCAAACTCCACTATTTCCGATCAACTCTAGTTTCAGTAAGAAACAGGATACAAACTATTCTAGCATCTTCACTTTTATGAGACTATCCAAATGTTTTTCCCTAATAATTGAATTTATGATTCTATTTCAGTGATATAGCACAGAGAAAAAAATCAAATATCAGAAAAGAAACAATAAAACCTAATTTATGATAGAGAAAAACAAAGAGTAAACTCTATTGATACCTACCTATCTTTGACACTTGAACAAGGTTCCATTGACTCCAACTTGGCAGCAATCTGAGCAACACAGCCTTCCACAACTTTGTTCAAATAAACCATGGGAGTGTTTCCAATTAACTGTAAAATCAACATGTAAGTTACTGTAACAATTATTTCCAATTGCAGAATAATCATGAACAACCAAAAGGACAAAAATTATTTCAAAGAAATCACTTCAGTGACATTGTTCTTGATTGCACACTGCATCTCCATGTTTGACATCTGGTAGAATCTCGGTAGAAATTACTTCATTATTAAACTATACAAATCCATCAACTCACTCTTTTTTTAATCTTCACTTTTGAACAATCCAACTTGATCTTATCAATTTGGACTCTTTCTGTACCAACTTGATTTTTGTAACATTTATTTATTGGAAATAATTGTTACTTATTAATTTTTATTTGTCCTTTTTATATTTTATTCCATTAATTTTTTTTTTTTATAGAATTTAATTGAAATAGATTAATAGGGTAAAAACACAATCACTTAATCATCAACCTGAAAATTTGACTTTTATTTTAAGAGTTAAATATATTTGTAGTCATTTTAAATATTTCAAATTTTATTTTTAATTTTTAAAATATTTCTTTTAAATAATGTCTTTCTAAATATTTCTTTTCACATTTTTAGTCTTTAATATTAAAAGTGTCACTAATTTATTCGCTAAGTAATAAATTGTCACTAAAATCGTCGTTAATTTTGTAGTTAAATAGTAAAAACCGTCATAATGTTGTATGATAGACCAAAAGTGTGAATGAAATTTTTTAAAAGAATCATATTTTTAAAAAAATATTTTGAAAGAATAAAAATGAAATTTAACCTGTTTAAAAGGACTAAAAATATATTTAATTATTATTTTAATAATTTATAAAGTAATACAAATGGATAATTGACTGTGGAAAATTTTTTAATATCTTTTTAATAATACTTTTAGTAGTTTATTGAAAGTTTGTTGGAGTGTTTTATAAAATTAAACACAAATCTTTCTTATACAGGTAAAAAATGGATAAGAAAAAAGAGAAATAATTTTGGATAAGATCCTTTATCTTATTGATTAGCATGTGGAGCTAATTGATAATGACCAAGCATTTTAGAAAAGAAAATTCAATATTCGCAGTTTAATCGGTAAGAGCTAATCGATAGAGGACGAGCCCATTACATAATTGGTTAGATTAAAATTTTAAATTATTAAATACACTTCTCAATCGATTAGTTTTAGTAGACTATAAATAATTTTAATATTCTTTTGAAATCTCATAATGTTTGTGAAACGGTTTGAGTGTATGTGCATTATTTTCATAAATTTGAGTTTTGTTTAATGTTGTTCTTAATATTTGACTTTCTTTGCATCAAATATATAAACCATCTTGATTTACTTTTTCATTTGGTTTAATCTTTTTTCTTCCTATGATACTTATGATAATATAAACCTTCTTGATTTACTTTTTCATTTGGTTTAATCTTTTTTTTCCTATATGATACTTATGATAATATTTTTTTCTCTTATTCAACATCAAAACTAGAGTCAAATATATAGTTACATGGTTTTCAAAGATACTATTCATTAGGTTGTTACAGAATTGAGATTTGTAAGATGATTGTTCTGTTTTGTGTTTGAGTTTGTGTGAAGAAGCAAATGAGACTCTTGTTGTTTACTTTGTTTTTTTTATGTGGTTTTGAATGTGGAAATTGTTAGAACACAAATTGGTTCTTAGTTATATCTCTATGTTTTGATGATAACATTAATGAAATTTTGTATTAAGAAATTATATACTCTAAATTTGTTCAAGTATCTTTGTTGCAGATATTAAATTTAATATTCTTCTGAAAGCAAAAATTGAATCTAAACATTGAACTACGCAAGGCTCTGAGCGTCAGAAGCATCTAATTAAAAGACTCTGAGCGCTGCCTACAGAAGACTCTGAGCGCTGTCTACAGAAGAATCTGAAGCAGAAGCTACAGAAGCATCTGAAGCGTAGACTGAAGACTTTGTATGAAGAGTTTCAGGCATTGTTATTTAGAAGACTCTAATAGTATTGTTCGCTGCAAGTACTGAGGATCTGATCTCCAAACTCTGCTCTGACCATTACTCGCGCTGAAGCACACTTGCTGCAACACTCTGATACAGCAAATTCTGAGAACATCAAGACTCTGATCACTCAAGGCTCTGATGTTGATTGCTGAGAGATAGAAACTTGTTGAAGAAGATTATTCAAAGTTATATCTGTTGGTTATGCCAAACGACTCTTTCCTCTTTTATGCTAGACACAAGAACTCAGGCAAAAAGGATTTCTCTGAACGTTCTACTTCTAGGAAAGGTCAAGTTATGTGAAGACAAAAGGCTACAGCTACTTTGTAGTACACGGTCTTCAAGCTTGCACGTCTTGGACTTCCTTGTCTATATAAGCAAGCCTTCAACAACTTTCTATAGTTGACAAAAATTGACAAATCTATTGAAAACTCTCTCAAAACTCTCATACAAATTATTATTCTTTGTTGAATAGTTTCATACGTTCTTAATCTTAAGTGTAAAATCACAGTTGTGATATAGCTTTCTTAGAAGCATTTCAAACACTTGTTTAGTTTACATTTTATTGTAAAAGTTCCTTGAAAAGACCAAGTTATGGTCAGTAGTTCTTGAGAAGACTAAGACAGTTGTTCTTAGTGGTTGAAATTGTAATCAGTTTGATTATAGTGGATTAAGTCCTTGTGGAGAAAGGCAAATCACTCTTGATAGGGTGGACTGGATTAGTTGAGTTCAACGAACCAGGATAAAAATCTTTGTGTTTTTATTGCCATAATATTTTCTAAGTTCTTATTCAACCCCCCCCCCCCTTTTCTAAGTATTTTCTCACCTTCAGTTGGCATCAGAGCTCCAGTTCTGTGTGTGTTATCACTTCACCGTGAATAGAAAAGATCCAGTTGAGAAAACTCTTAATATATTTCTTGGTTGATATTATGGCTGAAGCTTCAACATCCAACAACAACAGATATGAAGAAAGGGATAGAATCAACACAAAACCCCCCTATGTTTGATGGGAGAAGTTTGATTATTGGAAGGACAGAATAGAGAGTTTCTTCCTTGGTTATGATGCTGATCTTTGGGACTTAGTCATTAATGGTTATGTTAACCCCACTGATGGGGATGGCAAGAAAATTGATAGAAAATCTATGACTGAAGCTCAGAAGAAGGAGTTCATAAATCATCACAAAGCAAGAACAATCTTATTAAATGTTATATCTCATACTGAGTATGAGAAGATTACCAACAGAGAAACATCATTTGATTTGTTTGAGTCCTTGAAGATGACTCATGAGGGGAACTCACAAGTTAAATAGACCAAGGCTCTGGCGCTGATCCAGAAATATGAAGCCTTTAAAATGGAAGAATCTGAATCTATAGAAGCTATGTTCTCTAGATTCCAGATCCTCACAGATAGATTAAAAGTGCTAGACAAAGGTTACTCCACTGCTGATCATGTGAAGAAGATCATCAGAAGCTTTTCAATCAAATGGAGACCTATGGTCACTGCTCTGAAGCTAGCAAAGGATCTGAACAAGATCACATTGGAAGAACTGATCAGCTCTCTGAGGATCCATGAGATTGAACTTGAAGAAGACGAGCCTCAAAAGAAAGGTAAGTCAATTGCTTTAAAATCTAACAAATCTGTTAAAGCGCTGCAGGTGTTAGAAGAAAGTTCTGAAGAGTCTTCTTCTGAAGAAGAAGATGAACTGTCCCTGCTGTCCAGAAGAATCAACAAACTCTGGAAGCATAAATAGAGGAAGTTCAAGAACTTCAAGAAGCCTGAGCATAAAAAGAAAGTTCTGATGGCTACGTGGGATGATTCAGATACATATGAATCTTCATCAGAGTCAGAAGAAGAATATGCCAACATGGCACTGATGGCTGGCGTGGAAGATCAGGATGAAGGAACATCTGGATCTGAATCTGATTCTGAATCTGACTCAGAAGAGGTACTTTCTGATCTCTCTAGGGAAGAACTTATTAAGGTTTTATCAGAAGTCCTGAACAACTATAACCAGATTAAGCTCAAATGCAAGAAGCTTAAATGCAATCTTGAATCTGAGAATAGTCTATTAAAGTCAAAAGTTGCTAAGCTCAAAGAAAACAATTTGAAAATGAAAAACAATTTTGAAAAAGCTCAACAAGACTCTGAATCTGAAACTAAGTCAAAATGCAAAAATATTTTAGAAGAATATGACTACAGTTTTCAGAAGTTTCTGGCTAAAAGCATAGATAAAAGCAAGATGGCTTCAATGATCTATGGAGTTAGCAGAAACAATAGGAAAGGAATTGGATATGAATCTTCCTCTGGAAAGGATTTAAATCCAATACCTGTTGATAAACTTATCATTAAGAAGACTCCCTTATATTCTCATTTTAAGTTTGGTCATCTGAATGATATTAAACACACACGTTCTGATCAGAATGTTCCTATGTTTAAACCGAAAGTTAGTCAGAACAAACCTGTTGTGAAAAGACAGAAGTTCAGACAAACTTTTAAGGCAACTAACCCAAAAGGACCCAAAAAGATCTGGGTACCTATGGATAAGATAATACCTGTTGCAGATGTATTTAGCAGCAAAGTCAAGACGCCAATCATGGTACCTGGACTCTGCCTGCTCACGTCATATGACGGGAGAAAGATTTATGTTCCAAAGCCTGGAGCTTAAATCTGGAGGAGACGTCAAGTTTGGAGGGAATCAGAAGGGCAAGATAATTGGCTCTGGTACTATTGACAATGGTAACCTTCCCTCTATATCTAATGTTTTACTTGTAGAAGGATTAAAACATAATCTATTGTCCATAAGTCAATTAAGTGACAATGGTTATGACATAATCTTTAATCAAAAATGTTACAAGGTTGTTAGTCAGAAGGATGGCTCAATCCTATTTAATGGAAAGAGGAAGAACAACATTTACAAAATCAATCTTTCAGAACTTAAGGTTCAGAACGTAAAATGCTTTATGTCTGTTAATGATGAGCAATGGGTCTGGCACAGAAGATTGGGGCATATTAATATGAGACGTATATCTCAGATTAATAAACTCAATCTGGTCAGAGGACTTCCTAAGTTGAAGTTCAACTCAGATGCTCTTTGTGAAGCATGTCAAAAAGGAAAATTTTCAAAATCTTCTTTTAAAACAAAAAATGTTGTTTCAACTTCAAGACCATTAGAGTTACTTCACATTGATCTGTTTGGACCAGTGAAAACTGCATCCATCAGAGGCAAGAAGTATGGATTAGTCATTGTTGATGACTATAGCAGATGGACATGGGTTAAATTCCTAAAACACAAGGATGAGTCACATTCTGTGTTCTTTGATTTCTGCAAACAAGTCCAGAATGAAAAAGATTTTAAAATTGTTAAAGTCAAAAGTGATCATGGTGGCGAATTTGAAAACAAATATTTTGAAAAATATTTTAATGAAAATGGCATTGCTCATGATTTCTCCTGCCCTAGAACTCCACAACAGAATGGAGTTGTAGAGAGGAAAAATAGGACTTTGCAAGAAATGGCAAGAACCATGATCA
This sequence comes from Lathyrus sativus, assembly GCA_963859935.3. Classification (NCBI taxonomy): domain Eukaryota; kingdom Viridiplantae; phylum Streptophyta; class Magnoliopsida; order Fabales; family Fabaceae; genus Lathyrus; species Lathyrus sativus. The sequence goes on from OZ012735.1 coordinate 754,544,843, forward strand.
ATGAGACTAATCTGGCAAAGCATTTTTGGGCAGAAGCAATAAACACAGCTTGTTATATTCAGAACAGAGTGTCTGTAAGACCTCTTCTGGAAAAGACTCCCTATGAATTATGGAGGAACAGAAAGCCCAACATTTCTTATTTTCATCCTTTTGGATGTATATGTTATATGTTGAACACTAAAGAGAATCTAAACAAGTTTGATTCTAAAGCACAGAAGTGTTTCATGCTTGGCTATTTTGAACGCTCTAAAGGCTATAAAGTATACAATATTGAAACACAGATTGTGGAGGAATCTATACATGTTAGATTTGATGATAAGCTCGGTAATCAAAAGCCAAAGCAGTTTGAAAGTTCTGCAGATAGAGAAGTAATTCTCACAGACTCTGAAGCCTCAGAGGCAGAAAAGGTTAAAGTGAAAGAGCCAAAAGCAACTCCTTTGGCTACTCAAATGAACAACTTGAATATTTCTGAAGAATCAAATGTTAGAGGATCATCTTCCAGAATCAAGGCCTCTCACCCAGAGGATGTGATCATTGGAAAGAATGATGACCCTATAAGAACAAGATCCTACCTCAGATCATCTGAAGCGTCATTATTTGGTTTGGTGTTAGTTATTGAACCAACTTCTGTGGATGAAGCTCTGCAAGACAATGACTGGATAATTGCCATGCAAGAAGAGCTCAATCAATTCACAAGAAATGACGTTTGGGATTTGGTTCCAAGACCAAAAAAATTCAACGTTATAGGAACTAAATGGGTCTTCAGAAACAAGTTGAATGAAAAAGGAGAAGTTGAAAGAAACAAAGCAAGGCTTGTTGCTCAAGGTTATAGCCAGCAAGAAGGAATTGATTACACAGAGACTTATGCTCCTGTGGCCAAGTTAGAGTCTATTTGTTTACTCATATCTTTTGCTGCACAAAATAACATCACTCTATATCAGATGGATGTTAAGAGTGCCTTCTTAAATGGGATTATAGAAGAGGAGGTTTATGTTCACCAACCTCCTGGTTTTGAAAATGATAAATTTCCAGAACATGTTTTTAAACTTAAGAAATCTTTTTATGGTTTAAAACAAGCTCCCATAGCTTGGTATGAAAGATTAAGTAAATATCTTCTGGAGAAAAATTTTATCAGAGGCAAAGTGGACACAACTCTCTTCTGTAAAACATTTAAGAAAGATCTGTTAATTTGTCAAATATATGTAGATGGTATTATATTTGGATCTACCAATGTTACGCTGGGAAAGGAGTTTGCTCAATGTATGCAGGCTGAATTTGAAATGAGCATGATGGGAGAATTGATATTTTTTCTGGGAATTCAAGTCAACCAAACTCCAGATTGCACTTACATTCATCAGACTAAATATGTAAAAGCGCTTCTGAAGAAGTTCAACATGACTGATAGTAAGATGGCAAAGACTCATATGCATCCAACAAGCACTCTTGGTAAGGAAGAGGTAAGTAAGAAAGTAGATTAGGAACTCTACAGAGGTATGATTGGATCTCTTCTATACTTAACTGCTTCTAGACCTGACATTTTATTCAGTGTATGCTTGTGTGCAAGATTCTAATCAGATCCTAGAGAATCACACTTAAAAGCTGCTAAGAGGATTCTAAGGTATCTGAAAGGTACTTCTAATGTGGGTTTGTGTTACAAAAAATCTGATGAATTTAAACTAGTTGGATTCTGTGATGCTGATTACGCTGGAGACATAGTTGAAAGAAAAAATACTTCTAGAAGTTGTCAATTTCTGGGAACATATTTAATCTCTTGGTACAACAAGAAATAACCTACAATTGCTCTATCAACTACAGAAGCAGAATATATTGTTGTTGCTGGATGTAGCACACAGATGCTCTGGATGAAAAGTCAGCTAGAAGACTATCAGATCTTTGAGAGTAATATTTCTATATTCTATGATAATACCTCTGCTATATGCTTGTCTAAAAATCCTATTTTACACTCTAAGGCTAAGCATATAGAAATTAAACATCATTTCATTAGAGACTATGTTCAGAAGGATATTATAAACTTAGACTTTGTTGATACAGATCATCAATGGGCTGATATTTTCACAAAACCCCTTGCTGAAGATAGATTTAAGTTTATTCTGAAAAATATTGGTATGGAATTTTGTCCAGAATAATATTTATCAGAAGCAACTTTCTCAGATGCAAAATGTTTAATCTCTGAAGTATTTTATCTGTCATTTATTTATTTCTTGAATTATTATTTCTGTATATATCTGAACTAACAAATCTCAGAGGATCTGAACGTTGGCTAACGTTTCATTTCTCAAAGAGTTTTCAGAAGCACATGCAAGCAAACACGTGTAACTCAGAATCTGAAAAGATGGAGTGCACAATACTGAAAAGACGTTTGAGGTAAAGTTTGAATATTTGGTTTCTCGTTTCCCCCCCCAATTGTCATAATCATTAATGCTTTGAAATGATTATATTCTTTTCATTAAATGCTAATTGCAAGCGTGTTGATCGTGTGACCTTTGTATGCCCTAAATTTCTTCTATAAATGTCACAATTTTACACACTTCACACTTTTCACTCTCACACACACATTGTATGCATTTATTCTTAATTCATTGCTTCCATCTCTCTCTCAAACCCAAACATCTCAGAAACCCTAAAACTTCAAGAACTTCCATGGCTACTTCATCTTCAACCTCAGCTCAGTTCCAATCTTCAACGGCTGTTGTTTCTTCATCAAACATGGGTGCTGTTGCGTTTAAGGAACCAATCAGATCACTACTCACACCTGTTGACAAGTTGGAAGTTTTGTGTGAATCCATTGTCAACTTTGAATCGTTTGCAAAAAATGGGTATGATCTTCGTCCCATTGTTGATGCACAGTGTTGGACCAAGTTTTTTGACAGGTTGATGGGACCTGTTTACCCTCGTCTGGTAAAGGAATTTTGGATACATACTTATTGTTGCCCTAAATTCATGGTTTCATTTGTTCTGGGTAAAGAAATTATCATTACTGAAGATTTGATAAGGAAACTCATAGAATATGAGGAAACTGATGGAGTCACTAATCTACCATCTGGGCGTGTGGATATGAATGAAGTGTATAAAGAAGTTTGCTCATCTGGAGTAGCTCCTAACAAGGTTAAGGATCTGAAGCCAGTTTACAAGATCTGGGCTAAGATTTTCATGAGCTGCATTCATCACAGAAAATCCTCAAATTCTCCAAATTATGTTAACATTGATCAGCTATACTTTATGTATTGTCTGAGTCAGAGCACCAAAGTGGATCTGCCATATCTTCTGTTTAATCATCTGTGGACACATGTTAAACAGTCAAGGGAATAGGTCAGAAACAAACATCAGAAGCTGAGGAACTGGATTCCAATGGGAAGACTTATCTCATACATTCTGACTGAGAATGGTCTTGTTGGTCATCTGGTAGAAGCTGGAATGAAGGAAGAATTAGCTTCTGCAGTTGGAAAACCTCTGAACGGGAAGAGTCTTCAGAGGATGAAAGTTGTAGAAGAAGTTACTTTTGCTCCAAAGAAATTCAACACTGAAGAGGTCATTCAAAGAAGAGTTCCAGTTGCAAATTTTCCTATGTTCTTTGCTAATGAACCAAGGGAGATTGTTCTGGATTACATTACTTCGTGTCTGAATGAATGAATTCCTCTACCAACAAATCTGGTTCAGAAGGCAGGTGAACCTGCTCCAGATCTTTATGAGGCCAGACACAAGAAGAAGAGAAAGGTTGATGCAGAAGAACCTTCTAAACCCAAGAGGAAGGCTACTGGTGAAGCTGCTACTATCAATCCTAAGAAGGTCAAGAGGCAAGAGATCAATCCTCTAGAGACAAGTCTAGACGAGATTTTGGAAACTGTAAAATAGGTATTAACATCTGATCAAACTCTTCATGAACCTATACCATCACCTTCACCTTCTCATCCTCGTGTTTCTAAACCTAAGAAACCTTCTGCTAGACCGTCTGTAACCCAATATCTAGCAACTCCATCTGAAAAGTATACATCTGAACCAACACCTTCTAAACCATCTGATATTCCCCAATCTGACAAACAAACTCCTGCACTACAATCATCTGAAATTCCCCCACCAAAACCACAAACTTCTAATCCATAAGAACCAACACCAGCAGAACCAAACCAACCAGAACCAACCCCACATGAACAAGAACAACAACAACCACAACCAGAATCTATCCAACCATCTGACCCTTTTATACCTAATTCTGTAGTCCTAGATATTCAACCCTTAACTACTTTGGTTGAACTCTCTTCTACATCATGCCATTCATCTCAATCATCTGATTCATCTGAATCTGACCTACCACCAGAAGTTTATTCACCACCCTCTCTTTGTGGCTATGAACCCATAAATTCTGAGTTTGTATCTGTTACTTCTTTCAAACCTCAACCCTCTGATCCCCTTCCTTTTGGTCTAAAACTTAAAAACTTTACACCAGAATAGAAGCATCTGACCCTACCACTCCATTTAAACCTATGTCTTCAACTATCCTTCCATCTGTTCTTCAAACCTACCTTACACAACAACTAGACATCATTCCATCAGAACCTCTGCTTTCTCATAACTCTGTTTTTACCCCATACACTTCTACCCCATTTGATGTCATTCCCTCTGCATCAAGTTTCAAACCATTTATGTTTCCCACTTCATCATCATCCAGATTCACAACTGTCACTTCACCATTTGAACATCCCTTTTTTCCTTCTTATCCTCATCCTCTGTTCATCATTCCAACTTTTACCATACCACCTCCACCAGAACAACCCAAACCAACACCTCTGGAAGCCTACCTTAAACCCAAATCCAGATTAGATGTTGATGCCTTATTTTCTAGTTTCAAGAAAGAAATAAGGATGAGTTTGAATTCTGTTCAAGAGGAATGTCTCTCAAGCATTAATTCAGAAGCTTCTGAAGAATGTTGGGATAAGTTCATTGCCAGATTCAACATTTTTGCCTCAAATCTGAAGAGTGTCTGCTCTGATGATGCGAAGATCAGATTCGCTGAGATTACCAGAACAATGCTTTAGAATGTTACCAGATCTCCTACATTGCTTCTTGAGGATGCACCTTCATCTTCTGGAGTGTCTGCTACTATTGAAGGATATGCTTCTGAAGTCATTCTGGAAGAAAATCCTTTAGCTCTGATGGTTGTGGACAAATCATCTGAATCTATGCCTCCAGAATCTGCAACTGCAATCGTAATTGACTCTGCTCCTACTCCTGCATCAGAATCTGCTCCGTCTACTTCTTCTGAGATCAAGAAAGAGAATCCAGACTTAGAAGACAAGATTTTTGTGCTGGAAGCTGGTCAATCTGAGATAAAGTCCCGGATGGCAAGACAAGATCAGAAGACTGACAACATTGAGAAATGGATGTCCAAGCAAGAATAATCTTCTTCTGAGATCACCCACCTTCTGAAGATGCTTTTCTCAAAACAATCTTAGCTTTATGTTTTTATCTGATGTTTGAGCACTTGTTTTGCATTTCTTTTCTGATGTCTTTCTTATCTGAATCCTTGAATGAATGAATCTGAATGTTTTCTCTATATGACTATATCTTTTCTCTCTGTTTCCTTTTATTTGTCTTTAAAAGTTTCTTTTTGATTATGACAAAAAGGGGGAGAAAATGAAATTCTGAATGTTCAAATAAACTTTACCTGAATGGAATTCAGACATATCAAAATCACAACTAACATGAATTTTTAGTCTTTCAGAACTATAATGATAAACCTGACAAAATTCATTAAAGTAACTCTGAGATTCCCAGATCAAGTTTTAACCAATCAGGCTCTGATTCATAAACGTTCATCCAAATCAAGCTCTGATTCTGAAAAAGAATACTCATGCAAAAAGGGAAGTTTCTATTCTTTCTTAGTATTCAATTCAAGGGGAGATTCATAATCTCAGGGGGAGTTATATTTATCTCTTTATTGAACAAAATTTCCTATGTTTTTGTCATCATCAAAAAGGGAGAGATTGTTAGAACACAGATTGGTTCTTAGTTATATCTCTATGTTTTGATGATAACATTAATGAAATTTTGTATTAAGAAATTATATACTCTAAATTTGTTCAAGTATTTTTGTTGCAGATATTAAATTTAATATTTTTCTGAAAGCAAAAATTGAATCTGAACATTGAACTACGCAAGGCTCTGAGCGTCAGAAGCATCTAATTAGAAGACTCTGAGCGCTGCCTACAGAAGACTCTGAGCGCTGTCTACAGAAGAATCTGAAGCAGAAGCTACAGAAGCATTTGAAGCGTAGACTAAAGACTTTGTATGAAGAGTTTCAGGCATTGTTTTTCAGAAGACTCTAATAGTACTGTTCGCTGCAAGTACTGAGGATCTGATCTCCAAACTCTGCTCTGACCATAACTCGCGCTGAAGCACACTTGCTGCAACACTCTGATACAGCAAATTCTGAGAACATCAAGACTCTGATCACTCAAGGCTCTGATGTTGATTGCTGAGAGATAGAAACTTGTTGAAGAAGATTATTCAAAGTTATATTTGTTGGTTATGCCAAACGACTCTTTCCTCTTTTATGTTAGACACAAGAACTCAGACAAAAAGGATTTCTCTGAATGTTCTACTTCTAGGAAAGGTCAAGTCATGTGAAGACAAAAGGCTACAGCTACTTTGTAGTACACGGTCTTCAAGCTTGCACGTCTTGGACTTCCTTGTCTATATAAGCAAGCCTTCAACAACTTTCTATAGTTGACGAAAATTGACAAATCTATTGAAAACTCTCTCAAAGCTCTCATACAAATTATTATTCTTTGTTGAATAGTTTCATACGTTCTTAATCTTAAGTGTAAAATTACAATTGTGATATAGCTTTCTTAGAAGCATTTCAAACACTTGTTTATTTTACATTTGATTGTAAAAGTTCCTTGAGAAGACCAAGTTGTGGTCAGTAGTTCTTGAGAAGACTAAGACAGTTGTTCTTAGTGGTTGAAATTGTAATCAGTTTGATTATAGTGGATTAAGTCCTTGTGGAGAAAGGCAAATCACTCTTGATAGGGTGTGTTGCACCCCAAATTTGTCCTACCTTTACATAGTTTCTAGTGCCACTTTATTTCGAATGAATAAAATGGCACAATTGGCAAGAGACCGTGTGTAAGGAGTTGTGAGTGTGAGAGGTCGAGAGTTTGAATCCCACCTTCTTCACTTTTTGTTTTGTTTCTTTTATTTTTTTCTAACTTTTCTATTTTCATAAAAAAAAATAACAAAATTAGTTTTTTTATTATTTAATTATTATTTTCGTATTTTATTTAAATTATTTTTTAAAAAATATTATTTTTCACTTTTTTTCATATTATTCATAAAAACATCCAAAAATTATAAAATTAATGTTTAGTAAATAAATAGGGTTTTAAGTTTGTTTTAATTTGTTTTAGTTTTAACTAATTCTTTAAGTTGGGCTTTAAAGTGGGCATTAGGTTAGAGTTAACCCTATTTTGTTACCTATATAAACATGAGTTGCATTTGAGAAAATGGAGAGAAGGAGACAAAAAGAAAAACGGCGGCCGTCAAGATCTGGAGGTTCAGAAGAGCTTCGAAGCTCGTCATCATCACCTCCATTTGAGAAAGTGGAAAAGAGATCCAAAGAAGTTCGTCGAGAACCGTTGCCACCGGCGAAGAACAAGCGAAAGCATCACCAACCGGCAACTGAAATGTAAGCTTTTCTGTTATCCCAATTAAAACCTCTTCCAAATAATTAAACCTCAATTTCATTTTTTAAACCATTTTTTTTTATTCTAACTAAAAAAACCTTTTTGTGAATTATAACTAAAACCAGTTTTTTGTTATAATTACAGTAAGTAAAAACTTAAAACTTTTGCATAGTTAAAACACTAACCACTAGAAATTTTTTTTAAATAAATAAACAGTGTTTAAAACACTTTTATAGTTAAGTGAAAACATTTTTACTAACTTAAAATTAACCCACTCCTAAAATTAAAACCTTCTTTTTTTTTAAGTATTAAAATTAACATTTTTTGTTTATGTTAAAATTAAGTTTTAAAAATTAAAAATTAAAACATGTTAGAAAGGGTTAAAACTTTCTTTTAAACTAGAACTTTCTTTAAAATTTTAAAACTAACATTCTTTTAAAGTAAAACTAACGAGTTTTTTTTTAAATGTAAACTTCTTCTTTAAAAAAAAACTTGTGATTAGAGCTTTTTTTTAATTTAAGACTTTCTCTTTTAAAAACTAAAATTAAAACTTTTCTTTTTAAATTAAGATTAAAACTTTCTAAAGATAAAAAGTTAAAACTAAAGTTTTGTTTATTTAAAAATTAAAACCTTTTAAAATTAAGACTAAAATTTTAATAAAAACAAAATATAAAAATTAACAAAACAATAATAAAAATTCCAAATTGCATTTTCGTGTTTCTTTTAATATAAATTGTGTTTGCCATATTTTCGTCTAACTTTTCACTAATGTTCTCTGTTTCTCTCCTCAGATTATACATAGATTCCGATTCATATTTATTTCAATTTATTTTGTTCCATGGATGTAATTTACGCGAGGCCATGGTCGCGGTTTTATTTTATCTTTTTTTGGAGATTTGTAATTTACGCGAGTGATCGTCGCGGCGCTTTCTTTACTTTCTGCATTTTAATTTCTGCCATATAATATCTTGTCATGTTTGCATAATTTACCGTTAAAACCCTCCGAAGGAATTAGGTTTAACCGTTTGACCGCCGAGTTAATAATCCTAATTTTTTACCATTTCAAACCCTAATAGTCTAGGTGTTCCGCCGTGGACGAAAACGCCCTTTACCCTAGCTTTAGGTCAAAGAGTCGCCGTACTCTGTTTAGAGTTTCCCGCTGTGGAATCCCTAATTTCATTTAACAAATTCAACGTAGAAATAGGAGTTTTAAGACTCCACGTAAGCGTGTCCTTAAGATACGTTTACTCCCCATTGAAACCTTGACCACAGTCAAGAAGTTTCTAACCTCCCTTTCGAGGGGAACTACGATTACTCTGATTCCATTCCCTATCCAGGATACGTAGGCACAAGATGCAACGTCTTGCCGAGTAAACTTAGGTCTAACCCTTAGGTCTCTTTTAGGTCACTCTATCCCTTAGCTCAATATATACATCAAGTATATAATAAAATAAAAAAATCATACAATAAACAAAAGGTTCCTGTAGAGTACTACAGAAGTTTAGGGTGCTAATACCTTCCCTAAGCTTAATCAACCCCTTACCTAGGTCTCTCCCCGCATTGTGTTTACGATGCAAAAATAGGTTTTCCCTCTTTTGACTTTTTCCTTCGGATAAATCAAAGAGCGGTTGTGAATTAAGAATTGTGATTCAAACTAATTAATAGTTTGATATCCTATTTCCACCGCAACAGAAAATGGTGACTTCACTGGGGACCCTCCTAATTTTTAAGGGTTGCCCCTATTTTGTTTATTGTATGATATTTCTATTTTATTTTATTATCTGTATATATTGTGTAGAAGCAAGCTTCATCTCAAAGTTTTGATGACGTCAACATCAAGATCAAGAATATTTCATCTGTGCAAAAAGGCAAATGCTTTCAAAAGACCAAGATCAAGTGGAATGGAAGTGATCAACATTCAAAGCTTCATGAACATTTGACTGATCAACTTTCAAGTTTTGGACACAAGCTATGGTATATAAAAATCCATTAATTTAATTGATATACAAGTGTTCAACATCTTTATCATTTGATCACATTGCATAAGCATATTTTTTAAACTATTAGAATTGGTATAACATTGTTTTTATAAGTATTTTTCTGAAAAATAGCAGTGTTAACCGATTAACCATATAGGTTAACCGGTTAACCTTCAAATTTTAAATATTCTGGTATAACGTTCCAGTGTTAACCGATTAACCATATAGGTTAACCGATTAACACTGAATGTATTTTGAAAAATGGCTTTGTTTCAAGTTCAAAAATGGTTTGAATATTATACCAGTTCATATTTTAAATTATACTCAAATATACCTGTTGGAAAAGGTGTGTTTACACATATAAATTCTGAGTTTTTCAAATTGGAAAACAACCTCCAATAATCATTTTCAAAACATTCTTTGAATCAAATTCACCACTTTCAAATACTTTTCAAATCTTTTCAAAAGTGTTCATATTGATCATATCTTTTCATATGCATAGCATTGAACACTTGTGTTGAAATTAAAAGAGTGAATCTTGATCAGAAGGAGAAGATCAATTTCAGCATTGATATTACCATTATTACTCTCAAATCAAAGTATTCAGATTACTTGTATTTTGACTTGTGATCCAGGATTGTTGGACACAAGGGTGAGTGTTTACAAGAGGATTGTTCTTGTACACTTGTTGATTTTTATTGTTTGATAGTAGGCCTCACCGGTTGATGGTATGATAGGTTGTAATTTATTAAACAATAGTGAAAATTCTCTTTCGTGTTGAAAAGGGAGTGGAGTACTCTCGGATTGTGAGGGGAACCACTATAAATCTTGGTGTCCACTTTCCTTTTACTTTCTACTGCATTCATCACCAAGAACCTAACCAGTAAAATTTCAAGAATACCGAAAAACCGGAAAAAGTCCCTAAAAGCCTAATTCACCCCCCCCCCCCCCCCTCTCTTAGGCATGCTCTATACTTACAATTGGCATCGGAGCAGGTTAAGGTAACCTGTTCCTATCGATCCTAATGGCTTTCGCTAGTACTAACCCTGTTTTCAAAGATGGTGGAAGCAGTAACAAGCCACCACTCTTTTCTGGAGAATACTTCGATTTTTGGAAAATCCGTATGAAGGCACATCTTGAGGCTCAAGGAGATGGTATATGGGAAACCGTAGAAACTGGTCCGCATGTTCCTATGAGCGTCATAAATAACGTAGGCACTCCAAAGATAAAATCCTCATATGATGAAGATGACAAGAAGAGAATTTTGAATGAGAAGAAAGCAATCAAAATACTTCAAAGCGCTCTCAGTATGGACGAACTCTTCCGTATATCACAGTGTAAATCAGCAAAAGAAATTTGGGACACCTTGGTAGAAACGCATGAAGGGACAGCCGAAGTAAAGAGATCAAGACTTAATCATCTGTTGTTGCCTTACAAAAGAGATTTGTTCATCTAACTAATCATCTGATTGCTCTCGGGAAGACCTTCACCAATGATGATCTCAACTTGAAAGTCCTAAGATCCTTAACAAGAGAATGGCAACCAAAGGTGACCGCTATTTCGGAAAAGAAGAGTCTTTCAACAATGACATCCGCTTCCTTATTTGGCAAACTTCAAGAGCATGAACTAGAACTTGGAAGGCTTGAGAAGCATGAAAGTCAAGACAAGAAGTCCAAAGGAATTGCCTTGAAGATTGACACAAAGGATGACAAAAATGACGAATCTTTCGAAGACGAAAATTTCATGCTTCTAGTAAAGAAGCTTGGTAAGTTTTTTAATAATAATAAAATTTTCTCTTTTTCTAAAAAGAATAGACATTTCAAGAAAAAGGAGGCACCCACATCAAACCAAGAAATTACATGTTACGAATGTGGGAAACAAGGTCACATAAAGGCAGATTGCCCGAAACTCGCAAATAAAGGAAAATTCAAAGGCAAGAAGGATTTCAAAACGAAGAAGGCTTATGTCGCATGGGACGACAACGAAGTAAGTTCATCATCAGAATCGGAAAACAATGAATGTGCAAATATGGCATTAATGGCCTCTCACCATTCCGATGAAGAAAATAAGGTTAGTAGTAATTTTTCTGTTTATGATAATGATGCACAAGAAGTTATAGATGAACTTCTAAAAGAGTGCAAGACTTTGTATAAAAGCATCTCATCACAAAAGAAAAGAATCTCATCTTTAGAAGAACAAAACTTTGTTTTTATGAAAAATATTGAAGATGAAAAACAGAAACTGATGGATGAAAAACAAAGTCTTGTATGTAAGAATTGTGAGTCTTTATCTTTCCAAATTGTTCAACTCAAAAGAGTTTTAGAAAGATACGAAAAAGGTCAAATTGGCTTGGAAGAAATTCTGAAACATCAAAGATATTCTAATGATAAAAGTGGATTAGGATATTCTAAATTTTCAAAACCAAGCACCAATAAGACCATTTTTGTAAAAACAAGTGAACAAGTTGCTAAAGAAAAGAGAAGCAATTCTAAAAATCAGCATCAAAATCATAACAAGATAAAAATTGCAAAGAAAAAGAATTATGTTCCTAGATATAGAAGTCATTTTCAACCTACATGCTCTTATTGTGGAATTAAAGGTCATACACCTAATGCTTGCTATGTGCGCAATATTGGTATTGCTAAGGGGCATTATGTGTGGATTGAAAAAGGTATTAACTATCAAGGACCCAAAGCAATTTGGGTACCTAACACTACCTGATTTTGTGTTGTAGGTGTGCTTGAAGACAACCACTAATCAATGGTATCTTGATAGCGGTTGCTCGAAGCATATGACGGGGGACATAAACAAATTTTTAAGTCTATCATTAAAGGCCAAAGGATACGTCACTTACGGTGATGATAATAAGGGAAAAATTCTTGGAGTTGGAACCATTGGTAAACCTCCATGTACAATCATCGAAGACGTTCTTTATATGGAAGGCCTTAAACACAACCTACTTAGCATAAGTCAATTGTGTGACAAAGGGTTTCGAATCAACTTCACAAAGGAGGAATGCTTGATAGAACATGAAGTCACTCATGACATTTTGCTAAAAGGTAAAAGATATAATAACATTTTTATGATTTCTTTTGATGACTCTTCCTTGAAGGTAAAGTGTCTTATGGAGAACAACAACGAGGCATGGCTTTGGCATAAAAGATTTGCTCACATTCACATGGAGCATTTAAACAAGTTGATAAAGCATGATCTAGTTGTTGGTCTTCCGAAGATAAAATTCATCAAGGATAAGTTATGCGATACATGTCAAAAGGGAAAACAGACCAAGACAACTTTCAAATCTAAGCAAGTGGTTTCTACATCAAGGCCACTTCAATTGTTGCATATGGATATTTTTGGTCCATCAAGAACAAAAAGCTTCGGAGGTAATTTCTATGCCTTAGTTATTGTTGATGATTTCTCTCGATACACTTGGACATTGTTTTTAGTGCAGAAAAGTGATGCTTTTAAAGCATTCAAGAAATATGCAAAGCAAATTCAGAATGAGAAATCACTCACCATAGCCTCTATAAGAAGCGATCACGGTGGAGAATTCCAAAATTCAGACTTTGAAGATTTTTGTGAAGAGCATGGAATTTCTCATAATTTTTCAGCACCAAGGATGCCTCAACAAAACGGTGTCGTAGAACGGAAGAATAGATCACTGGTGGAGCTTGCAAGGACAATGCTCAGCGACGCAAATCTTCCTAAATATTTTTGGGCAGATGCAGTTAGTACAACATGCTTCGTAAGCAACCGTGTTAATATTTGACCACTCCTCAAAAAGACTTCGTATGAGTTGTTCAAGGGTAGAAAACCAAATATATCATTCTTCCACATATTCGGATGCAAATGCTTTGTTCTCAACAACAACAAAGATAATCTCGGTAAGTTTGATGAGAAATCCGACGAAGGTAGATTTCTTGGTTACGTAAAGCATTTAGAATTTTTAATAAGAAAACACTTACTATTGAAGAATCCATTCATGTTTCGTTTGATGAGACTAACCCCTCGAAAGAGGATAATATTATTATGGATGATGATGATGATATAGTAGGTTCTTCACATTAACAAGAAGATATTTCAAAGAATCAAGAAATACCACAAGAAGATGTCACTCAAATCATTGAAGAACATCAAGATCTTCCAAAGGAATGGAGAACGCATAGAGATCACCCGATAGATAAAGTTATTGGTGATATTAGCCAAGGCGTTGCAACTCGACTTAATCTAAAGGATGCTTGTCTCAACATGGCTTTTGTGTCTCAAATTGAACCAACCAAGATTGATGAAGCTTTAGGCGACGACCAATGGATTGTAGCAATGCAAGAAGAACTCAATCAATTCGAAAGGAATCAAGTTTGGAGTCTTGTACCAAGACCAGACCATAAGCACATCATAGGAACAAGATGGGTGTTCAAGAACAAACTTGACGAGAATGGGATCATAGTTCGTAACAAAGCAAGATTGGTCGCGCAAGGCTACAACCAGGAGGAAGGAATTGATTTTGATGAAACGTTCGCTCCGGTAGCAAGGTTAGAAGCAATTAGATTATTACTTGATTATGCTTGTTCTATGAATTTTCAGTTGTTCCAGATGGATGTCAAAAGCGCTTTCCTGAATGGCTACATCAATGAGGAAGTCTACGTCAAACAACCTCCGAGTTTTGAAGACTTCAAGAATCCCTCACATGTTTACAAACTGAAAAAGGCACTCTACGGACTAAAACAAGCACCAAGAGTATGGTATGACCGCCTTAGCAATTTCTTATGTGAGAAGGGATTTACAAAAGGAAAGGTTGACAAGACATTATTCATAAAGAAGATCAAAGGAAACACTTTATTGGTTCAAGTCTATGTTGACGACATCATCTTCGGATCAACAAACAAAGAGCTTTGCGAAGAATTTTCACTTATGATGCAAGGAGAATTCGAGATGTCCATGATGGGAAAATTGAATTATTTTCTTGGACTACAAATCAAGCAAACAAAGGATGGCATCTTCCTCAACCAATCCAAGTATTGCAAGGAATTGTTGAAGAAATTCGATATGGATAGTTGCAAGGTGATGTCCACTCCTATGGGATCCGGAACGTACGTTGATCAAGATGAATCCGGTACTCCAGTTGATATAACAAAATATCGAGGTATGATCGGTTCATTACTATATTTGACGGCAAGCCGTCCTGACATTATGTTTAGCGTTTGTTTATGTGCCCGCTTTCAAGCAAGTCCGAAGGAATCGCATCTCACAACCGTAAAGAGAATCATAAAGTATCTCAAAGGGACAATGAACGTCAGATTATGGTATCCTAAAGGTAGTATTTGTTCTTTAGTTGGTTACTCTGATGCTGACTATGCAGGATGTAAGACCGATAGAAAAAGCACAAGCGGTACATGTCACATTCTCGGGAATGCATTAGTGTCATGGGCCTGCAAGAAGCAAGCGTGTGTGGCACTCAGTACAGCCGAATCGGAATATATTGTAGCAGGAAGTTGTTGTGCACAAATTATGTGGCTCAAGCAACAACCCCTCGATTACGGTATAGATCTCGGCTGCATTCCTCTTTGATGTGATAATACAAGTGCCATCAACATTACAAAGAACCCGGTCATGCATTCAAGAACAAAACATATAGGTATCTGACATCACTTCCTTCGAGATCACGTATTGAATGGAGATGTAGATGTTACTTTCGTCGACACACACAATCAACTCGCCGACATCTTCACCAAAACTTTGGCGAAAGAACCATTCTACAAAATTCGGCGAGAACTTGGGATTCTTGATGAAGGTGACATATGACCTTTTCTCTAATATGTGTATGCATTATTTGTGTTGTGTTTTCATGTGTATGCATTCTGTTTTTAAGTATTTTTCAAAAATTCGAGTGTGTTAATCGATTAACCATATGGGTTAACCGATTAACACTGTTAAATTTTCAATTCTGACTCAATTTTTTAATGTGTTAACCGATTAACCTATATGGTTAACCGATTAACACTGTTAAATTTTCTAAAAATCAGAAACGAAAATTAATTGAAATTTTGAAAATATTATATATGATAAATGCATTTTTTATGTGGTCCATATTCTCTTAAGTGTCCAAAATCCATATCCAAAGTCCTATTCCCTCTTAAAGAGTTTTTGGAACTTCCCTCTTCAAACCCTAAGTTTTAAAAAAACCCATTATCTCTCTCCCACTCTCTAAAGTTGGATAACTCCTCATAACCATCCCCACAACTTCTCAAACCCTAACTTCCTCAGAACCCACAACTTCAGTTCTCTCAAACTTTCATCCATGGCATCCTCACGCAAAGGAAAGGGAAAGCTTCCTGAGTATGCATCAGAATCTGATGACGACAGCATTCCAATGGAAACCACCAAAAAGAGGCGCATGGATTTCAAAGTTCGTGTTCGTCAACTTCTGCCGGTAAAGTACGTAAATCTTCGAGCTTTTCCTGCAATTTCTTTTGACTTTCCTACACTATTGGAATATCAGCGCATCGATAAGTTCGTCACCGACTCTGGTATTATTTATCCTGATCTTGTTAAATCTTTTATGAGTAAGTTGGCTGTATATCTGGACATTGATGAGAACCACATGATCCGTTCCACCATTAGAGACCATGAGTTTGTTGAAAAATTATCTACCCTTGCTAGACACCTTAAGATTCCATCAAAAGGCTGCTTCCTGAGGAAAGGTGTAAACCATGTGGATGGACCTTGGGCAAATTATGATAAAATGGAGTATTACTATTAGATTTGCAGGTTCCCGAAAGAAACAGTTATTGCAAACTCTCGCACCGCTCGTATGCTGTGTTATGCCAAGAATCTGACGGTTTCTGATCGAATGCTTCATTACATTATCTGCTATGTCCTCATTCCAAAGGATTCCAACCACTCTCAAATTAATGACTTAGAAATGCAGCTTTTGTATGCAATCAAGAACCGCATAAGGGTCAATTGGATTCTGACCATCATGTATCATTTGCAGCAGCAACTTCAGTGCATCACACGGTTACCGTATGCTCGGTTGATTTCGAGAATTCTGGAATTAACCGAACTAGACCTCAATAGGGAACCGTCCTCCAAGATGAAACCTACAACTAATGAGATCAATGAGATTAACATTGTCAAAAATACTGGTATCATCAAAGCGGCTGACGGTACCTACAGGTATGCCGATGAAGGTCCTGTCCATCACGCGTATCCAATTCCTGAAGGGGGTCTTACAAGTGAGTTTCTCTATACAACCATGATGAACCAGCATAGAGAGTCAATGAATATGCATAGAGAGACCTCCCGAGCCATTGCCTCCCTCAAAAACCTTATTCTTAACCCTCCACATTCCAACACCCGAGTTGTGGACGAAGAGATTGAAGAAGAGGATGGTAGTGAAGAAGAGGAAGAAGATGATGAGGATATGGCGGATGAGGACATTTAGAAGAATATGTTGCTGTTGATGTCTTTTATTGCATTGTTTTCTAGTTTTTGATGTTTTTTTTGCTTCCATTTATGTTTGAACTCTGTTTTTATTTTGGCATTGTAACTCGTACAATATTTGCAGCATTGTTGCCGTTTAATTTCATTATGCTTTGCTTCCATACTCTTGTGATTGCTTGCATCATTGGTTTGTCTAGTTTTCTTTCTTGAAATCTCCTTCCTTTTTGCTTATGACAAAGGGGGAGAAGAGTTTTGGCTTTCTTATGTCTATGTGTGCAGAATTTTTGCCTATGTATTAGATAGGGGGAGTTCATGGACATAGGGGGAGAAAACAAGATCATTGCTAATCATCGTCAAAAATTGCACAAGATCATTTTGGTTGTCATCATCAAAAAGGGGGAGATTGTAGAAGCAAGCTTCATCTCAAAGTTTTGATGACGTCAACATCAAGATCAAGAATATTTCATCTGTGCAAAAAGGCAAACGCTTTCAAAAGACCAAGATCAAGTGGAATGGAAGTGATCAACATTCAAAGCTTCATGAACATTTGACTGATCAACTTTCAAGTTTTGGACACAAGCTATGGTATATCAAAATCCATTAATTTAATTGATATACAAGTGTTCAACATCTTTATCATTTGATCACATTGCATAAGCATATTTCTTAAACTATTAGAATTGGTATAACATTGTTTTTATAAGTATTTTTCTGAAAAATAGCAGTGTTAACCGATTAACCATATAGGTTAACCGGTTAACCATTTCAAATTTTAAATATTCTGGTATAACGTTCCAGTGTTAACCGATTAACCATATAGGTTAACCGATTAACACTGAACGTATTTTGAAAAATGGCTTTGTTTCAAGTTCAAAAATGGTTTGAATATTATACCAGTTCATATTTTGAATTATACTCAAATATACCTGTTGGAAAAGGTGTGTTTACACATATAAATTCTGAGTTTTTCAAATTGGAAAACAACCTCCAATAATCATTTTCAAAACATTCTTTGAATCAAATTCACCACTTTCAAATACTTTTCAAATCTTTTCAAAAGTGTTCATATTGATCATATCTTTTCATATGCATAGCATTGAACACTTGTGTTGAAATTAAAAGAGTGAATCTTGATCAGAAGGAGAAGATCAATCTTAGCATTGATATTACCATTATTACTCTCAAATCAAAGTATTCAGATTACTTGTATTTTGACTTGTGATCCAGGATTGTTGGACACAAGGGTGAGTGTTTACAAGAGGATTGTTCTTGTACACTTGTTGATTTTTATTGTTTGATAGTAGGCATCACCGGTTGATGGTGTGATAGGTTGTACTTTATTAAACAATAGTGAAAACTCTCTTTCGTGTTGAAAGGGGAGTGGAGTACGCTCGGATTGTGAGGGGAACCACTATAAATCTTGGTGTTCACTTTCCTTTTACTTTCTACTGCATTCATCACCAAGAACCTAACCAGTAAAATTTCAAGAATACCGAAAAACCGGAAAAAGTCCCTAAAAGCCTAATTCACCCCCCCCCCCTTAGGCATACTCTGTACTTACATATTGTACTTTGCTTGGGGTATCTTTATTGTGAGATAAGTCCTACACCCGGACTTGAGTGACATTATTATAGGAAGGTGATATATTCGACGAGGCTTATAGGGAGTGGAATCCCGACCAAGCTGACTTGAGAATCACCGCTTAGTTGAGACCCTTTCGAAAATGGTTCGGTTGAACGATTAATTGTAAAAACTTTTACTATTGTCGATTGGAGTCTGTGATACTGGGGACCGTAGTACCTTAACACCACTTTGGCCTTATCTAGGACGTAGTGCGGGAACTATGAGGGAGTAATCCCAAAATAGTTGCTACGCGATACTACACTCAAAAGAGGCTCTCTTGAGGATATTATTAACCACCAAGTCAATTGGGAAATTGATAATATCCGAAAGATGGACTGATGACTTTGGGCACCTCTTTAGAACCTTGTTTGCAGGTACAACTACCCCATAGTACATACCTTTTGGGAAGGGTAGACCTTAACTCTATTCATTATTCCTCTAACCTAGGACTTTGTTGTTTGTGTGTATTTGTGCATGGCATTCATAAAACATCATTCCTAGTTTCAAGGAATTCAACCGTCCTTTGCGAATTCAAAAGTCCTACATTTCAAAGTTTAAAATCATTTCCAACTTTCCTAAAAAAGAAATGTTTGCAATCGACCGTTGAAGTTCTTGGAACTATTGCATTGCATTAGCATCATGTCTTGCATGGCATCTTTCCCCGGGTTTCTCATGTCCAATTGTCTTTATCTTCCAGTGTTCCGTCGAGTGGTCAAGCTGATTCCTCGACACAGATATCAAACTAGAGCTAACTATAGACGCCAAATGTCAGAACAAGAGGAACATAATACGGAGGTCCGAATGGAGATTGATGAGTTGAAAGCAGGCATGACCAGGCTTACCGAGATGCTTCAAGTGTTGATTGCTAGAGGAGAGCCACCTCAGAGGACTGTCATTTAGGAAGTTTCAAGTGATGATCCACCTCTTGTTCCAGCGCCACCCTCTACTTGGCCGGAGTTTGGTTTACCTCATAACTACTTTCCACCTATTGCATCTACTGCTACGATTGTTCAGACTATAAGACCAGTTTTTCAAGCTCCTGTCCTTACCGAGGCCCAACCTGTGGTCCACACGGTTAACCAGACTGTCCATGCTCCCTTTGAGAATCCTCCTTATGAGTAAAATGTTGCCAGTGGGCAAAAGGGATACCAGGAAGATTTTGTTGAGCCTGAGATTACCCGTGAACAGTTTCAGATCATAAACAAGAGACTCCAAGCTGTCGAAGGTACTGATTTCTTCAACGTTGATGCCGATAATATGTGCCTAGTTTCTGGTCTTGTTTTGCCTGCCAAGTTCAAGACTTCTGAGTTCGTGAAGTATCAAGGTCATTCATGTCCAAGAGCCCATCTAGTTATGTACTTCCGAAAGATGGCAGCTTACACCAACAATCAGAAGTTGCTCATCCATTGCTTTCAGGATAGTTTGAGTGGTGCTTCTCTTAAATGGTATATGAACTTAGAGCATAACAGTGTCCACTGCTTCCAAGATCTCGCCAACGCTTTTATGAAGCAATACAAATACAATTTGGATATGGCTCCCGATCGCCGTCAGCTTCAAAGTATGTCTCAGAAGGAAAAAGAGTCGTTCAAGGATTATGCTCAGCATTGGAGAGAGTTAGCTTCCCAAGTCGAACCCCCTATAGCAAAGAAGGAACTGACAGGAATGTTCATGGATACTTTATCTCCTTTCTATTGGGAAAAGATGATTAGGAGTGTCTCTTCAAGCTTTACAGATCTGGTGACTATTGGCCAAAGGTTAGAAGAAGGTTTGAAAAATGGGAAGGTATCCAAAGTTGCCGAATCTTCTAATGGTGCAAAGAAATCCTATGGGAATTTCCATAAGAGGAAGGACGAGCAGACCAATGCTGTCATGACTGAATCAAGAAAGCCTCGCCAGGGATCTAAACCTGTTGTTGCTCCACAGCCAGCTAAGACCGCTCAACGTCCAGTAATTAGACAAGACCGGTCTCGAAATAGGAACCAATTTGACCCTATTCCCATGACTTACACAGAGTTATATCCGTACTTGGTTCAACGAGGGCTGATTACTACCAGGGTTTTACCTCCTCCTAATCCTCTTCCAGCTGGATTCAGAGCTGATTTCCAGTGCGCTTTTCATGAGGGTGCTTTAGGCCACGAATTGGAGCATTGTTTTGCACTGAAAGCCAGAGTGTGTGAGTTAATGAGGGATGGAATACTTGATTTTGAAGATAATCCTCCAAATATCCAGAAAAATCCATTGCCAGCACATCAAAAGTGAAGCTTCGGGTTGACCCCAAAGGATGGCTCACTGATTTAATCATTAGGCTTTTGTTTCTCATTATTTGTACTTTCCTTATTTTTATATTAGTTGTTTGCTTTCAAAATATGTTTGTACTTTTACATTAATGAAATAAGCATCGCAACTTTCGATTTCAGTTCATTTCTATTACTTGCATCTTTATGCTTTATCTTTCAAATATTTACTTCTTGTCCAAATTTTTGATATGCAAAGATTGGAAGGAGGATGACGAAAATGTTATACCCATAACTGCTGTCAGTATGCTTTCAATCAATCCTTGTTGACGATGTGAGGCATTGTTTTGACTCCCAAACACTGGAGAAATAAGGAAGTTATCCCCATGTCACCCCCTTCGAGCTTAGAAATTGGAGTTTCTTTCTTTATAGAAAAACCGCAATTTTAACCTTGGGGCATGGGTAGCTCTCAGTTAACTTGGTTGTGTTTTCCTACAATACGCCTTTCATATAAAGGTCGCACTCACAATTTTCCTTCGTACACAGCAAGTGTCGAAGATGCTTTTTTAAAGCCAAAACGCCAATGATGGTTCACCGTAATCATTTAAGATAGGCAGTCTCTTTCTTTCGGAAAAAACAAAATAAAATATAAAAAGCCCGCTAAGTCAAAACCTATGAAGGAGACTTAGGCAAAACTGGGGCATCCTGCTGACTGTAATCTTCACAAAAAAAAAAAACAGTTCAGGCAAAAGTTAGGGATAATAAAAAGAGGAGATCTTTAAATCCTTGCCCTGAAAGTCCTCAATGTCAAAAGAACCATATGTTGTAAAGAAGCAGTGGCTGCCTTTTCGTAGGTCCCTTGACTTTTGAACCATCCCTGCTACCATAAGTGCAATTCCTAACCTATAGGAACCTGAATGCATAATATGAGTTAAATGAGCGTAGGACTGAAGATTATCACGTAGATTGGGTGGGAACAAACAAATTTTGAGCATTTATCCTTTGTTTCATAAACCGTGAACCAGACCACGTTATGACCCTCAAATGACCTAATTGAAACAAAGATATTTTGAAAGCATGCTACAACAAGGTTACGTAGGCTGACTCCTAAAGATCTTTGTGAATCATTTATTTTGGCCGTATACCTGTATTAAACTTTGAGCGTCCTGGACCGTCGCGTTCTAACCGATGACTCATTTATTTTTCATCTTTCAAAAATAATTTTGATTTCAAAAGTTGCATGAACTTTGCATTACCATGTTTGTATGAATATTTTTGTTTGCAAACTGGCTTTCCTCTAAGGAATTTTCAAACAATCGAGAAACTTGGTCAAGTGATCCTATCAGGGGCAAAGTCTTCTCAGATCTGGTTTATCCATGAGATTTTCAAGACTCGGACTGGGGCAAACCTTCCGAGGGTACAGTAAAACAGTCATTTTCAAAATCAGACAAGCTGAAGCAATTATCAGTTCATCTATAATGGACAATTTAATCTGGGGCAATTTACTTGAAAGATCTCCAAGCGGCTTTCCATCCTTCCTATGAGGACCATCAACCTGATTACAATTTAGCAAGTGGCAGTGATATCCGGGTTGAGGAATCAGTTTTCCAGTCTTGTCATCTTACCAGAAGAGTCGAGCCTTGTCGTCGACATCTGCATTTGCATTTGATCATATCTCATAACATAATTCATATACATATACATATCATACCTATGCATAGCATGAGTGTTTCATCCTCATTTGCATTTCTCCCGAGGTCGTGTTTTATCCAGGTCTTACCTTGTGGTCAAAGTCCAACTTACTTGGCACCTACCAAACAACTTTGTGTCGTGTCCATCTGATGTTCTTCCAGATATGACGTTTTTCTTATCCGATGGTTTTCCAGATATGCATGTTCCTTTTACGTCAAATACTATTCTCATATATTGTGTTTATACCTTTCATTCAAAGCCATTATTGGATGTCTTGTACCCTGATTTTAATGTCTCTTTCTGATGGTTTTCCAGATTGAGTCTCGTTGTTCTGATGTTCTTCCAGAACTTCGTTGTTACGTATCTGATGGTTTTCCAGATATTTTCCCCTGATTCTGATGGTTTTTCAGAATCTATCCGATGGTTTTCTGGATATGTTTCTCTTTCTGATGGTTTTCCAGATTGAGTATCTTTTATCTGATGGTTTCCCAGATATTTTCATTCGATTCTGATGGTTTTCCAGGATCTATCCGATGGTTTTCCGGATCTGTTTCTCTTTTTGACGGTTTTCCAGATTGAGTATCTCTTATCTGATGGTTTTCCAGATATCCTTTTATGATTCTGACGGTTTTTTAGAATCTTTCCGATAGTTTTCCGGATAAATTCCTCCTTCTGATGGTTTTCCAGATCGAGTCTTTGTTCTGATGTTCTTCCAGAACTCTATCTGACGATTTTCCAGATACCCCTGTAATTCTGATGGTTTTCCAGAATCTTATCCGATGGTTTTCTGGATCTGTTCTCTTTCTGAGGTTTTTCCAGACTGAGTTTTTGTTCTAACGTTCTTCCAGAACCTCTTTGTTGCTTATCTGATGTTCTTCCAGATAGGTCTTCAAAATTTGCCCCGTACATTTATTGCTTTCCTAAATGTTTCGGATTTACCTTCAGAAACTTGTCTTCATCTCATGCTCCTATAGATGTCGTCCTTTTGTTTCTGGATATAGCCTAGGGTTTATTCGATGTTTTTCCGAGTATCTCTGGTATGTTTTAGAGTTCATTCGATGTTCTTCTGGATGTCCCTGAAATTTGTTTCTTTGACCCCTAGGTTATTCGATGGTTTTTCCGAGTATCTCTGGTGTTTGTTTCTCTCTGTATAATTTCTGATGATTCCTGAAGATCCCACTTGATCTCTTCGCTTAAAGGAATGAACCAGAAATTCCAGCACTTGTCGTTTACCTAATCCTACCGCCGTGTGGATCCTGTGTTATTGTTCGTTTTAAAGTGACAATTGTCGCGCTATTCCACCAGTGCGTCGTATTCCCCAGTGTAGTTACTCGTCGCGTATGTCCCCTATGTCATCGTGTCGTCTGCATCCTTGCATTCATCATACGCATCATACTAGATTCATGGCATTGTCAGCATTATAGTTCGTGTTATTTTGTCCATATCATTGCATATCACTGCATCTAGGGGCCAAATTTTTTGTTATCTGTATTTAAATCCCTTTCACCGTGATTTCTCGAGTCTCCGCTGCTCAAATCATCCGGTGAAGCTATTTAAATAAGGGGCATCTATTGCACCCCAAATTTGTCCTACCTTTACATAGTATCTAGTGCCACTTTATTTCGAATGAATAAAATGGCACAATTGGCAAGAGACCGTGTGTAAGGAGTTGTAAGTGTGAGAGGTCGAGAGTTCAAATCCCACCTTCTTCACTTTTTGTTTTGTTTCTTTTATTTTTTTTTTCTAACTTTTCTATTTTCATAAAAAAAATAACAAAAATAGTTTTTTTATTATTTAATTATTATTTTCGTATTTTATTTAAATTATTTTTTAAAAAATATTATTTTTCACTTTTTTTCATATTATTCATAAAAACATCCAAAAATCATAAAATTAAAAATATTAGAAAAGATTTTATTCTTTTTATAATATTTTTAATGTTTAGTAAATAAATAGGGTTTTAAGTTTGTTTTAATTTGTTTTAGTTTTGACTAATTCTTTAAGTTGGGCTTTAAAGTGGGCATTAGGTTAGAGTTAACCCTATTTTGTTACCTATATAAATATGAGTTGCATTTGAGAAAATGGGGAGAAGGAGACAAAAAGAAAAACGGCGGCCGTCAAGATCTGGAGGTTCAGAAGAGCTTCGAAGCTCGTCATCATCACCTCCATTTGAGAAAGAGGAAAAGAGATCCAAAGAAGTTCGTCGAGAACCGTTGCCGTCGGCGAAGAACAAGCGAAAGCATCACCAACCGGCAACTGAAATGTAAACTTTTCTATTATCCCAATTAAAACCTCTTCCAAATAATTAAACCTCAATTTCATTTTTTAAACCATTTTTTTTATTCTAACTAAAAAAACCTTTTTGTGAATTATAACTAAAACCAGATTTTGGTTATAATTACAGTAAGTAAAAACTTAAAACTTTTGCTTAATTAAAACACTAACCACTAGCAATTTTTTTAAAATAAATAAACAGTGTTTAAAACACTTTTATAGTTAAGTGAAAACATTTTTACTAACTTAAAATTAACCCACTCCTAAAATTAAAACCTTCTTTTTTTTTTTAAGTATTAAAATTAACATTTTTTGTTTATGTTAAAATTAAGTTTTAAAGATTAAAAATTAAAACATGTTAGAAAGGGTTAAAACTTTTTTTTAAACTAGAACTTTCTTTAAAATTTTAAAACTAACATTCTTTTAAAGTAAAACTAACGATTTTTTTTTTAAATGTAAACTTTTTCTTTTAAACAAAACTTGTGATTAGAGTTTTTTTTTTTAATTTAAGACTTTCTCTTTTAAAAACTAAAATTAAAACTTTTCTTTTTAAATTAAGATTAAAACTTTCTAAAGATAAAAAGTTAAAACTAAAGTTTTGTTTATTTAAAAATTAAAACCTTTTAAAATTAAGACTAAAATTTTAATAAAAACAAAATATAAAAATTAACAAAACAATAATAAAAATTTCAAATTGCATTTTCGTGTTTCTTTTAATATAAATTGTGTTTGCCATATTTCCGTCTAACTTTTCACTAATGTTCTCTGTTTCTCTCCTCAGATTATACATAGATTCCGATTCATATTTATTTCAATTTATTTTGTTCCATGGATGTAATTTACGCGAGGCCATGGTCGCGGTTTTATTTTATATTTTTTTGGGGATTTGTAATTTACGCGAGTGATCATCGCGGCGCTTTCTTTACTTTCTGCATTTTAATTTCTGCCATATAATATCTTGTCATGTTTGCATAATTTACCGTTAAAACCCTCCGAAGGAATTAGGTTTAGCCGTTTGACCGCCGAGTCAATAACCCTAATTTTTGACCATTTCAAACCCTAATAGTTTAGGTGTTCCGCCGTGGACGAAAACGCCATTTACCCTAGTTTTAGGTCAAAGAGTCACCGTACTCTGTTTAGGGTTTCCTGCCGTGGAATCCCTAATTTAACCCTAATTTCATTTAACAAATTCAACGTAGAAATAGGAGTTTTAAGACTCCACGTAAGCGTGTCCTTAAGATACATTTATTCCCCATTGAAACCTTGACCACAGTCAAGAAGTTTCTAACCTCCCTTTCGAGGGGAACTACGATTACTCTGATTCCATTCCCTATCCAGGATACATAGGCACAAGATGCGACGTCTTGCCAAGTAAACTTAGGTCTAACCCTTAGGTCTCTTTTATGTCACTATATCCCTTAGGTCAATATATACATCAAGCAGATAATAAAATAAAAAAAGCATACAATAAACAAAAGGTTCCTGTAGAGTATTACAGAAGTTTAGGGTGCTAATACCTTCCCTAAGCTTAATCAACCCCTTACCTAGGTCTCTCCCCGCATTGTGTTTACGATGCAAAAATAGGTTTTCCCTCTTTTGACCTTTTCCTTCGGATAAATCAAAGAGCGGTTGTGAATTAAGAATTGTGATTCAAACTAATTAATAGTTTGATATCCTATTTCCACCGCAACAGGGTGGACTGGATTAGTTGAGTTCAACGAACCAGGATAAAAATCTTTGTGTTTTTATTGCCATAATATTTTCTAAATCCTTATTCAACCCCCCCCCCCCCCCCCTCCCCCCCTTCTAAGTATTTTCTCACCTTCAGAAATGAGGTTGGCATGATAGAAAGAAAGATTCTCATTGGTCCTTGCATTTTTATTATATTCTCCCTTTCAATTAGGGACTAATTATTTTATGGAAAAATAGATAATTGAAGCCTGTTAATACCGACACGTCTGGAAAAAAAGATCTGTCTGTTTCCGTGTTAGACACCGACAGCGCTGAAACTTTTAATTACGTTCAGTTAGTTATTTTTTTCAAAATATTACCAATATCGACGTGTCAATATCTTGTCTGATGAATATCTGTAGATAGAAACACAACCTGGTGTTTAAGAAACTAGAAAGAGGATCCTTCCCAAAGGGAATTCTGAAATGGATATTCTTAAAGATTCTTACTTCTTTTCAAGAGTCAATACAAAGAGGGAGCACATTCCTTTTTCAAGATACCAGAAATGGATATTCTTAAAGATTCTTACTTCTTTTCAAGAGTCAATATTGTCACACCCTAATTTTTGTCCTTAAGATCCCACCTCCTTCGTTTTTTTACGCGTTTATTTTTACTCTTATACGTGTGTTTATTATGACTAACGAGTGTGTGCAGATGTATTAAATTCAAGTAGAGACGACACTCATAATCCAATCCTTCCGGACATGGTCAATTGGTTCTTATTCAAGTTGATCATAAGGTTTCAAGTTGAATTGGGCCACTTTCATAATTATCTCTCATGACCGTGAGTCCAAGCGTGACAAAGACATGTGGAAATACTTGGCAAGTTTGGTCGACATTTATGGAATATCATTACCAACTCAAGACTTCTTAATTGGTTACAACAATGTCTTTGTTTTCCAACACAAAGGCATTGCAAATTATTGGAGATAAAAGATCATTCATATGGAGTTTAAACTACTTGATGATTAACGGGTCATAATAGTATATAAAGTGATCACTAATTACTTGGAGAGAGACTTTTAAATATGTTATGCGAAGAAGGTGAGATCAATTTACTTTGGCCGGAAACTTGACTCAAATTTTCAAATCATTAGGAATCTAATGATGCAATTGCATTACATAAGGTTACACAAAAATTACATTACACCAAGCCACAAAGTTACAAGACAGGCTCGGGAAAAGAAAAGTTGTTTATATCATAAACTACATTGAAGTTCTATAGATGATAACAATTACCCACGGTGATTACGCATGTGTTGATATTAAAGAGATAATAAGGTAGTTATGGTGACCCTTCAGCAGATTCTTCCTTTTGACCTTTTGAGGAGTTTGCTTGCTAATAGACTTGATTACCGCTGCCAAGGCTGAGGAATTCCTCGTCCCTCAAATTAGTAGCACCATCATTTGAGCTTCCCACAAGCCGATACATTCGCATTATCCTAGAAAGAAATGCCCACGGCAGAGATGTCAAACCCGCAAGTCCAAGAAGAAGACAGTTAGAGGGAGTACAAGGTTCAAGGTTCATTCAGTTTGCAAGTTCAAAAAATAAAAAGGTTGGAAAAGAAAGAAAACAAGTTGTCCTGCATGAATTCTGTTTGACTAACAACATTAGCATAGCATGAGCATCTTCAGCTCCATCCGTGACCTTTTTTGCGTATTGACATGCCGCAAATCCAAGAAGCCCGCGCGGTTTCGCCATGAACAGACTTTCCCAAGTACGGTAGGCGGTGGATGCCCTTTCCTGAAAAAGAGACACAGGACTGACACAATCAAGTTAGAAAATGGAAAACATCCACAAGAATTAAAGACGTTATGCGGCATCACTCAATAGCATTAGTAATCTGCTTGCTGGTATCTTGAGATGAGAAGAAGGTTACCGCATCATGAAAAGAAAGGTATCCCTTTCTCCCGCTCCAGGATTATGAATGGTGGCAAACGCATCTCCCATGAAGAAGTTCGAAGCATGGATTCTTTGGTTCCATCTCAGTTTCGCTCTAGCTGCACACCATGCTGTATGCCACACCAAGCCTCGACCGATGGCGTCATCCGCACCTCGCCAACCTGCTGATAATAGAGAATTACACAATGACAGGTGAGACTCAGAGGATGATTTCGGCAAGTGTAGATAAATGCGGTTTTCGGCACAAATCAGTTTCAAAACCATGTGCTCATCGAAGTGATCGACGAGAATTTAATTCAAGAGAGTTGGAACTAAACACACTTATCTTTTCATTATGTCGCGACCATGCCGTATTCTACAAGGTAGCTCTCAAAGTCGGTACACCACCCAATCCTTCACTACAACATCATAAAACCCAGACTCTGAATATGTGGAAATAGAACACGAGAGAAGAGTGGATATATACAACTACGACTCTTTTGTGATTCAGCTACGAGGGCGCAACCAACACAACCAAAGCAGGTCCCTGTCAACTGCAATAGCCATAATTCCATATTACAAACCATTGCAAATACAATGGGTTATAAAACAAAACCAAAACTGCAAGGAGTTTAGCCACATATGCGTATAACTACCAACTTACAATGCTATT
This sequence comes from Lathyrus sativus, assembly GCA_963859935.3. Taxonomy (NCBI): domain Eukaryota; kingdom Viridiplantae; phylum Streptophyta; class Magnoliopsida; order Fabales; family Fabaceae; genus Lathyrus; species Lathyrus sativus. The sequence continues at coordinate 754,574,080 of OZ012735.1, forward strand.
AATTTCCGAATCCATCCTGCAAACGTTACATTCACGACAGCTGCAAGCATCACCAGCAGAGCATTCTCACATCAGCTGCAAGTAATGGCGCAAACATCAGCATTTTAGCAAACACCAGTCACTTCAACCGCAGAACCGCCATGGCTACTAAGTGGCAGAGCAGCTCCACGATTACGGCTGATGAGGAGTTTGGCAGGATGATTCACGGAGCCAAGAATCTACCAAAGTCATGTTGTTTGGGCAAGAGACGAAATCAGTCAAATTCACAGTTTTTTTATTAAAAATAACTCAATTCCAAGAAATCCTCACCTTATCATCAAACTCGGTTGGATGTTCTTGAGGTACCACTCCAAAACCGAAGTCAGCAGCCTATTCGGAAATAAAGACTTGCTGCAAACCGAAAGCTTCTTCACAACCCAAGCTGAAACTGAAAGAACAATGAAAGTCAGAGCAAGCAACGGGGACATGATTATTGTCACAAGCAGTGTTCTCCCTCTCCAAATAAGTTATCAGCACGTTGAACTTGCTTCTGAAACTGAAATCCTATCATCAATTACGCACAATCAGACAAACAATTAAAACCTTCCAACATCGTTTTCAAAGTCTTTAACAATTTTCTAATTTCGGACAAACATGTTCGTATCGAAATTGGTATGGTTTTTAATAAGGTTAATTGAAAGGAAATTCTACACAACTATAAATTGAGATGGAGAAGAGAGGTCATCGACACTAAAAAAATCCGGAACAGCCACTCTCAGTAACACACAGCAATCACAGAAACCCGTAATCCACAGAAAATCCACACACCCAAAAACCCTAAAATTGCGAAACAAGAGGAGACGAAATCCCTGGCAGAAATCCAAAAAAACCACGGCGTCCAAAATAATTCCAGAAATCCAAAATCATAAAACCTAAGTAACTTTGTGAAGAGAGGACTTATCTTTTCATCATCGATGTCGTGAATCAACCACCGAGAAGCCACCGCGGAGTCACCTGGGAAGCCATCGTCACCACCATATTGGGTAACGTCTTTTTCAAAGGTTCTTTTTCATTTTATGATTGATGTTTGTTTGTGGTCGTTGTTAGGTTTTTTAATTAAAAGGAAGAATGGCGGAGAATCGCGGAAGAGAAGGAGGAGAGGGAATGGCGATCGAGAGGAGGAGGACGAGATTGAAAACGACGAAGGGGGGGGGGAGAAATTGGGATTTAGGGTTTTTTTCCTTCTGATTTTGTTTTATATATTGTAAATCGCATGTATGCACGCCCACCATAACCACATGCACCTCACGTACATCACCTTCCGCCTCTTTGCCTGCCCAGATCTCGCGCCCCACATTGCAGTCCACCATAAACCCCTGTGGCCTGCGCACCAGACAACCATCCTCCCACTCTCATTAACCTTCCATTATCCACTAAACCACTCATTAATCCCACCTAAACTTAATTAACCACCTTTAAGCATCTAATCAACCGTTAATTTAAATAATTTTTTTACCTAAATTAATTAATTAACCTTTCATTAGCTCATTTAACTTAGTAATTAACTATTAATATAATTAACCCTTCCCAACTAGTTTTTTACTTAATTAAAAGGAATTAACAATCTTTTTATTAATTTATATTTCTAACTTTTCTCATCTAATTGTTTTCTTTTATTTAACTTTAATTTACTCTCTACTAAAATCCTCTTTTATTATTATTCACCCTAACTCTTTTATATAATGATATAATTGATTCAAAAAAACTATTTCATAATCTTTAAATAACTTGCATTTATTTTATTTATAACTAAAAACTAAGAATTTTTTTTTTAAACTTGTATTTTTATAATAATTATTAAAATCTATCCTAGTTATTAATAAGAGCTTTTGAAAAACTAATTATTTTAAATCATCTCTATAAAAAGAATTTAGTTCGTTTACAACTTAATTTAATCTCACTAAAAAATTTTATAATCAAATAACCTTTTTCAAATTAATTTATCGTCTCAAGTTTTATTAAAATTAATAAAATCAATTCACCAATTAACACAACATTTTCGTAAAGAAATTAAATAATCTCACCCATAATTAATCAATTCGACTAAAATCATTCAAAATCAATCGTGCACGCTTCTGCCCCGATCCGTTCACGTGTTCACTTACACTTTCACACACTCGTGCACCTTAGCGCTTTCATGTGTTTGTATATGGATTTATTTATCTGCCTTTATTATTCCGTAATTTATCATTTCCGCATTTATTTACATCGCATTATTGCATAGCGTCCAAAGGAAGAACTTGCACGTAACGTAAAACTTGCACGTATGCCTCCCATTTGCATCATTTCCCCATGATCCTTGATCTCATTCAAGTCGATCTCTTAAGTTTAGATCCTACCCCATAGGAAGGACCTTTATCTTTACAACTTAGATACAAATCAATCAACTCATTTCAAACACATTAGAGAATAAGATGTTAATCATCTTAAGCGAGATAAAACTCCTACCCCATAACAATTCAATCAATTCGTAGGGACTTTGCCTTAAGAGAGATAGAGGCGTACTTGTCGATTAAATTCCGAGTGCTTGAGTCCTTCTCTTAAGACGATGCAAAGACTATTTTCCTACAAAGTTGTGGCGGTTAAATCAAGTAATCTTCCTTAAAATGACAACTCATCTTTTCTCCTAAAATCAATCAATCAACTACCCTAAACCCGTAGGAACTTTGACCACAGTCAAAGAACTCCTCAAACCCTTTAGGGGAACTACAGATACTCTGATTGCACTCCCGTAAGAATATGTAGGCATAAGATGCGATATCTTATCGAGTATACTTAAAAATAAACCCCTAGGTCGTTTACCTTTAAGCAGATAATCCTTAGCAATAAACAACATAAAATAAGAGGTTCCTATAGAGTAATACAGAAACTTAAGTTTAACCAACCCCCGAACCTATAACTCTCTAGCTTGCATTTGCATTGCATTGTGGGTATTTCGATCTTTTTTCCTTTAGACAAATCAAAGTTCAGTTGCAAATGAATTAGATTCAAGTTAATCAATAGCTTGGTATCCAAATTTCACCGCGACAAATACAAAGAGGGAGCACATTCCTTTTTCAAGATACCTTGCATTTAAGCATTTTTTTGTTTTGTTTCTATTATCATAACAGTTTCCTCTAATCAAATGTCATCTTCTCTGCCTCATGTCTGTAAGACTCAAACAACTGAGAAGAAAGGTATCGCTCGCCGAAGCTAGGGAACACCACCTGCACCGACCAAAACTAGCCGTCTGTTATTTGAAACACTCTTATCACCATATCAATGCACATGAAACATCAAGTATTAATGAAACAAAGTTGAAGGTGTATTTTTTAATGCCAAATAGTTTCATAACTCTTAATATATCATTCCAAAATTATTTTTGGAATTGTTGAGAGGTGCGTAAACCTACGGCGATGAGTTTGCCAGAATTTTCTGGCCTCTTTCCCAGTTTTATTGCTGCTGCGGCTGCTGCTCCAGACGATATCCCAACCTAAAACATCATTTCAACACATAAAAATGGAATAAGACAAAAACAACTTAAGAACAAGTCATAAGTTGTTTTTATAAGCTCTTTCAAATAGCCTTACAAGTGTTTATAAACTCAAATAAATCAGTTCAAACATGCCTTTAAGTAATACTTGGAGATTTTAAGAAATGGAGTATAAATTTATAACCATGGCCATACCAGCAAACCTTCTTTTAGTGCTAACTGTTTAGCAGTTTCTATAGCTTCTTCACTTGTAACCGGAATAATTTCATCAAGTAGATTAACATCCAGCACTTCAGGAACAATGCCAGCACCAATTCCCTGAATCAGATGCATGCCTTTAACATAAACACGTAACACATCCGGTTAGTATATCGCCGTTCAGACGTCAGTCTGAAAGAAAAATACGGAATGATTGCCTAATGAAGAAAAGACGAATAACTAATGGAATTTGAGTATGTAGTTCAACAAGCTGACTAGTTAGTATAAATGTTTCTAAAATTAAAGCATGATTGAAAAATCATAACATTTGGTTTGCTAGATGCAATGAATTTTCTTCTTTATAGACGAAGTGGTGATAACCACTACAAACTCACATACACAACCCTGAGTGCCAGGGCTCGAACCCTGATGACGTCCAACCTAACAATATCAACTTTTGTTAGTTGAGCTAGGATTTACGGAAGGTACCAAAAGAATTTTAGGAAGAAAATACTGCGAGTTAAAGGAGTTGTAGGAGAAAATACAAACATAAGAACTAATATATTAATAGGAGAATTTGACCTGGCTGTCCTCCACTCAATACTGCACTTTCAGCTGGTTCCACTCCATAGACCTAAATGAAAACACACAACATTAGCATCTTAAAGAAAATTACAACTTCAAAAGAAACCTCCACATATAAGCATTTCATGTGACATAAAAATGAACCTTGATTTCCGGGTTTCGCTCCTTGAGGAATTTCCCAGCACCTGTTATTGTACCACCAGTTCCTATACCTGCTACCAGAGCAGCAACTTTCCCTCTAGAGTCTCTCCATATCTCAGGGCCGGTAGTTTCATAGTGAATCTACAAGTATGTGACAAAAGGTTTTTTATGAGGATGTTAAGCCTCCGTCCTACAACAAGTGACACATTTACAACAAAAAACACATCTTAAAACGAGTGACTTTTAATTTTCAACATAACATTAATTTTTCTTTTCAATTGGACACTGAAGTAATACTATGTGAATCGCTCCGAATTCAATACTCTCCACTTTATAAGACCAATACTTGATAAGGTTAATTCAGTAAAATTATCTTTCATTTACAAAAAAAGAATTATGTGTAAAATAAACATGTATATCACTCATTTTGAGACAAATGAATTACCTTTGGGTTTGCAGGATTTTCAAATTGACGAATCATAAAAGCATTTGGTACCTCCTTCTCTAACTCCTCAGCTTTTTTATGACTACCATTAAATCCCTTTGCGGGATCTGTGATATGCAGCTCAGCTCCAAAAGCGCGGAGCAAAATTCTTCTCTCGAGACTCATTGAAGCTGGCATTGCTAAAACTAGCCTGTAACCTTTAAGCGCTGCAATGAAGGCCAACCCAATTCCGGTGTTCCCACTTGTAGTCTCCACAAGAACAGTCTTTCACCACCATGTCCACAGCCGGCAAAAAGAAAAATCTCATTTAAGAAAATTCAACATCGAGCATGGCATTACTAATGACTAGACATGATTGGTTTATAAGGGGGAAAAGAAGTGTCTCAGAACAAGAATTGTATTACTAACCTTCCCCGGTGTAATCAGACCCTTATCCTCAGCATCCTCGATCATACTCAATGCTATCCTGCATACCAAATTTCCAAATGACAGTTAGAAAGTCTCCATTTACCTAAGGCGGTTCAGCTCTACTAGATAGCCTCTTCAGCTTTTCAAATAAGACTCCTATCAAAATCATGAGCCGGGACGTAAGCTAAAAAAAACTTCTGCGACAATACAACAATAAGAACCAAGCCTTTTTCCACTAAGAGTATGTTTGTTTCTGCGTTCGAAAGGCTTTCATCACACATCCAAATGAAAGCTAAAATGTGCAGTAATCACAAGTCTACATTATTTTTAGTTCTACCATGGTTCTTATAGAAAATATTTCTGATATATTTCAAAGTTGTGTGAATAGGATATGTTTCGGGCCGCCCGCAAGGCCCATAAGACGGAAGTCCAATTACGGAGTAACAAGCTACTAAACGCGGAACATGTATACTCCTTTTCCTTCGTGTCGCAGGTAACCCCTCACAAGAACATCATGCTAATAGTCCAAATCAATCCAACTGCTAACCACATCCCAAGTTGTTTCGCACGTATGCAGTTATCAACCATCCCCCTATTTAAAGAGGAAAATGCGCCACTCCACAGGTATTCAAATTATTTTTCATTCAAATTCCACTTTCAATCTCTTAATGACTTGAGAGTTGGAATGTTAACCTTGCCGGTCAGCTTCCTCTCCACCACATCGGAAACAGCAAACCACCATAACAAACTGTGAATCCAAACTCCACTATTTCCAATCAACTCTAGTTTCAGTAAGAAACAGGATACAAACTATTCTAGCATCTTCACTTCTATGAGACTATCCAAATGTTTTTCCCTAATAACTGAATTTATGATTCTATTTCTGTGATATAGCAGAGAGAGAAAAATCAAATATCAGAAAAGAAACAATAAAACCTAATTTATGATAGAGAAAAACAAAGAGTAAACTCTTTTGATACCTACCTATCTTTGACACTTGAACAAGGTTCCATTGACTCCAACTTGGCAGCAATCTGAGCAACACAGCCTTCCACAACTTTGTTCAAATAAACCATGGGAGTGTTTCCAATTAACTGTAAAATCAACATGTAAGTTACTGTAACAATTATTTCCAATTGCAGAATAATCATGAATAACCAAAAGGACAAAAATTATTTCAAAGAAATCACTTCAGTGACATTGTTCTTGATTGCACACTGCATCTCCATGTTTGATATCTCGGTAGAATCTGAGTACCATGTAGCCTACAAATCATTATTAAACTATACAAATCCATCAACTCACTCTTTTTTTAATCTTCCCTTTTGAACAATCCAACTTGATTTTACCAATTTGGACTCTTTCTGTACCAACTTGATTTTTGTAACATTTATTTATTGGAAATAATTGTTACTTATTAATTTTTATTTCTCCTTTTTAAATCTTATTGCATTAATTATTATTTTTTATAGAATTTAATTGAAATAGATTACCATTGTAAAAACACAATCACTTAATCATAAACGTTAGATGTCAACTAAAGTTTGACTTTTATTTGAAGAGTTGAATATATTTGTAGTCATATTAAATATTTCAAATTTCGTTTTTAATCTTTAAAATATTTCTTTCAAATAATGGTCCTTTTAAATATCTTCATTCACACTTTTATTCTCTAATATTAAAACTGTTGCTAATTTATTCGCTAAGTAATAAACTATCATTAAAATCGTCGTTAATTTTGTCGTTAAATAGTCAAAACCGTCGCAAAGTTGCACGATGGACCAAAAGTGTGGATGAAATTTTTTTTAAAGAATCATTCTTTAAAGAAAATATTTTGAGAGAGTAAGAACAAAATTTAACATGTTTAAAAAGACAAGAAACATATTTAACCCTTATTTTAATAATCTTTCTCTTCCTATATGATACTTATGATAACGTTGTTTTGTTCTCTTATTCAACATCAAAACTAGAGTCAAATTTGTAGTTACATGCACATCATATATAACCATAATGTGATGTTCCACAGTCATGAATCCACATAAAAGGAGAAATACTTAGAAAACTATAAGGTCTTAGACCTTTAAGAGAAATGGTACACATGTGAATCAGAAGCGGGTCCTTAAGATCATATAAATGTTATTCATGTGAATCTTTAAGAAATGAAGTAACCTGTTTGCATGAAACCTTAGAAAATTCACTAAGGGTAAAGATAATTTTGGTTTAATTATATCTAATCAAAGACCTTTTTTTTAATAAAAATGGTGTAGGTTATAAACCCAATAAACTGCTTAATAATGTTTGGGCATAATAAGAAGAAATCTAATCATTTGTTCTATAAATTCAAATTATATAATAAGTTTTATCATCTTGAATCGTTTCGCTTTGCTAAATTAAGGGGGTCTAGAGATAATATCTCCATATCTTTTAAAGCGACTAACGCACCGGGACCTAAAAATATTTGGATATGAAAGGTGAAAACTTGATATATTTTGCAGGAAATGGTTTGCAACTTTGAAGGTGCCTATTGCAAATTCAATAAAGTTGTGCAAATCATATGTATAATATGAGTATAAAAGATAAGCTAGATTAAATTTAATGGTATTGATAGTGTGGTCAATGATCCTTGGTTGATCAAGTTGTTACCATTGATGGTAGTACTCGACATTCATATTTTTGTTGGCATTGATAGTGATTCCCAATAGTCTTGTGTGATCAAGCTGCTTGTTGGCATTGATGATGATGCTCAACGACTCTGGTTGATCAATTTGTTCGATGGCATTGATGGTGAGGCTTGACAATCATGGCGGTCCCAATGTTTTTGGAGTCTAAGGATCTTCGGTGTGTTAAATCTATAATGGATTTACTTTAATTAATTATTTTATTATATATATACTTATTATATCAATTAACATTTACTTAATTAAATGAATATTGTATTGGGCTTAATTGTTGAATGACCCGTGATGGGTTGGGTCATTCTTTTGGATAGCCCGCTGAGAGGTCCCTTCCCTCATCTGATGGTTATATATTTGACTATCTCATTAGGTCAGATAATTAAGCGTAACCGTTCCATCAGAAAGAGCGCAGTAGCATTTACACTCAGGCAAATGGATTATTGATATTATAATATGTCGTACAATCATATCTATAATTAGGCTATAGGATTAGTTTTTCATCAATTGGTATCAGAGTCTTTTAGATATGATGTATGACTATGTGTTATAATCATACATTTGTAATTATTAAAATTGCATATGTTCGTATTTTCCATGACAGAGTCGAGAATTGAAGTTGGATTCAATGAATTTATACTTGATTATTAGTTTATAGATTCATTAAACACGTTCTGATGGTAATGCAATTTTCAGAATAATTATACTGATAAATATATTTTGTTAAACGTAATTAGTTGTTATCGGATAAATTTATTTCGGTGTCAATTAGGAATGAACTCTTTCAAAATTTGGTGTCCATAAATATAGGAATAAAATATTGAGTCAAGTTTATTTTCCTTAAATACATGAACAAACTATTGATCAAATTTCAATTCCCTACTGCTAGCGTTCTTAGGATAATTAATTGGCGGATAGTTTGCTGGTACGTGTTCTCCTAAGTAATTGGTGGATAGTTTGCTAGTACGTGGTCCACAAAATTAAAAATTGGTGGATAGTTTGCTAGTACGTGGTCCACAAAATTAAAAACTAATAATATTAATTATTTTGGGTGAAATTAGCATATCACTGGATGGTATCATTTAAATACTATATTTTATTATTTCCAATAAGTGTTTTATTTTAATTTATATTAATAATTATTATGTTTAATTAATACAATAAAATAATTATTATATTTGTTAAAAATACATATTATTTATTCATATGATTATAATTTCACCTATCGAGAATATAATTTTATGAATTCTTGTGTGGTAATTACGTGATTAATTTTTGTTAATAATAATTATTTATAATAATGATAAGTATATCCTATCGATATATATATTATTATTGATATAAATTCAGAATAAATAAAATTTTATTTGTAATTATGATCTGTATTATATTAATAATCATCATATTCTATCGGTATATTGTTATTAGTGTAATTTTGTTATGATACAAAATAATATTGACAATTTATGCTTATTTTATCATGTTTAATATCCTATCGATATTAAAATTTTGTAATATAAGTTTCTGTTTATTATTGTATCTTTGATGCGAGATCATAATGAGTTAGAGTTTTTTTTTATATTAGGAAAATATTTGGCTGGTATATGAGGAATCAATTTTCTATATTACATAATCATTTATTTAATGATTCTTTATTCCTCCGTGACAGTCTCTTTTCCTAACTTTGTCAAAACTCTTAATGGGACCAATTATGAGGACTAGAAAGAGTCTCTCGACCTTTATTTGGCTGTAGTCAACCTTGACTTGGCTCTGAGAACTGAAAAGTCTGACGCTATTACTAACACATCTACTGAAGCTCAAAAGACCCTTTATGGAAAATGGGAACACTCCAATAGAGTGTGCCTTAAGGTGATATCTTATACTATGGAAAAATCTATAAGACAAAGCATACCAGAAAGTGAGAGTGCTAAAGATTACTTGAAGTCTGTTGGTGAGAAGTTCACTCATTTTGATAAGGCTAAGAAGTGTGAGTATCTCTCTCTGTTTGACAAAACTAAGTATGATGGTGTTAGTGGTGTGTGTGGGCATATTATGAAGTTGGTCCACTATTATAATAAGCTTAAAACTCTCAAAGTTGAAATTGGTGAGAGCACTTTAATTTGGAGGGTTCTTGAGTCTCTGCCTCCCCAATTTGATGTTATGCGGACCTCCTATAATACTCAGAAAGTTGAATGGTCTGTGGATGAGATGATAGCCATAGTAACTCAAGAGGAAGATTCTATGAAAAAGGCAAAAGCTCAAAGTGTTCAGTTTGCTGCTTCTACTTCAGGAACAAAGAATTATAAGAAAAACTTCCATAAGGGAAAACGTCATTTTGATGATAAGAAAGGAAAAGGAACAACACAATATTTGGAGCCTAAGGATAAGTCTTTTAAGAAAAATATCTTTAAAGGAGAGTGCAAGTACTGCAAGAAGTATGGACATAAGGAAGATGATTGTTTTATCTTGAAAAAGAAACTGGAAAAACAAGGTATAGTCAAAGAGAAGGGATTGATTACAAAGAAACTTTCTCACCTGTCTCTACCAAAGATGCTTTTCGAGTTGTTATGGTTTTGGTTGCACACTTTAATTTGGAACTTCACCAAATGGATGTGAAGACAGCTTTTCTGAATGGAGAACTTGTTGAAGATGTTTACATGATTCAACCTGAAGGTTTTATTGAAGCAGGAAAAGAGAAGTTAGTATGCAAACTGAAGAAATCCATATATGGATTAAAACAGGCATCTAGACAATGGTATTTGAAGTTTGACAAAGTTGTCACTTCTTTTGGTTTCAATGAAAATGCTTCAGATCAGTGTATTTATTTAAAGACCAGCGGGAGAGATTTTATAATCTTAGTGTTATATGTCGATGATATCCTTCTTGCTAGCACTAGTGTTAGTCTTTTGAATGAGACAAGAACAATGTTAAGTAACCACTTTGATATGAAGGACCTAGGTGATGCTTCTGTTGTTTTAGGCATCCAAATTTTTCGTGATAGGTCACGTGGTGTTCTTGGTTTATCTCAAAAAGGATATATTGAGAGAATCCTTAAACGCTTTAATATGCAGTCTTGCTCCCTGTGCGTTGTTCCTGTCCAAATGGGTGATAAACTCTCTAAATCCGAATGTCCTCAAAATGATAAAGAAACTGCTGAAATGGAAAGAGTCCCATATGCTTCCGCTGTTGGCAGTTTGATGTATGCTCAAGTTTGTACTCGTCCCGATATTGCATATGCAGTTAATGTTTTAGGGAGATACTTGAGTAGCCCAGGATTGGGTCATTGGAAAGCCGTTAAAAAGGTCATGCGATATTTGCAGGGAACCAAGGATTACATGTTGACCTATAAGAAGTCTGATCAACTTCAGGTTATTGGTTATTCTGATTCTGATTTTGCAGGTTGCCCTGACGACCGAAAGTTTACTTCCGGCTTAATTTTTATGATGGCAGGAGGAGCTATTTCGTGGAAGAGTGTTAAACAGACTCTTACAGCTACCTCAACCATGGAGGCAGAATATGTAGCTTGCTATGAAGCTACTTGTCAAGCTATGTGGCTAAAGAACTTAATCTCTCGCTTCAAAGTTGTTGAAAGCATATCTAGGCCACTTGTGATATATTGCGACAATTCTGTTGTTGTACATTTCTCTCAGAACACTAAGAGCTCTTCTCGCTCAAAGCATTTTGATATTAAGTATCTATTTGTCAGAGAGAAAATTCTTGAATTTCAGACTCGAATTGAACATCTTGCCACTGAGAACATGTTGGCTGATCCACTGACCAAAGGCTTGACTGTTGGTGTTTTTCAAAGGCATGTAGCCAACATGGGTGTAGTTAAGTCATTTAATATTTTGGATTAGTGGGAGTCTGATTGTTGCATTTAATTATTGTAATGAGATATGTATAAGATGACGTCAATTTAATAATCATATCTCTTATAGCATTTCAGATGCCTGGACCATTATTGGATTACATATTTCTACATTATATTATGTTAATTCATATTCATTATCGTTATATGAAATATGGGTATTTGAAATGTGTGATCTGTTTCCCTATCGGATACAATTTATGCATTGTTAAATTTTGTGTCTTCTCACATTATTTTGATGATAAGTGGTTGATATATTTGGTTATTATAATTGTGTTATTTTAATAATTAATTAAAGTCATCCAAGTGGGAGAATGTTAAATCTATAATGGATTTACTTTAATTAATTATTTTATTATATATATAATTATTATATCAATTAATATTTACTTAATTAAATGAATGTTGTATTGGGCTTAATTGTTGAATGACTCGTGATGGGTTGGGTCATTCTTTTGGATAGCCCGCTGAGAGGTCCCTTCCCTCATCTGGTGGTTATATATTTGACTATCCCATTAGGTCAGATAATTAAGCGTAATCGTTCCATCAGAAAGAATGCAGTAGCATTCTCAGTTTACACTCAGGCAAATGGATTCAACCATGACAGGTACATGTTTATTGCATTATTAATATTATAATATGTCGTACAATCATATCTATAATTAGGCTATATGATTAGTTTTTCATCACGGTGATCATATAACTCCTAATGTTTTTTATCCAACTCTTATATCAAGCTATCTACAAAGATGGAGTTTCAATAGTGGCTTGTCATTCCTCGTGAGGGAGAGTTTTCTCAAGATATCTTAAGATTTTGAGGTTAAACACCTGGTAGAAAATTGAATCTGAAAACTCTAAGGAAATTATATGACAAACGGTATTTTTCATGCCTACTGAATATATTTTATCACTAATATTTTATTGTTTAAGTTGATCATGCCCTTAGCAAGTATGCAGAGAAGAAATTGAAAAATCTAGGTAAAAGGGGTGCATTTATGAAGTTTGGGGGTGTCAAAGCAATAGTCTAAGTCCAATCACTTGACAAGGCGTAAAAGGAGCTGAAAATTGCCTAAATGATCGATTAGGCTTGGGTGTAATGGATTAGACCAAATTTGAATTTCAAAATTTAAAATTTTGCTCCACATAATTGATTAACCCTAACGTATAATCGATCATAACATAGATCAATGTGTGTTGCCTACAGTTAAATCATGAGATAATCTCAAATCTATTTCCCTAATTGATTATCAGGGTAGATAATATATTAGAGGTAGAGTATATAAATAGGTACCCACCTCCTCTTTTTCTCTCATCCCTCTATTGCATTCTTCAACTATTTTCTTCTTGTTTTCATTGTATTTTTTGCAAAATCTCTTGAAATCTTCATCATCATCAATGGTTGGATGTGTTACTTTGAAAGTTCCTAATCTACACCCTTTTCCTCAAAGTTATTTTCATCTCAAGACCAAGAATTTTGTTTCAACCAAGATTATGAAGAAAAAATAATAATTCTCAAATCTTACCACTTGGAAGATAAGATCTTTAAAAATTGTGGATTTTGAAGCGGTTTGAAGAAGTTCTACTAAGGATATTCCTTTATATTAGAGGGATCCTTACCAATACAATAAAAAAAGAGGTTTGAAGAAGCTTCACCAAGCTTGGTTGGTATGTTATATTCTATCCTCAAGTATATTATAGGGATCCTTACCAGTGAAGTAAAAAAGCACCAAATTAGATTATCCCTTGAAGGATTTTCTGAAATTAGCAATCTTTCGTGCATCGGCTCATAATTCAAAGTTAAATATATTGGTTATTCTTATATTCTGTTATTTTTCATTCTTGGTTGATCCTAGCTCTAGAATTCCTACTTCTTTCAAGGTGGGATCAATTCTCCTTGATCTTTGTCTTACCCATTATGCAGACTCATATATTCCTGTCCTAGAGAAACACACCATTGAGCAACTATCCAGAACCGAGGTTGTTATGGTCTTGAGAATTGCCAACAAAGCATAAATGAATCGGGAAAGTGTTGTAATCCACCACATGATTGACATCAAAAGAAAGAATATGTGGTTATTATTTTGTGGGTTGATAATTAAAGTTTTATAGCACATCAGGTTCAGCCTTGAGAATGAAGAACCAGATCCAGACTACACTGGGATAAGAAGTAAGAAAATAGGCCAAATGAGAATGGACAACAACAATGGAATGTTGTCTTACACGTCTTCCAAATAAAACAGGATCTCTTCAAGTCAATGAGCTCTACCTCAGTAAGGATAAGCATATATTTTAGAAGAAATTAACTATGAGATTCTAGAGACTACTCTAACTGAAGTTATCCTTGACACCATCATCAAAAGGTAGAAAAACATTTATAGGAAGATTAACAGTTTAGCCTGTATGCTCACCAAAATGGATCTCAGAGGCCTCGTGGAGTTTTTTCGTGATGATGATGATGATGGGGATTCTGAGTAGTTTTGCCTATTTATGCTTTGTTGCTTTTATGTTATAATTGTTGTTTTCCTGCTTTTAGTGTTTGAATCATGTTTTTCTAATTAATGAAGCATTTTGAATTTTAAATGCTTGTGCATGTTTTGGTTATCTATGTGATTGCATATCTGCCATATTTGTTTATTGTTTTCTGTACTTGTCAAAAAGTATATAATGTGTGGCACCCCTAGGCTGGTAGGGGTGGCCAAAGGCCTTAGTGATTTTTTATGGGTTAGAGCTTGCTCTCGGTGGTAAGAGATCCTGTTTGGTGGTGTTTTGGCTATGGAGAGAGCAATATCATGTGAGGTGACAAGCTATGTATTCTCTAGGCATTTGGTATACATAGTGTTTGGTACCCCCTCAACCCTCAGGTTGAAGTATTTATAGAGCCTTTAAGACTTGATTTGAGGGAAGTTACTTCCGCTTCACTACTAGATCATGGAGAGAAAGGAGTTATTCCTCCTTTGACTCATTTTCTAGTTTTTTGTAAAGGGACACATCATCTCTCACGTCTACCAGAGAAGTGGGAAAGAGTGGATGAACTAAGCCTAAGAAAACCTATTGCTAGTATATGGGCATCTTAATGACCTATTTTGGGTGATTGGTGGCTTCGATGGGGAACTCGCCCCTCGCCCATGTGTTGGTCTCCCTCACTTTTGCATAAGCCATCCCTTCATAGGGCCCAATAAAAATATACCATTACATAGTCCCTTAAACACAAGGGCTTGGTAAATGGAAAAATATTTAATTAACATTGTGTTAGGAGAGCTTAGTCTTGTAGGTGATGCACTTAAACGAGCTTATCTGCCAAAAATCTAAGTCTAGTCCTTAAGTTGAGACTTCAAGTTAAGTCTCTCGGGCAAGACTTTGGTTGAATCCCTTAGTTAAGACTTTAAGTTAAGTCTCTTGGGGCAGACTTCCATCGAGTCCCTTAGGCGAGAATTTAAGCTGAGCCTATCTAATAGGGTTGTAAGTCCCTCGGGTAAGGCATTAAGATGATCATGTTTGATGGGACTCTAAGTCCCTCAAGTAAAATTATGAGTTGATCTTGTTTGATGGGACTCCAAGTCCCTCAGAAGAGGCATTAGAATGAGCCTGTTTGATGGGAATCTAAGTCCATTTGGAGAAGCTATAAGTTGAGCATGTCTGATGAGACTATAAGTCCCTCAAATTATACGCTGAGATGTGTCGCGGTGAAATTTGGATACCAAACTATTGATTAGTTTGAATCTTATTCATTTGCAACCGAACTTTGATTTGTCCAAAGGAAGGGATAAAGATCGAAATTCCCACAATGCAATGCAAATGCAAGCTAGAGAGTTATAGGTTCGGGGGTCGATTAAACTTAGGGAAGGTGCTAGCATCCTAAGTTTCTGTAGTACTCTACAGGAATCTCTTGTTTTATGTTTGTTTTATTGCTAAGGTTTATCTGCTTAATGGTTGAAAGACCTAGGGGTTTTTTCTAAGTATACTCGATAAGATATCGCATCTTATGCCTACATATCCTTACGGGAGTGGAATCAGAGTATCTGTAGTTCCCCTAAAGGGTTTGAGTCTTTGACTGTGGTCAAAGTTCCTACGGGTCTAGGGTAGTTGGTTGATTGATTTTGGGAGAAAAGGTGAGTTGTCATTCTAAGAGAGATTTAACCGCCACAAGTGTAAGAGATTGTATTTGTTGTAGGGTGGAGATTCTATCTCGTTTAAGATGATTAACATCTTTCTCTAATGTTTCAATAATTGTATTGAGTTGATGTTTGTCTAAGTTGTAAAGTATAGAGGAAAGGTCCTTCCTATGGGGTAAGATCTATCTTAGGATCAACTTGAATGGGATCAATGATCGTGGGGAATATGATGCAAATGATGTATACGCACAATTGTTTAGATCATGCGCAGATTCTTCCTTTGGACGGAATGCGATGCAGGGAAAGTAAATTGATAACTGCAAATTGCGGAAAGAAGTAAAAGCAGATAAAGTAAACATACACACGCATGAAAGCGCTAAGTGCACAAATGTGTAAATTGTGGATGTGAGTGGAATCGGGGCGTGCACGATTGATTGAATTACGAGGGTTGATTAGTTTTAATTTGGGGTTGATAAAATGGTTGGATTGATTTATATTAGGAGGTGACTCAATTTTATTACGAAATTAAAATTATGAGTTGGTTTATTTTAATTAGCGAAATTTTTCTTGAATTAACTCAATTAAATTTAAATGGAATGGTTTTAAATAAGTCTTGTAAAATATTTATTAAATAAAAGAGTTCTAGTTTATTATTATAAAAGATAAAGTTATTAGAGATTTATTAAAAAAAGTTTGTTATCTATTTATTATTATTTTTAAGTTATTCTAAATATAAAAAAGATTTACTAAATAAAAAGAAAAAAAAATGATTTTAAAGTAAATAAAATAAACTATTTCAAAAATAGATTTTTTGCTGAATAAATATTATAATAAAAAAGTTGATTAAGGGGTAAACTTAATTAAAAACATTAGTTAATTTTAAAAGGGTTGATTGAGGTTAATTAGATTAAAAACATTAGTTAAGGTTAATTAGGGAATACGAGTGTGTGCAGGTGTATGGTGTAGTGCGTGTGTGGCATTCATACAATTACAGGCTAAGTAACGAGAACATAATAACAACGATAGACAAGGAAACCCTAAATCCCGGCAATCCCCGAAGAATCCAAAATCACGGTTGGTTTGTCTCTCAATCTGTCTCGCTTTCATCGTCATGCTTCATCCTCGATCTCCTTTCCTTCGTTTCTTCCGTTCTTGAACCTGAAACACAAAGTGAAAACATCAAATCGTTCAATAATCTCGATAAGAACAGGGGTTTATCGAAGATTGGGAGCGGCGACAGAACTTTGATGATGGAATCGTATGGTGACGGCTCCAAGGTCTCGACGGTTGAAGAATATAAGTCTTCTCCTTCAAACTCTAAGGTTACGAAACTTAGGTTTTTCGGTGGTGATTATGGATTCCTCTCTAAAAAAAATGTTTTTTCTTGTCTCAAATTCCTCCTTTTATAGGCTTCATATGAGATCTCTTTGCTTGAAATTCTGATTAAATGCCATGATTGCTTGATTTGGACCTTCCGTTTTGGTTTAGACAAGATTTGAAATCTTCCCTCTTTCGTAGGATTGTAATGATATTTGTTTAATGAAAATCTCAATCTGTGATATCCTGTATCAATCCTATTTAATGCTTTTGTCTGTCCAGATTCAATGTCCTGAAGATTTGGATCTTTTTCCTTTAACCGGTATATTCCTCAACGAATTACTAACTCTGAATTGACAACCTGACAGATGTGGATAGCGAAGGATTTGGGCCAGGGGAGATGAACAGCCCAGAGCCTCACTGTTTCTTGATATTCTTGTTTTGTCTAATCAAAAGCTGCAAATTAGTGCATATTATTCCATGAATACCAGGTTCTTCTTTTACTTTAATTTGAGACACATTCAGTTGACGCATATAGCTTTCTGAATCTATTTTACTGGCCTTTTGAGTGCATTTTTAGAAGGTCCGACATTTCTCTCAAATAAGCTTTGTACGACTTCCTTTTCTGCTATAGAGGCAATATCATTAATTGTTCCTTGCAAACAACCACCGTTGTCTTTTATAAATTTCAGGAATACTTCAGAGGGATCTTCAATAAGTTCTTTGCAGATATCTCCAGTGCCTTCAAATTTTCTGTTGCAAAATACATTCTTCGGCCATATAATGTCATCATCATTTGAGTCCTTAACATTCTTGTTTTCTGCCTCAAATTTGACATGCTTCTAACACTATTTTCCTTTTCATGTACTTGGTGGTGGTGCTTGGGGAGCTGGAGTAAGGTATCGTGCAAGTCATCGTCCTCATCATTGTCATCTTTACATGCACTAACTTGATCAAAACAAACTGCAAAGGAGCCGGGGACTATAGAAGCAAGAGAACAATGTATCCATGAGAGCATACAACACTACAGGTGCATCATCAATCTCTATGTCATCCTCAGCTTATCAATTTCTTGAAACTTCATTTCTTCTTTTAACACAACAACCTCAAACGGGGTTTCCAGTTCGTTCAAAGCATCACGCATCCCCTGGGAATATTCTCCTAACATCCATATGAGGGTTGCCTTAGCCTTAAGCTCTTGAACATTGTTGCCACCGATATTAGTATTACAATCTTGCCTCCAATGAAGATGTTGCTTAGGAGATTTTTTCACACGTATCAGGGCCCTAGAGGTAACCTATCCCTTTTTCATCTCTAGAAACTGTAGAAGTTGATCGACCATGGCATTGACATCATACTATTGCAGCATATTCATATAGTTCTATTATCATCTCGCAGGCATTGTATTCAATTGTAGCTACAACCAGCATTTCAGGCTCTAACTTTTGACACAGGGCGACGTACTATAATGGCAGTAAAGTGTTTGTAGTCTAAGGAGAAACAGAAGTTGGTTGCTGAAGAGGCAAGTTGGTTCGCAAGGGCAAATAGGACTTAGTAATGCAACTGATCTTGACACGTTCAGAAGTTTCCCTGGAGGTAAATTAACAACATCCACTATGGTTCCTCAAGAATGACTTGTATAGTGTACCATTTATATTTTTACCAGTAAGATTGAATACACATTCTACTGATGCAGGGAGGTCATGACCTGCCAATTCATCCTAAGACCATCTTCAGTAAGCCATGTCGTGAGCGTTTAGGGATGCTCTTGGTTTGGTAAAGTTGTGATTCAAAATAGCATAGGAGATAATCAT
Organism: Lathyrus sativus; assembly: GCA_963859935.3. Taxonomy (NCBI): domain Eukaryota; kingdom Viridiplantae; phylum Streptophyta; class Magnoliopsida; order Fabales; family Fabaceae; genus Lathyrus; species Lathyrus sativus. Next base: position 754,593,151 of record OZ012735.1, read on the forward strand.
CGTTTGTCCAACTTCTGGGTCGTTTAATCCAGTGTCTGTTGATTGAATTTGTGCAGAAAACGGACAATAGCCCCATGTACAGCTTGTGCATCCCCCAAGATCCAAAGCCTCTACGCCAGCGCGCGGTGCAAGCAATTTTGGTATAACTATAGTTGTGTCCAGCATATGCTATGGAACAGATGCATGTTAAAGCAGTCTTGTACTCAATAAACCAATTTGAACCTGCTGTGAAGTTGAAATACTGGAACAAGATTGTCACAACTAAACAAAATCAATAGCTATGCCCAATGATTCAGGTATTTTAAAGCTTCCCTGTTGAGTAATCTTCTTGTTAATATCATATCCAAATAGGTTTCTTTGAGAACGTGCATGGATGCAACAGGGCTTGCTCTTATGGTAAGGAGGAAAGTTGCGACACTAATTTCAGCATTGTAACAAGCCTGCACTTTGGTGGGGATACCTGAGCGAAGTGGCGTGGTATTCTTTGCTCACCTACGCATGAAGTATACGCATCTTCGACAGAAATAAAGAGAGAATTAGAAGTTGCTTGGTCTTTGCCTTCATGTGGTACAAAGTCCTTTCTTCGGCGAAACCGGCAAGACTTACGAGGTACACGAACCTTCTTCTTTGTAATTCTACTGAGTTTCTGTTGGCTGCTTCTTCGTGTTGTTAACAAGTTTCACCATTGCCCAAATATGGCATTTTAATGCTTGCTCAACTGTGCAGACTATTCAATTGTGGCATTAGGATTTTCCAATGAATGACAGCACACATGAAAGCTATCCTCTTTCTGTGGCAGTGCGAATTGTTGCGGATGTGATGATGAACGCGAGCGAGTGTAGTGAAGACGTGCTCATCAATGGATCAAGATTCAATAACTCGGACAATTTCGTGTTGAATTTTGTCTTGAATAGAAAATAATAATCTTCCAAACAAACTTTAATTGAACTCTTCTGGTAATAATTTTAGTGGGTTGTAAATTCCAGCTGCTTGAGCTTTAATTGACTTGGAGTTTGGCCTTGGCTTATATTTGAAAGGCTTAATCACTCTGAAGAAAGATTAAATGGTCTGTTGGACATCCTTGAAAAGACATAATTTTAGCCTCACAATATTACTACCATAAGCAAGCTATCACCATTTCTAAAGAAAAACTGCTCTGGAAATGCGTCCTAAGCATCCGGACGTTTGAAGGATCCTGGCTATATTATCAGGCCAAAGCATGCAATTCTAAACTCGAACCCTCGAATAAATAATGCCTTCTGAGCTTTGTCTTTTAAACCATTCTTGATAATGAAAACGCTCCCTTACAAAAAAGATCTAGAGATGGCCTGAGATGCTAAAAAAAAGGTTCCATTTATACTTGTTATATCTGCACGAACTGGTTAGCTGCATAAATATTAAATATTAAAATAAAGTCAAATATCAAAAGAAAGTGCGTAAAAAGAGGTGGGATCTTACGGTAAAAAATTAGGGTATGACAGATGCCCCTATTTAAGTTACTTCTATCCGGATATATGGAGATAGAAATCTTCGTCTCGACGAGATAAGATGGACTTAAATACATACATTGCACAAATTTTTGGCCCTAAGATGCCACCAAATGCAAATGATATGCAATGATATGAGAATGCAAAACAGATGGTCCTGTGAGGAAAAGATGTCATAGGGAAAAGAAAGACTAGACACAACATGCGAGAAACAAAAGGGCAGCAGACTCAATGAAGTGAGACTCCATGGAGACAGGAAATAACCAGCAATGGGGAATCTCCAAACGTATAAAAGTGTAGCACATACACCAAGAATATGGTGATTTAATAGTAGGTGAGAAACTTGTAATCGAAGGATAGATTTACTACCATAATGTAGTGGTCGGTAATAATCCAAATGAATTTTCTTGATCGAGTCAATAATTCAGTTTTGTTTTGTATTCTTTTTCTTTTCTTTTCCTCTTTAAATCCAATTAAAAACAGTAAAATGTGTAAACCTCCCCACGCTTCATGATCTGGGTACCATGAACGAGTCCTAGCTCTAAAAACGCCTCCCCACGCCTCATGGTCTGGGTACCATAAACGGGTCTTAGCTCTGAAAAATGCTTCCCCACGCCTCATGGTCTGGGTACCATGAACGGGTCTTAGCTGTGAAAAACGCCTCCCCACACCTCATGGTCTGGGTACCATGAACGGGTCTTAGCTGTGAAAAACGCCTCCCCATGCCTCATGGTCTGGGTACCATGAACGGATCTTAGTTCTGAAAATACCTCCCCATGCCTCATGGTCTGGGTACCATGAACGGGTCTCAGTTGTAGATTTTGTAGATCATAGATGTCGTCGTAAATTGTAGAACTTTGTAGATGTAAGTTGTAGATGTAATTGGAAATGTAATTTGTAATGTAATGGAGATTGTAAAGCTTCACCGGGGATCTTCGGAAGAGATGTGAGCCGGTTGAATTGTAATGTATGTCTTCTCAAATAAAGGGACTAATGAGATAAACTTCTTCGACTTCTCTGGGGAGATGTCCCTTGATAGAAATTAACTTGTGTGATGAACTCACTAGGGAAATCATTCCTGAGGAGCATCTTTGTTGTAGTTGCAAAATATTATGTTGTGAACTCTCTAATAAAGAGAAGTGTTTTATAATGTCCTTCGGTAAACTTCTTTGATGGATTTGTGAAGCGATGCCATTTGACGAACTGATGATGTTGAAGAACCCACTGAGGGTGAATGAACTGTCTTGTAGAAACTGTCAATTGTCATTTTGAATAAGATCTTAGTCAAAACGAGTTGCTCAAATAAAGAGATTGTTTGTAGTTCAAAAGTGGATGGTTGAGGAAATCTTGTAATATTGTCGGAGAAATATCTGTCTTCATGAATATTCTTCCTGGGGGGAATATAGTGCAAAATAAATGCACACTTGATCCATGTTCAAAAGTTAGAGATTATCCACAATGTGACTGCCAAGGACCGAAATTCAATTCGGGAGGTAGCCGAAGAGAAATTGTCAAGCAAGACCCGACCATTGAGGTACGAACTCAAATGGGATGTACTGAAATAACCGTCTTCTACGAGGATCGAACTTCATGGAGAAAGTAGAAACATTGTGCTTTTTCTGCCTAGGGCTGACAACTCTATTTGGGGGGATAAGACACACCCAAGCGCCTGGGGATAAACACGACCAAAGCGACAGATCAAACTAACAAAAAGGTGCAAAATGCATATGCCATGCTGTCTATCTATATGTTATGTGTATGTTGACAAACTGGGAGAGGCGAAATAAACGTCTCAGCCGGAAAGGTATCCAAGCAAGATCTCCACAGCCCCCTTACCACCTGTAAAGAAATCCTGAGTGTAGACAATCTTCATCTCTGGATAAATAAATATCCTCTGTTTGGGGAATTACATATGATTGACGTTCTTCCATGGATGAAATAAACATCCATGGTCATCCTTTTGTTATACATATATCAAGTAAAACACAAAGTAATGGAAAAGTTTAAATCAATTTGGATTTTGCTATCAAGAATACAGATTTTTGATAAATGAAAAACTTTTTATTGAATGGTGGTCCACAGAACGGCGTGACCCCAATATTACAGTGTTGGAAAATAATAGAGATCACATCAAGGGAATAACAACTTGCTCTTCCTAAGTTAACGAGAACTTCCCGAGTTCTAAGCGAAATACTTTTTGACAGCGTCTGTATTCACAGGGCGAGTAATTTCTTCTCCGTCCATTGTTGCTAACATCAAAGCACCTCCTGACAAAAGCTTTCTTACTACATATGGTTCATCATAGTTTGGGGCCCATTTTCCTCTGACATCGGTGAGGAAGGACTGAATCTTCTTGAGCACGAGATCGCCTTCCTTGAATACACGGGGTCGAACTTTCTTGTCAAATGCCTTCTTCATCTTTTGCTAATACAGCTGCCCATGGCATAGTGCCGCCATCCTCTTTTCTTCGATTAAGTTCAACTGATCATATCTGTTTTGGCACCATTCAGCTTCTGATAACTTTGCATCCACCAAAATCCTCATAGAAGGAATCTCAACTTCTATCGGGAGTACTACTTCCATACCGTAGACAAGTGAAAATGGAGTTGCCCTAGTCGATGTGCGCACCGTCGTACGATACCCATGCAAGGCAAACGGGAGCATCTCATGCCAGTCCTTATAAGTAACGACCATTTTCTGAATGATCTTCTTGATATTCTTGTTGGCGGCTTCAACAGCCCCATTCATCTTTGGTCTGTAAGGAGAAGAATTATGATGCTCTATCTTGAATTCTTCGCATAATTCTTTCATCATTCTGTTATTCAAATTGGAGCCATTATCTGTAATAATTATGTTCGGCACACCATATCGGCAGATAAGTTGATTCTTGATAAATTTGACAACCACATGTCGAGTTACATTAGCGTAAGAAGCCGCCTCGACCCACTTGGTAAAATAATCAATGGCTACTAAGATGAATCGGTGTCCATTAGATGCTTTTGGCTCTATCATACCAATCATGTCAATTCCCCACATAGAGAACGACCACAGGGATGAGATAACATTCAACAAATTCGGAGGCACATGAATTTTATTTGCGTAAATCTGACACTTGTGATATTTTCTAGCAAATTTGTAACAATCTGATTCTATCGTGATCCAATAATAACCAGCTCTTAAAAGTTTCTTAGCCATGGCATGAGTGCCAAAGGATCCTTCGTGAATTTCCGTCATTAACATATCTGCTTCTTGTTTGTCAACATATCTCAGCAAGACCGTGTCAAAATTCCGTTTGTATAACACATTGTTACTTATAAGAAAACTCCCAGCCAACCTTCTCAGAGTCTTCTTACCTTTTTTGGAAGCTCCCAGAGGATATTCTTGAGTTCTAAGGAATACTTCAATGTCATGGTACCAGGGTTTTCCATCTTCAACTTCCTCGACGACAAAGATGTAGGCGGGTCTGTCAAGACGTTTTACTTCAATCCGAGGACACTCATTCCAAAAGTACACCACAATCATTGAGGCCAAAGTTGCCAACGCATCTGCCATTCTATTCTCATCACGGGGGATATGATGAAAGTCGACTCTATCAAAGAATGGTAACAGTCTTCTAGCATAATCTCTATATGGGACCAAATTATCATGTCGAGTTATCCACTCTCCAGTGATTTGGTTGATTACCACTGCAGAATCACCAAACACATCCAAATTCTTAATTCTCAAATCTATTGCTTCCGCAAGACCCATAATGCACGCTTCATACTCAGCCTCATTATTAGTACACTTGAATGTTAATCTGGAAGTAAACGGGATATGGGTCCCTTAAGGAGTCACAATAACAACACCTATCCCTTTTCCATGAGCGTTGACAGCTCCATCAAAAACTAAACCCCATTGAGATTCGGGTTCTGGTCCTTCACCATGCAAGGGTTCTTCACAATCTTTCATCTTTAAAAACATAACATCTTCGTCGGGAAAGTCATTGTTTGAAGGTTGATAATCCAAAATAGGCTGGTGAGCCAAATGATCAGCCAAAACACTTCCTCTAACAGCTTTTTGAGTATGGTACTCGATATCATATTCAGATAACAACATCTGCCATCTAGCAATTCTCCCAGTCAAAGCGGGCTTATCAAAAATATACTTGATAGGATCCATCTTCGAAACTAACCAAGTGGTGTGATTCAACATATACTGGCGCAAACGTTTGGCGGCCCACGCCAAAGCACAACAAGTCTTCTCTAACATAGTGTATCTCGTTTCACAATCGGTAAATTTCTTGCTTAGGTAATAAGTGACATGATCTTGCTTTCCTGTTTCATCTCGTTGACTGAGTACACAACCCATTGAATCTTCCAAAACAGTCAAATACATAATCAAAGGTCGGCCTTCAACTAGCGGTATCAGGATAGGTGGTTCAAGAAAATACTTTTTGATACTATCAAAAGCCTTTTGACAATCTTCAGTCCAAACATACCCCTGTTCTTTCCTCAGAAGCTTAAAAATAGGTTTACATGTAGCAGTCATGTTGGATATAAACCTAGAGATATAATTTAAACGTCCCAAAAATCCTCTGACTTGTTTCTCAGTGGTAGGAGCTGGCATTTTTCGGATAGCTTTCACTTTGTCGGGGTCCACTTTAATCCCTCTTTGACTGACGATAAAACCCAATAGTTTCCCTGATCATACTCCAAATGTACATTTGTTGGGGTTCAGACGGAGCTTATATTCCCTCAAACGACCAAACAGCTTAGACAGGTGTTTAACATGATCATCCTCAGTCTTCGACTTAGCTATCATATCATCCACATAAACCTCAATCTCTTTGTGCATCATATCATGGAACAAAGTAGTCATAGCTCTCTGATATGTTGCCCCTGCATTCTTTAATCTAAATGGCATAACTCTGTAACAAAAGGTGCCCCAGGGTGTGATGAATGACGTCTTCTCTCTATCCTCTGGAGCCATTCTAATCTGATTGTAACCTAAAAAACCGTCCATAAAGGAGAAAACCTCATATCTTGCGGTACCATCAACCAAAATGTCAATGTGAGGTAACATAAAGTCATCTTTCGGACTGGCCTTGTTCAGATCTTTGTAATCTACACACATGCGAACCTTACCATCCTTCTTCGGAACGGGTACAATATTAGCCAACCAGAGCGGATATTCGGCAGTGACAAGGAAACCTGCATCAATCTGTTTTTGTACCTCCTCCTTGATCTTTAGAGCCATGTCGGGTCGAGTTCTTCTTAGCTTATACTTTACTGGCGGGCACTCTGGCTTCAAAGGTAGACAGTGTTCAACTATAGCAGTGTCTAATCCAGGCATATCCTGATATGACCAAGCAAACACATCAACAACTCTCCGAGCAAAACAATCAACTATTTCTTCACCTCAGGCTTGAGCAAAGATCCAATTCTCACTTCCCTACAGATTTCCTCTGTTCCTAAATTGATTACTTCCACCAGCTCTTGATGAGGTTGGATAGCTTTCTCTTCTTTCTCGAGCAATCTGGAAATCTCTTCTGGAATATCATCTTCTTCGTCTTCAGCTTCATACACAGGAAACTCAAAATTCGGAGAAGGCAGTGGGTCGTTATTCCCAGGATGTAATTTATGTAGCAATCTGCGCAAGTGATATGATTTTTAATAAGTTTTCGTAAAGTGGAAAGTGTGTGTACGCGAGATGCTACTTATTATTTTCCAACATCGTAAATAAATATGAGAAAAAAATAACACACAAATGAAAATGAAAGTGATTTATTGATGATAGCAAAATCAAAGAGACGCGCCCAACAAAGTCACCTTTGCCTTGGGCAAAGCAAAGGGAATTATTTAAAAGTAAGCCCTAACAATGCAGTTTCGCCTTGGGCAGAGCGGGAAATTTAAAAATGAATGCTTTACTTCGATATATGAATGACAACAGGGGCTTCAACCACACTCCAGTTCTTCGTCATAACTCCTGGGGTTACAAAGTCTGGAACATCCCCATCTGAATCTTCCTCGATCACAGCGTAGACTCAAAAGCTGTAGTCAAACTCATCTGAAACATAACCTGGATCTTCCATATAGGGCTCATAATCTTCATAAGGAATGGAGGACCTTGCAGAACCATCTGATATGTAACCTTCATGCTCATCCTCTAACACAACATTAACTTGAGGATGATAGACGACTCCTCCACTACGGAACACTTCATTAATCAGTGGAAACCCTCGATTCTTGGTAGTTTGTTGAGCAGAACTGCTGGTGAAACCAAGACCTTCTTTATTTTTGTTCTCTGGCAAAGACAACACTTTGCCCCAACCTGTCTGAGGACCGTCGTTCACTACACGTTGTGCGTCTTTGAATGATGACATGGATGCCTGAGATTTCTAGACACCCTCGCCCATAATAGACAAAGCCTGAAACTGCGTACCAACCTCTTCCTCAGCTTCAACATACGAGAATGATGACAAATTACTCACTACTAAAGCTCGTTCCCCACAAACTGTGACCGTTTTTCCTTCAAAAACATATTTCAACTTCTGATGCAAGGTAGAAGTAACTGCCCCAGCTTCATGTATCCATGGCCTCCCTAACAAACAACTATAGGCGGCACGTATGTCCATGACTTGAAACGTGACCGTAAAAGTCTGTAATCCGATAGTCGTCGACAAATCCACCTCGCCAATTACTGTCTTCCTAGACCCATCAAAAGCTTTGACGATAACATGACTTGGCCTCATCGGAGGTCCCTGATAGGATAGCTTAGATATAGTAGTTCTAGGCATCACATTTAGAGAAGATCCATTATCAACTAACACACTGGACATAGAATGATTTCCGCAGTTCACAGAAATATGTAGAGCCATGTTATGTTTCTTCCCTTCCTCTGGGAGATCGTCCTCATTAAAACCCAGATTGTCACATGCAGTAATACTACCAATGATATTGTCAAACTGCTCCATAGTTACATCTTGTTCAACATATGCCTGCTCTAAAATTTTCTAGAGTGCTTCTCTATGAGCCTCATAACTCATCAGCAATTGCAACACAGAAATCTTCGACGGGGTTTGCAGAAGCTGATTTGCAGCCTTATATTCACTTCTCTTGATCACCTTTAGACATTCATCTGAATTGGTCAAATTGGATCCACCAGATTGCCCCACAATTGGATCTTTTGAACCTGGTCGTTCCAATGAGACCTCCTTTTCTTTTAATGGTACAGTCGGGTAAACTCGACCACTCCTTGTTTCCCTGCTGACATCTGCGGTGTTAACTACTGAAGGTACAGTGAGCAAAGGCACTTCCTTTACATTTTCCAACATTGTGGCGTTGTGTCTGTATGGGATAGCCTTACTAGAAGTGTAAGGGACGGGTCCAAGCACGTTCATTACCAAAGGAGTCACAGCCGGCTTTCTGCTATTATACACGATTTCAATACGCTCCACCTCCTTAAAGTGAGACACTATAACACAAACCTCTTCGGCCCTTTCAACTGAGACTTCCTGATCATCATCTGCCAAATAGTCTTGAATCATGTTGGAAGAGGGTGAACCATGCAGGGGTAACGAATTAACCTGCACATTAGGGTCGGAATCCTTGAAGGACAAGAGTCCGCACTTAATGAGCCTCTAAACATCTGTTTTCATACCAAAAAAACTCTCAATATCATGGCCTAGAGCACCCTGGTGGTAAGGACAAAACTTGCCAGCTCTATAAGAAGGAGGAGGATTTGCGGGAACCATAGGTGGAGCTTTTGTATGAATATGGCCCCTCTGGATCAAAGCCGGAAACAAATCAACATATTTCATAGGAATGGGCTCAAAGTTTATCTTTCTATACACACGACCCTGATTGTTGAATGGCCAGTTCTGCTGAGGATACTGCGGATTTTGTTGAGACTGTGGCTGTTGAGTAACGGGGGACTGAGTCTGCTGACTCGGTTGTGGAGATTGTTGAGGCTGATAAGTTGGAGCATTAAACACTGGTGATACTGCCGCAACTTGGTATGATGGTGAATACCTCCTTCTAAGTCTTCCTTCCTGTACGGAGTTCACCCCTTGTTCCTTTTTCTTCACAAAACCACTCCCATACTTTTTAGCATTGTTATGAGCACTCTCTTCCTTAGCCAATCTTCCTTCACGGACACCTTCCTCTAAACGCATTCCCATATTGACCATTTCAGTAAAGTCACTGGGTGCACTTGCTACCATTTTCTCATAAAAGAAAGGACCAAGGGTCTTCAGAAAAATCTTGGTCATCTCTTTTTCCTCTAACGGCGGTGTGACTTGCGCGGCCAACTCGCGCCAACGTTGGGCATATTCCTTAAAATTCTCCTTATCTTTCTGTGTCATAGCTCTCAATTGATCTCGGTCGGGTGCCATATCCACATTATACTTATACTACTTAACAAAGGCTCCCCCTAGATCATTGAAAGTCCGAATCTTCGTATTATCCAACCCCATGTACCACTTGAGTGCAGCGCCTGTCAGACTATCTTGGAAATAATGGATGAGCAGTTGATCATTGTCAGTTTATGCAGACATCTTCCTAGCATACATGATGATATGACTCTGAGGACAAGTATTTCCTTTGTACTTCTCGAAATCAGGGACCTTGAACTTCGGTGGAACCTTGACATTTGGAACCAAGCACAACTCAAAAGCGCTCTTTCCAAACAAATCCTTCCCACGAAGGGACTTCAACTCCTTTTGCATCTCATAAAATTGGTCTTGAAATCCGTCCTTCCTTTCTTCCAAACCCACAGTCTCGATCGGAGACCCCTGTAAAATTGACTCATCCAGAATATACGGAACAACATTCACATATGGAGATGCAGTAGTCATCACAATAGTAACTGCAGGAGTAGCTTGGACAGTGGTCACAGCAGGGATCTCAGGCACAAAAGGACGGTAGACGGCCGAAAAGAAATTAGGAGACAACCCCCACGATAAACCTTGAGGCATGTTATAGGTCACTTCGGCAACAGAAGACACCATTGGGATCGGTGTTGGTGTCACTTTAGAGATCACAGTCCTTTGAACATCTTAGTTGTTGAGTGCGGCTTGATTGGATAAAGCTTCGACTAATCCATTCAACCTCTCCAAACTTTCCTTCAGAATTGCGACTTCATCACGGATTACTCTGTTCTCTTGTTCAAGCTGGTCCATCTTTTGGCGCTGACTAGTTCGAGTGTTGTATCGGTGATTCAGCTTGTCTGTGGAGATGAAGCAAGAGTGAGACCCTGGAATGCAAACAATGTTATGCTTATGCAAAATGCAAATGAGTATGAAACTTCAAGAAACTCAAATTATTTTTCGGTATTGTAACATTGAAAAAAAACTTATTTATTTTGATATTAGAGAGGCATTACAAAGCAAAGTACTCTTTTAAGAGTTTATTACATTGAACCAAAAGCAAAAGAGAAACTCGAAGATCTACTCCATATGCTCCTTCTGTGCGCGAAGTTATTCTTCTAACTGGCTGACGCGTTCTTGTAATTCGGCCTTCTCACTGATGAGCTGATCGACACATTCTTTCCAAGCCACCGTCGCTAGGGGAAGATCATCTCTGGTGACAGTTCTGGAAGAGGTGTGAGAGGAAAATAAATCCTCTCGCGCCTTTCTCTTCTTTGCAAATTCTATCTCTGGCAGCTTCTAGGACTTCTCTTTCTCTACTTTGAGGGTGAAAAACTTATTCCTCCAAGCAGTCTTCAGTTTTTGAGCCTCATCCAAGGCAACCTTCAACTGATCTACTTCACTCACATCAAACCAATCAGGATCATGAAAATTCAGCACCATAGGTTCGTGAAAAGGGAATGGCATCTTGAGGTCGAGAGCCCTTTCTCGCACCCAATGTAATTATTCTTTAGAGACAGCACAGTTGAGGTATCCTAAAGCAGTCGTCCCTTCCTTATTGATGTATCTCCATGCGTAAATTATGACGGTCTTTAGGTCTGGATCTTTTCCTTCCTTGAGGAAGATCCCTTCCAACAGAGGTTGGTCAGGTATTTCGATCATGGGATGCCCAAATTGTCTGCGGGCCAAAGCGGGATTGTAACTTATGCATCCTTCTCTCCCGATGAGCGGTATGTTGGTGAATCCTCTGATGCTGGGAATCATGCATATACCTCCATAAGTAGGGTCATACCATACAATATCTGAGTGAGTAAGGGCCATAATTATCTCGGACCAATGGGGTGTTTCTACCTCGTCCCAAATGGACGGATGCCGAGTTAGGCGAGCAATAAACCATGAATATAGCAAAGTGGTACAACAAACGATATGTCCTCCCCATTCAGCATTCTTCGAGTGGATTGAATGGTATGCGTCAGCTAGCAGGGTGGGAACTGGATTCTTGAGTATGAACAGTTTGATTGCATCCACATCGACAAAATCATCAATCTTTGGGAACCAGAAAATCCCATAGACCAACAAAGCAAAGGTTGCTTCCAAGATAAGGACCTCTTTTCTTTCAGCATGGTAGCAGACTTTTTCGATCAAGAAATCGGCTGGGAATCCAAGGACTCCTTCCTTGGTGGTTAAGTGCGCTTGAACATCTGCTAGGCTGAGATGAGTAGCATTTGCAATTTCTTGGTGACTGGGTATGTCTTCCTGGGCGGTGAATATAGGTCGGACAGTCACATGTATCTTCAAGAAATCAGAATACTCTTCCAGGGTTGGTATTAACTGGTAATCCGGAAAAGTGAAACAATGGTACAGCGGGTCATAGAACTGGACAAGATTCTCCAACAGCCCTTCTTTCATCTTGAGCTCGAGAAAACGGAAGACTTCTCCATATTCTGTTGAGAAAGCGTGACGGTTCTCGGTGAGATCTGCTAGCTCTCTTAAGCTTTCAATGTTAGGACTCTGAAAAGTATACTCCAATGCTTCTCTCCTGAAGTCCATGGTTACAATACTTGTGAAATAAAATTGAGTTTCTTGAAGTGAACAAAAAGAAATAATGCAATGCAAGATGAGTAGGACTTCATGGGATTCATCTATTTATGGGAATTGCGGTAAAAAGAAACGTTTTATTAATTTTGAAATGGATTACATAAATATTCTTTTAAAGAGTCCCAAATAAAAGCTAGTAAAGACAATAAGGAAGTTTCGAATTCTGCTGCTTGAGCTGCTTTTCCAACTGAGTCTTCTCACGGGTGAGATTGTCCACAATCATCTTCCAGATGGTACACTAAGAATCGGAGGAAAATAAATCCTCCAAAACCTTCCTCCTCTTGTAGGGGAGTAACTCTTCATCCTTCAACTGCAGCTGTTCTTGAAGCTCAATAATTTGTCTTTAAAGCTCATCATTCTCTGTGACAGACACTTGATACTTGTTTTTCCACACTTCTGATTCATGTTGTGACCTCATCAAGGCAACCCCCAACTTCTCGGCGTCAGACATAAAAGTATAAGTAGGTTCTTCTCTTAGGGGTATATGGTCTTTACGAGAATAAGGCATCATCAGCTTGATTGCCCTATTCCTTACCCACTGAAGATACGGTTCCAAAGACACACAGTTGGGCCTTCCCAAACTATTCCTATCTTTCTTATGCAAATATTTCCAAGCTTCCACAATCTTCTCTCGGAGCTCTTGGTTATCCTCAAAAAAAATACTCTCAACTTGTATGCTCTTAGGTGGTCCCTTCAACGGATATCCCAACTGTCGACGAGCTAAAACGGGGTTATAACTGATCCCTCCACCAAAGCTGAGCAACGGTATATTAGCAAAATCTCTACATCCATCAATGATTAGAATCCCATCATATTCACGGCTATACCAATCAATGTCGGAATGAGTCAAAGCCATAATCTTTTCTGACCAACGCCTATCATTAAGATGCCAAAAGGAAACATACTTGGGCAAGTGCGTAATGAACCATTTGTATAATAAGGGCACACAATATGTAATCATTCCTCCACCACGAAGGTTTCGGAGATGTATAGAATGATAGGTATTACCCAATAGAGTCGGCACTTGATTGTTCTTCATGAAGATTTTAATTGCATTAAGGTCAACAAACCCTTCAAAAGTCGGAAATAGAAACACCCCATAAACAAGCAAAGTGAAGATTGCCTCGAACAGAGCCTTGTTCGTAAAATCAGTATAAAATAAGGCCTTCTTAAATAAAAAATCTGTAGTCAAACCAAAAGTCCCACTTTTAACAACCATGTTGGCCTTGACGTCAACCTTGAGATAAAGGGCCTTAGCAATATCTCTTTCTTCGGGGTCCTTTTCCAATAAAGGAAAAGGAGATTCCTCTAGAATAGGCAAACCCACCAAAAAGGAGCATTCTTCTAAAGTTGGCAACAACTGATAGTCTGGAAAAGTAAAACAGTGATACATCGGATCATAAAATTGTAATAGAGCGGAAAGGAGATCCTCATTCGCCTTACGTCTCAACAAAGATAGTAACTTCCCATATTTACCCTTGAACTTCTCTTGGTCTTCAATCAAAGCTCCCAACTCCCTTAGGTCATCCAATTTGGGACTCTTAAAAGTATATTTTAAAGTATTCCTTCAGTTAGGATCCATAATGCCCTACAATTTTCATAAATAAAGGGTAAATTCCATGAAGTTCAATGTAGTATGATGCTATATGAATGCAACAAACACAAGTAAGCACATAAGGACACATAAAGATAAACAAGCAAAGGTCCTAGGTTTGCAACGAGCATGGAGCCAAGGGTATACCCATTCCCAAAGGACATGGACTAAAGGTGGGTTGTACCTGCAGAACAAGGTTCTAAAGAGGTTCTCAAAGTCATTAGTCCATCTTTCGGATATTATCAATTTCCCAACTAACTCGGGGATTAATAATATTCTCAAGAGAACTTCTTTTGAGTGTAGTATCGCGTAACACTATTTCGGGACTTACTCCCTCATAGCCTCGCACTACGTCCTAATAAAGGCCAAAGTGGGGTTAAAGGTAACTACGGTCCTTAGTATCATGGACTCCAATTGAGAATAGTAAAAGTTTTCACGACTAAACTCGTTCAACCGAACCATTTTCAAAAGGGTCTCAACTAAGCGGGATTCTCGAGTCAACTTAGTCCGGACTCACTCCTTATAAGCCTCGTCGAATATATCACCATCCTATCTTAAGTTCACTCAAGTCCAGGTGTAGGACTTTGTATCACCACTCAAGGATAACAACCCAAAAGAAGTAAAGAGTAAACAAATAAGCAAGTAAGCAAATATATAAAGCAATAAATAAATAAAACAAGATAGGGAGACCCACTGAGCATCCCCAGTGAAGTCGCCATTTCTGTCGCGGTGAAATTTGGATACCAAACTATTGATTAGTTTGAATCTTATTCATTTGCAACCGAATTTTGATTTGTCCAAAGGAAGGGATAAAGATCGAAATTCCCACAATGCAATGCAAATGCAAGCTAGAGAGCTATAGGTTTGGGGGTCGGTTAAACTTAGGGAAGGTGCTAGCATCCTAAGTTTCTGTAGTACTCTACAGGAACCTCTTGTTTTAGTTTGTTTTATTGCTAAGGTTTATCTGCTTAATGGTTGAAAGACCTAGGGGTTTATTTCTAAGTATAATCGATAAGATATCGCATCTTATGCCTACATATCCTTACGGGAGTGGAATCAGAGTATTTGTAGTTCCCCTAAAGGGTTTGAGGAGTTCTTTGACTGTGGTCAAAGTTCCTACGGGTACAGGGTAGTTGGTTGATTGATTTTAGGAGAAAAAGTGAGTTGTCATTTTAAGAGAGATTTAACCGCCACAAGTGTAAGAGATTGTATTTGTTGTAGGGTGGAGATTCTATCTCGCTTAAGATGATTAACATCTTTCTCTAATGTTTGAATAATTGTATTGAATTGATGTTTGTCTAAGTTGTAAAGTATAGAGGAAAGGTCCTTCCTATGGGGTAAGATCTATCTTAGGATCAACTTGAATGAGATCAAGGATCGTGGGGAATATGATGCAAATGATGTATACGCACAATTGTTTAGATCATGCGCAGATTCTTCCTTTGGACGGAATGCGATGCGGGGAAAGTAAATTGATAATTGCAAATTGCAGAAAGAAGTAAAAGCAGATAAAGTAAACATACACACGCATGAAAGCGCTAAGTGCACAAATGTGTAAATTGTGGATGTGAGTGGAATCGGGGTGTGCGCGATTGATTGAATTACGAGGGTTGATTAGTTTTAATTTGGGGTTGATAAAATAGTTGGATTGATTTATATTAAGAGGTGACTCAATTTTATTACGAAATTAAAATTATGAGTTGGTTTATTTTAATTAGCGAAAATTTTATTGAATTAACTCAATTAAATTTAAATGGAATGGTTTTAAATAAGTCTTGTAAAATATTTATTAAATAAAAGAGTTCTAGTTTATTATTATAAAGGATAAAGTTATTAGATATTTATTTAAAAAGAGTTTGTTATCTATTTATTATTATTTTTAAGTTATTTTAAATATAAAAAAGATTTACTAAGTAAAAAGAAAAAAAAAAGGATTTTAAAGTAAATAAAATAAACTATTTCAAAAATAGATTTTTTGCTGAATAAATATTATAATAAAAAAGTTGGTTAAGGGGTTAACTTAATTAAAAAATATTAGTTAATTTTAAAAGGGTTGATTGAGGTTAATTAGATTAAAAACATTAGTTAAGGTTAATTAGGGAATACGAGTGTGTGCAGGTGTATGGTGTAGTGCGTGTGTGGCATTCATACAATTACAGGCTAAGTAACGAGAACATAATAACAACGATAGACAAGGAAACCCTAAATCCCGGCAATCCCCGAAGAATCCCAAATCATGGTTGGTTTCTCTCTTAATCTGTCTCGCTCTCATCGTCATGCTTCATTCTTGATCTCCTTTCCTTCGTTTCTTCCGTTCTTGAACCTGAAACACAAAGTGAAAACATCAAACCGTTCAATAATCTCGATAAGAACAGGGGTTTACCGAAGATTGGGAGCGGCGACGGAACTTTGATGATGAAATCGGATGGTGACGGCTCCAAGGTCTCGACGGTTGAAGAAGATAAGTCTTCTCCTTCAAACTCTAAGGTTACGAAACGTAGGTTTTTCGGTGGTGATTATGGATTCCTCTCTAAAAAAAATGTTTTTTCTTGTCTCAATTTCCTCCTTTTATAGGCTTCATATGAGATCTCTTTGCTTGAAATTCTGATTAAATGCCATGATTGCTTGATTTGGACCTTCCGTTTTGGTTTAGACAAGATTTGAAATCTTCCCTCTTTCGTAGGATTGTAATGATATTTGTTTAATGAAAATCTCAATCTGTGATATCCTGTATCAATCTTGTTTAATATTTTTGTCTGTCCAGATTCAATGTCCTGAAGATTTGGATCTTTTTCCTTTAACCAGTATATTCCTCAATAAACTACTAACTCTGAATTGGCAACCTGACAGGTGTGGATAGCGAAGGATTTGGGCCAGGGGAGATGAACAGCCCAGAGCCTCACCGTTTCCTGATATTCTTGTTTTGTCTAATCAGAAGCTGCGATTTAGTGCATATTATTCCACGAATACCAGGTTCTTCTTTTACTTTAATTTGATACACATTCAGTTGACGCATATAGCTTTCTGAATCTATTTTGCTGGCCTTTTGAGTGCATTTTTAGAAGGTCCGACATTTCTCTCAAATAAGCTTTGTACGACTTCCTTTTCTGCTATAGAGGAAATATCATTAGTTGTTCCTTGCAAACAACCACCGTTGTCTTTTGTAAATTTCAGGAATACTTCAGAGGGATCTTCAATAAGTTCTTTGCAGATATCTCCAGTGCCTTCAAATTTTCTGTTGCAAAATACATTCTTTGGCCATATAATGTCATCATCATTTGAGTCCTTAACATTCTTGTTTTCTGCCTCAAATTTGACATGCTTCTAACATTATTTTCCTTTTCATGTACTTGGTGGTGGTGCTTAGGGAGCTGGAGTGAGGTATCGTGCAAGTCATCATCCTCATCATTGTCATCTTTACCTGCACTAACTTGATCAAAACAAACTGCAAAGGAGATGGGGACTATAGAAGCAAGAGAACAATGTATCCATGAGAGCATACAACAATACAGGTGCATCATCAATCTCTATGTCATCCTCAGCTTATCAATTGCTTGAAACTTCATTTCTTCTTTTAAACAACAACCTCAGACGGGGTTTCCAGGTCGTTCAAAGCATCACGCATCCCCTGGGAATATTCTCCTAACATCCATATGAGGGCTGCCTTAGCCTTAAGCTCTTGAACATTGTTGCCACCGATATTAGTATTACAATCTTGCCTCCAACGAAGATGTTGCTTAGGAGATTTTTTCACACGCATCAGGGCCCCAGAGGTAACCTATCCTTTTTTCATCTCTAGAAACTGTAGAAGTTGATCGACCATGGCATTGACATCATACTATTGCAGCATATTCATATAGTTTTGTTATCATCTCGCAGGCGTTGTCTTCAATTGTAGCTACAACGAGCATTACAAACTCTAACTTTTGACACATGGCGGCATACTATAATGGCAGTAAAGTGTTCATAGTCTGAGGAGAAACAGAAGTTGGTTGCTGAAGAGGCAAGTTGGTTCGCAAGGGCAAATAGGACTTAGTAATGCAACTGATCTTGACACGTTCAGAAGTTTCCCTGAAGTTAAGTTAACAACATCCACTATGGTTCCCCAAGAATGACTTGTATAGTGTACCATTTATATTTTTACCAGTAAGATTGAATACACATTCTACTGATGCAGGGAGGTCATGACCTGCCAATTCATCCTAAGACCATCTTCAGTAATCCATGTCGCAAGCGTTTAGGGATGCTCTTGGTTTGGTAAAGTTGTGATTCAGAATAGCATAGGAGATAATCATCGTCTGTCCAACTTCTGGGTCGTTTAATCCAGCATCTGTTGATCGAATTTATGCAGAAAACGGACAATAGCCCCATGTACAGCTTGTGCATCCCCCAAGATCCAAAGCCTCTATGCCAGCGCGCGGTGTAAGCAATTTTGGTATAACTATAGTTGTGTCCAGCATATGCTATGGAACAGATGCATGCTAAAGCAGTCTTGTACTCAATAAACCAATTTGAACCTGCTGTGAAGTTGAAATACTGGAACAAGATTGTCACAACTAAACAAAATCAATAGCTATGCCTAATGATTCATGTATTTTAAAGCTTCCCTACTGAGTAATCTTCTTGTTAATATCATATCCAAATAGGTTTCTTTGAGAACGTGTCTGGGTGCAACAGGGCTTGCTCTTATGGTAAGAAGGAAAGTTGCGACACTAATTTCAGTATCATAACAGGCCTGCACTTTGGTGGGGATACCTGAGCGCATGAAGTATACGCATCTTCGACAAAAATAAAGAGAGAATTGGAAGTTGCTTGGTCATTGCCTTCATGTGGTACAAAGTCCTTTCTTCGGAGAAACCGACAAGACTTACGAGGTACACGAACCTTCTTCTTTGTAATTATACTGAGTTTCTGTTGGCTGCTTCTTCGTGTTGTTAACAAGTTTCACCATTGCCCAAATATGGCATTTTAATGCTTGTTCAACTGTGTAGACTATTCAATTGTGGCATTAGGATTTTCCAATGAATGGCAGCACACATGAAAGCTATCCTCTTTCTGTGGCAGTGCGAATTATTGCGGATGTGATGATGAACGCGAGCGAGTGTAGTGAAGACGTGCTCATCAATGGATCAAGATTCAATAACTCGAACAATTTCGTGTTGAATTTTGTCTTAAATAGAAAATAATAATCTTCCAAACAGTCTTGAATTGAACTCTTCTTGTAATAATTTTAGTGGGTTGTAAATTCCAGCTGCTTGAGCTTTAATTGACTTGGAGTTTGGCCTTGGCTTATATTTGAAAGGCTTAATCACTCTGAAGAAAGATTAAATGGTTTGTCGGGCATCCTTGAAAAGACATAATTTTAGCCTCACAATAATACTACCATAAACAAGTTGTCACCATTTTTAAGAAAAACTGCTCTGGAAATGCGTCCTAAGCATCCGGACGTTGGAAGGATCCTGTCTATATTATCAGGCCAAAGCATGCAATTCTGAACTCGAACCCTCGAATAAATAATGTCTTTTGAGCTTTGTCTTTTAAACCATTCTTGATAATGAAAACGCTCCCTTACAAAAAAGATCTAGAGATGGCCTGAGATGCTAAAAAAAAAGGTTCCATTTATACTTGTTATATCTGCACGAACTGGTTAGCTGCATAAATATTAAATATTAAAATAAAGTCAAATATCAAAAGAAAGTGCGCAAAAAGAGGTGGGATCTTACGGTTAAAAATTAGAGTGTGACAAGATGATCCTAGTTGATGGGACTCTAAGTCCCTCAGGAAAAGCTATAAGTTGATCTTGTCTGATGAGACTCTAAGTCCCTCAAGCGAGGCATTGGGTTGAGTCTGTTTGATGGGACTCTAAGTCCCTCAGACAAATTTATACGTTGAATTTGTCTGATAAGACTCTAAGTCCCTCAGGAAATGTGTTGAGTCTTTCAGGAAAAAATTAGGTCAAAACCCCTAAAGAAAGACTTTTAAGATAAGTGTCTCGAGTAAGAATTTGGTGGAGTCCCTTTGGCGAGACTTTAGACTGAGCCAGCTCGATGATACCTTCAGTCCCTTAGGCGAGGCATTTAGATGAGGTGATCCCCCTTACGTATAACCCATTTGTATTTCCCATTAGGGTGGAAAGGATATTCCTAGAAAGTCTAACATTCATGTATTGCCTTAAGAGGCGACAAAGATCTTCATATGGAAGTCTAACATTCATATATTGCTTTAAGAGGCGACTATGATCTTCCCGTGGAAGACCAACAATATAAGTACCCCCTTAGGGTGGCAAGGATCCTCTAATGGAAGTCTAACATACTTGTATTTCCTTAAGAGGCAACAAGGATCTTCATGTGGAAGTCCAACATATGTAATCTCCTCGAAGAGCAACAAGGATCTTTCTGTGAGAGTCCAATAATATAATTACCCCCTTAGAGTGGCAAGCAACCTCATGTGGAAGTCTAACATACTTATGTTTCCTTAAGAGGCAACAATGATCTTCATGTGGAAGTACAACATATTTAATTTCCTCGATAGGCAATAAGGATTCTCGCGTGAAGATCCAATGTATTTAATTGTGTGGGTACTTTTAGTGAGGAGATAAAGAGAGAGAATATGAAAATAAGGATTGATATTATTTAATTATGAATATGATTGTGTTACAAACTGAATTACAAAGTATCTATTTATATAAACCTAATTAACTTGACTACTAAGTAACAAATATAACAAACTAAGTAACAAAACCTAAACCCTAATTAACTCTGGGCTTTAGGCCATACAACTTGGATTATATTATATCTCAACATGCCCCTCTATAATCCAAGTTGTCAAAGATACACTAATTATAGTCGAACTGAACTATTCCTATATTCTTTCTTAAATTCAAGAATCTGTCAATCTTTAATACTTTAGTGAAAATGTCAGCCAACTGGCTTCACTTGAGCAATGTCTTACTTTAAGCTCACCCCGATTTACCTTCTCCCTTAAAAAGTGAAACTTAACTTCGATGTGCTTACTCCTTCCATAAAAAAACTAGATTCTTCACAAGATTTATGGTTGACTTGTTGTCGATCTATAGCACCAGAGGTTTCTTCACTTTGACCTCTATTTCTTTAAGAAAATATCTAACCCAAATTGCTTAACATGTAACATAGGATTCTGGTATATATTCAGTCTCACATGATGACAATGCCACCACAGGTTGCTTTCTTAAGCACCATGAGATTGGGGCAGCAAATACTTGAAAGAAATAACCAGCTGTGTTTCTTAAATCTTCATGATCTCCATACCAATTAGCATATGAATAGCAAGTAACTATAGCTTCTTTATCTTCAAAGTCTCGTCGAAATAGAATACCATAATTTATCGATCCTTTTAAGTATCTCAAGATTCTTCTTACAACCTTCATATGTGAAACCCTTGGTTCACTCATGTATCTACTCATTAATCTGATTGAGAAACTTATATAAGGTTGGTTGTTGCACACATATCTCAAAGATTCGACAATTTGTTTGAATAGAGATGCATCGACTTTATTTTCTTCTCGATACTTCTACAACTTTGAATTTGGTTCGACATGCGAAGATGCAAGAGTCGAATCATCCATCCTAGATCTTTTGACTATCTCTTTGATATAATTTCTTTAATGTAGATCCATACCTTACTTCGACATTTAAAATTCCATGACTAAGAAGTACGACAACTTTCCCAGATCAGCCATTTCTAATTCCTTTTTCATCAGCTCTATGAATTTTGACAAGTTCTTCAAGATATTTCTAGTTACTAACAAGTCGTCAACATGTAAGAAGATGATTGTTATATCTTATTCCACAATCTGAACATAGACACCATACTCAAATTTGCATTTGATAAATCCCAATTCGACCAAGTATGAATTGATTTTCTTGTTACATGCCCTAGGTGTCTGCTTGAGACGATAAAGTACTTTGTGCAACTTATATACTCTCATTACTTCCTCCTGAATCACAAACCTAGGAGGTTGTGTAACATATACCTCTTTATATAGAGGACCATTCAAAAATCCTGATTTCAATCCTAAGTAAAATGTCGACCATCCTTGATTGCATGCCAAGGCGATTACTAGTAGAACAATCTCTAATCTTGCTACTGATGCATATACTTCAGAGTATGAAGTTTCCGGCAACTCCCACGAAGTTTTTGGCAAAGCTATGAATTTTTTGGCCTGCCTCATGAAGTTTCCAGCCAGACTATGAAATTTTCGGCCAAACTATGAAGTTTCCGGCTAGGACACGGGGAAGTTCATGAGGATTTCAGGAGCTTCATGAAGTTCCCGATGAAGGCCTCGGGGACCTGCGATGAAGGTCTTAGGGAGTTGGAATGAATGCCTTTGGGAGTCTTGCTCCTCGCAAACGTGGAGCTACCGCTGAGAGGTATCACTCAGGGTCTCCCCGCATATGCCGGGATCTTCCTAATTGGGGATCCTCGTTGTCGGAGAGCCTCACAATGTCAAGTCGACAAGGGGTTTCTTATTGGATGAGCCTCTATCGATGATGTGATCCGTTGTTACGGGCTTCCCCGTCCCTCCCTCCGCCCCTTCACTTGATTTGCGGTGGAAGGGTGGATTTGATCTTTGAAGTCGAATTCACCGTTTCCCTATACTTTTTAGGTAAAATGGTTGTAAGGATTGAGGACGTCATCCATATTGACGATGAGTCCGAGCCAAACACTCCCGTCGAGGTCGAAGGAGCTGAACCAGTTCGTACACCCGAGGACTGGGCCGGGCAGGAAACTCTCACTATAACATAATGTTTTTCCTTCGATGGCACAAACGCTTTTACCACTGTTGAGGATCGCCTCGAGGGTTCCTCCGCGAGCTAGATGGTCTATAAACCCAAGGAAAAACACAACATCTACTCGAGTTTCAGAGGAATGAGGTTCTCAATGTATGAATTTGCGTTTCGGGAAGCAGGGATCTGCCTCCCCTTCAGTGATTTTCAGGGGGTACTGTTCCGGTGGCTCCGTCTAGCACCTTCGCAACTACACTCTAACGCCATAACATTCGTGCAGGCGTCTGAGCTTGTCTGCGAGTATCTCGGTGTTGGGAACACACTTCCCATGTTCTTCCGCACTTTCCACCTTCAACGTCAATCCTTCAAAGGTATGCCCAATTGGGTATCCTTGAAGCAGCCGATGAAACTGTTCCGGGCGTATCAAGATTCTGTCTGAACCTTCAAGGACAGGTTTTACATTGTGAAGCATGTGCCACATGCGGTTGTCGACTTTCTGTACGACCTTAAGGTCACAGAGGAAAACGGAGAGCATGAGGAAACCTTGGTGTCGAAATTTCTGCTCGAATGGATCGAGGACCACTTCAACCAAGGCATATATAACTATATCGTGAAGCATGTCGACCTGGATGCTGATGACCAATTATCTTACCAAAAGATGGTCGATTTTGTCTCTGGCTTCACACCCGCCAAATGTGTCTACAAGGATGGGAGTTTCATCCTCGCCGAGCGCGGGGAGGTTTATCGCGAGGCTCGACTGATTAATACCAAAGCTCTCCCCGAGCGCGGGTCTCGTGAGGAGGCTTTGAGGTTTTTAGGTAACAAATATTTTCTTTGGTGGGGCGCCTGCCTTTTTTTCTTCTTCTTGTTACTGACTTTATTTTCTTTGTTCATTGCCGCTGGCCATATGTCGAACGCTCAGGAACGTATACTGAAGCTTTTATGCTTCTATAGGAGAAAGAACATGGGAGCAAAAGGTTCACACAGACGGCGCCACTGATCTTACCTAATCAGAAAGGAATCAGCAGCCTACCACGCGTCGTGAGCTCTTGTGTTCACCGGTGTTAAAGAGGAGGAAGATGTGTAGCTGCAAGGTACTCCGATGCCTAAGTGAGTAACATAGTTTAGAAAGAGCAAGTACATAGAGAATATGTGTGTATAATGGAATACCTGACCCTCTAGTGAATAAGGTATTTATAACGTGCCCCCAACGTAGGGTCAACAGTTACTTTGCATTGGGCCGGATTGCAAGGCCCAATACGAGTATCTGTCAGGGCTTACGTGGCGTAGGGAAGACCAACACGTTGTCTTCACGCTAAGTCAACTGTCCCATGATCTTTGGAAGGTGGACTGACCAACTCTTTCAGAAGTGGGTAGTTGCCTGATGACGTGTCCCCGCGTGAGGGGCACCTGGAGTTCGTGGGGAACGCGCATGAGCTCTCCTTGTGCTAGGTAGTGGTCTGTCCAACATGGGGAGGATTGGACCTTGTTAGGTCTCCCCAACGTAGTATTGGGTTGGGCTTGCCCGACTGTGAGGCAGGTCTCGGCCCAGTTCAGAACATAATTTATTCCTCAAGTCCAGTTCTCGTCTAGAAGTCAATTCTCTCAAGTTCAGTGGTTACTGACACTCTATTTTAAAGTCCAGTTATTGTCGGAACGTTGTGTTTAAAGTCCAATTTTGTTGGCACCTACAAAAAAATTGAGGTTTGACCATCGAGGAAACCTTTTCTTGTGGTTATGTGAGAAGCTATAACCTTTCATTTTCGTTTTGTGAGAAGGTGAAACTGTTTTTATTTACTTTCTGAGAATTCAGACTCACTTCATTTTCGTTCTGTGAGAAGCCGAAACCTTTTCTTTGTTCTGTGAGAAGTGGAAACTCTTTTTTTTGCTCCGTGAAAATCCGAAGTCATTCTGTACGAACCCAAAGTCATTTTCATTACGTAAAAAACCAAAATCTTCTTTTTTATTCAGTAAGAAGTCAAAACTCTTACTTTTTACTCTGTGAGAACTTGAAATCATTTTATTTTTTTGTCAAATATTTATGCATATTTAAAAAAAAATCATCATTATGCCATATCTCCTCACATTTATGTCAAATATGTAGGAAATCCTCTCATCTATATTCCAACTCAAATAAGTGGCAAAATAAAAACCTCTTATTTGCAATTTTATCATATTTGTTATTGTATAAAAAGAAACTCATGAAATATTTCAAACCATAAAAAATGCCGAAACACTGCGAGAAGTTGAAAAGATAAACTTAACTTACTTTGATTTTCTTTTTAAAATTTTGAAGAATGATAGAAGCAAAAAATTTACTTAAAACTTTGTTACAGTAAAAAATGTGGGAATGAGTCAAAATATTTAAGAGAGTATTCAATAGTACTTTTCATTTAAATTGAGAGGATATATCTAAGGGGGTAAGAGGTAAATTCCTCAAATAATACCCAGCATTTGACAAAGTCATATGGGCTAAAAGCCCAAAAAAATAGTTAGGGTTTCGCCGTTGTTGCTTCCTCTACCTATTTAACCCCTTCCTTCTCTTCATCACTCATCAATCACAGCCTCTACTCTTCAACAATCCCTATATCCGAATTCTCCCATATTTTCATTTTCTTTTTGTTCTATGTTTCATGGCAGTGATGATGTATTATGTATACCATCAAACTTTGAAAGCTAAGTAAAGCTTGTTGATGCCAACCATACAATCTGAGCCTATGTTTCTTCGTTTTAATGCTTGTTAGATTGGATATCAATTTTTAGGGTTTCAAATTTCTCTGGTTAAAAGGCAACAATTTAGAGTCTCTGATTCACTTATTCGATGGTGATTTCAGTGCTGTACGTTGCCAACAGTGATTTGAAACTGAGATTCTGGCACTTGTTTATTTAACTTATTAGACTTGTGCATTCAGATCAGAAGTTTCTACATTTTCAACTTCGCGTTCAATTTCGTTATAGTTTATTGCTCTATGTTAAAATTGGATTTAGTGACTAAGGCAACAATTTAGAGTCTCTGATTTTGCTGTACGTTGCCGAAATTGATTTGGATCTAATATTCTGGCATTGGCCTTTGTATAATTACAGGCTTATGCATTCAAATGTTCCTACATATTAATATTTAAATAGAGATTGTTTTCTGGAAAGCCAATTTGCAGAGCAAGAACGTCAATTAATGGCTGCTTCTTGCATTGAAGGTTGGCGACAAAGAACTCTGGCGATTCTCCGTGCCTATCAAATTTATCTGTTTTGAATATGGCCTCGAACAAGTTGCTACATTTTTTAACTTGAATTCTTATTTTATGTATTTAATTAATATGCGATTGAAATTAAACACTACTCCCTCCATTCTTATTTATAAGCAAATTTTAACATTTTAGATTCATTAAGTAATTAATGCATCTAACCAATATATAGTCCAAATACATCATTTATTGAATGAACCTAGAAAGTCAAAATTTGTTTATAAAAGAGAATGGAGGGAGTATGTATTACAATTAATTGAATCGGTAACGTTGTTTAGTTTGCTATTTCAATTATTATTTGTTTTGATGGAAGTTTTAATTTGTTTGTGTATGTGTATATATGTAAGGGTACGATTGATTTGTAAAAGCATGTCACGTGGACAGAACTGAATAGCATTGGACATGTATGATACTAAAATTACATCTATTATGAGAATCCAAATCCACCTTTTGTAATGTTTAAATTAATTCTTTATATGTATGAACACAACCTATTGAAATCAAATCAATAACATATACTAACTAAAATATCACAAACTAAAAGCAAATAAAAAAATACATTAATCAATATACAACGATTTCTTTATTTGATAATATTATTTTAAGTGATTAAAATTAAAATTAATTTAATTAAATTAATAGTTGAACTATCAGTTTAAAAATATGTTTCTACATATTCTTAGTACTTATATGCAATGATGATCACTCATACTAGTAATAGATTCTAAAATATTCTTACGAGACCGTTACATTGCTAAAGCTCTTCGTTCAAATATTTTCTCTTGTAATTATCACTTTAAACAAAATTTAAGAAAAAGAAAATCAAACGCTGCCAAAATCTTGATATTCATCCTCCAAACGAGAAGATAATAAAATTTTTGCTTATTTTCTTTTTCAACGCTGCCAAAAACATTTAAAAAGTATTTGTGAACAATGCAACAGTTATTTTAAATTAGTAAAATAAAATTATTTAATAAAATATAAAAAGTTAGTTAATAAAGTAAAGAAATTGTTTAATAAATATTTAGATAATATAAAAAAAAATTTAGTAATAAATTAAAGTTGATTAATAAAATATAAAATATTAGTTAACGTTCAGTTATTAAAATAATTTTTAGTAGTCAAAAGAATTTGTGAATATAATATAGAAGATTAATTAATAAAGTTATGAAGTTGATTAATTACATATTTTAATATTTATATTTTTTAATTTTTTAAAAAAAGTAATATTTAAAAAATATTATTACTATAATATTTCAAATATATTTATGTAACCGTAAGTATTAATATATTTTCAAATGTATTTTCATTCAAATATTAAATATTTATTATAATATATATATTCATTTATCAAATATTAAATATTAATATATAATATATATATATATATATATATATATATATATATATATATATATATGTATATATATATATATATATATATATATATATATATATATATATATATATATATAATGGTTTAAGGATATCATTTTTGTTATATTAATAAAGGAAATTTGACAATTAATTAAGGATATAATTTTTGTTATAAATTCTATGCAATCAAATCGGTGTAAATGATTTTTTGCGCTGATCACATTTAAATGTAAATGATTATTTAAATGAATTAATTGTAATGCAATGACAGTAAAATGTCATCATAATTATCTAATCTTATTGTTTATCTCATCAAACTTTCTCTCTTTTTTCACTTCATTTTCTAATTTTATTGTCTATCTCATCAAACTGAATAAAATCTTCATCTATCTCCTCAAGTTGAAGAACAACTATGATAAGTCAAGCTGAAGAACAACTATGACAAGTCAAGAATCACGATTTTGGGAAATCATCGCAATAGAAGAAGTGAAGATTCAAGCGCTCTCATTCTCACAATCTATTACCATGATTCTTAAATTTGGTTTTATCATTGCTCTTAAATGAACAAATTATTTTTCTTTTTATCACTCTCTCACCATAAACTTCATAACCAGGTGAACAGAGAGCTTGTGATTTTGATTTCAAGTAAATAAGTCGTGCGGTCATTTTGAGTGTTGTTGAATAAGATTTGGATTAATGTGGACATAGAAGGAAATCTTTCTTTTTGTTCATAATATGGAAAAAGCCGTGTTGTTTTTATTTGAATGAGATAGAAAAAATTGTGTTAAGTTTTCTAGGTGCTATTTTGCAGTGTATTATGATCCTTACAACACCACATGACATTTTCAAAAGGGATATGAATGCCTTCTATGTCACTGCCATAAAAGTTTGATTCTTAGAATCATGTTTTCACAATGTAAATCAATTTCTTTAGAGGTTATGGAATTCAGAAATTCAACTTCTAAGCATTATCACTAGTTTTCACAAATTTAAAGTATTGCATTTACTTTGTATGAATGACCTGCTTGGCATTAATTTATCAAACATTTCACGGGGATCAAATTTATGTTACTACTCGGAATCGAGAGTTTAAAGATTGGAATGGACAACACGTGGAATATAAAACTTATTAACTATATATTGGAGAACTAGTTTTGAATGTGTGAGTGCATCTTTCCATTTATTTATGTTTTGAATGATGTCAAAACTAGGAGAAAAGTAATTTTACATTCGACGACATCAACTAATTCTATGTGTGTATTGTTCATCTTATCATTAGGGTACATATAAACATGTTTAGAAATGATTGAAAATGACTTAAGAAGGGCCCATGCATTAAAAATAACGTTTTAGTGTGAAAACTACAACATAGGTCGACAAATACATGTTTAGGTCAACCAATAGAAGCTTTTGCTTCAACATAGGTCGACACCCATGTCTCAATAATAAAGCTTGTATCCACTGCCTATGTGTCGTCTCAAATAGGTCGAACTAAGACCTTTATTGGTCGACACATATGCTTTCAACACATGGAATATGAAACTTATTGTCTATATAACAGAGAACTAATTTTTAATGTGTAAGTGCATCTTTCTGTTTATTTATGTTTTGAATGATGTCAAAACTAAGAGAAATGTTAGCATTTTTTTTTTTACATTTGATGATATCAACTAATTCTAGGTGTGCATTTTTCATCTTAGCATTAGGGTACATATAAAAATGTTTGCAAATGATTGGAAATGACTTAGGAAGGACCCATGCATCAAAGGTTAAGTTTTTAGTGTGAAAACTACAACATAGGTCGACACATATGTGTTTAGGTAGACCTATAGAAGCTTTTGCTTCAACATAGGTCGACACATAAGTCACTCAAGCTCATACCCCAAATTTGTCATACTTGTATATTACTGTCACTTGTATATCCGTCTACTAACCATCATTCAAAAAATCTATAAAAAAAATTGTTGCTTCTGCTTGTTGTCCAAACTCAAGGTATCACAAGGTTGAATTGATTTGAATTGAGGTTGATTTGAGGATAGTAAGACAAGTGTGTGGCAGTAATGGTTGAAGTTCAGTTGGGTCTGACCTAATATTGGTCAAACAAGAGTTTGTTTCATAATCAAGGCATCAGGTTGTGCTAAGGTAAATTGTTTCATGATTAAGGATCATCAAAGACCATTTCATTTTCAATTAAGGGTTTGGGCAGTGCACTGAGGTTCATATCACAAGTCATTATCTCCTGATTTTGAAGCATATTGCTGACTCATCATTTGGTTCATGGTGAGAGATTTGGTTTATCAGTGCGAGTGGTAAAGTACAAGGATTGATTTAATGGTGGATTCATTTCGACTCAAGGTTCTGAGTCATTTCAAATTAAAGAGGGATTCATGTGTTGTTTCATTTGTCAAGGATCAATCTGAGTTATTTCATTCTAAGTGAAGAAGACAAGAATTTTAGAATTTAATTCTAATTGGAATATCAAGATTTAATGATCATGAGTTTAATTAAGGAATTCAAAGTTTGTGCATGGTGTGAGAATATATTTGGAGTGTGCAAAAATTAATACAAGTTAAAAAGTCCAAGCCCATTTCACTACAAATTCAAGTCCAAGATGGAGGTGCAAATAGAATTGTTTTTACAAGCCCATCATACTACAAGGTCAAGCAACTTCCCAACAAAATAAAAAAATAAATGGACTCATGACTCAACAAGTCATCATAAGGCCTAAGCATTTTTCTCACTACTTCATGAAGCCTTCCACGTCATTTCCAACCAGCTAAATTCCAATGTCACACCAATTTGTACATAAATAAATTACCACTTGGTTCCTACACGATTCACCACGCATAAAATTACAAGACATGAGCCATAAATATCAGCCAAACATACGCGCACATTACAAACCATCAAGTACGACCTGCACAACAAAACTAAACAACAATTGCAGCGAATTTTACCAATACACACACACGAAACAATTCAATTTGCATCTTGCCTGACCAAATCAAATTTCATACCTGCAGCCACAACATCAAGCGTAAACCTGCAAACCAAAACAAATAAAATACGCACGAAACATCCCAAGGTCACAACGCATCACTATAAGCCCTTTAATTAATTAAGTGATCAATTTTTAACTAATGACTGAGTATTTGAAACCTGATTGGTGTGGGTAAAAGTGTGGGCTTTAACCTTGGGCCCATAATGGGTAGGGACTAGGGTTATATATACTATATGGCTAAGTCCCCTCTGTAATCACAAAAAGAATCAGAAACATAACTGACGGCTCCATAACTTGCCCCATTGAAAGTTGTGAACGGGAGTGTGAGATACAGAGGAAGATCCGGTCATTCATCCATTCGGAATTCCGAATCACGACTTCAACAAGTAAGTATTGATGTTTTAATCTCATATAATATCCATGAATATTTCCGCTTACATTTGGTATCAGAGCCTAGATTATATGAGTTAGGACTCAATTATTTATTATTATTATTGTGAATACGAATTGATGGTATTAATTTTTTTTTTGTCGTAATAAATTTTACCATTACGGAACTGCTCCATAAATAATATGAAAATTGGAATTGATATTTTGTGATTATTAAATCTATGAAGTATATATGGAATCGAAAATCTTTTATGTATTTATTTTAGTTGGAATTGTTGCATACTTCTTCAAAATTCATATGGTGAAAGTAATAGTGTTCTGATAGTACGTTATTTTTCAATTGCCCTTTATTTTGGATCAATTAAAACAATATATATGATTCTTACCTCAATTTAACATGATTGTTGGTTGATCCACTTTCTTAGTATGTCGATCGGTAATTGATATTTGCTGCAATTGAAAAATCATTACGTGAAACAAGAGTCGCATGTATTCTTATTTACTTCAATTGTAAGTGTGTATAGATCTTTTCAATTTCTATTTTGATACAGCACGTACCACTATATTTCTGTGAAAGTAAATATATATAATTCCTGGTTTTTGCGAAATATACATTACGTATCACTTTATATAATTATGATTTCCAATTCTCACTTTTCTATTGTATAATTCCGTGAATAGTTACTTTTAGTTACTATTATATAATTATATAATGAATTTTTATGGTATACACTCTTTATCCTTCTACTTCAATAATATTGCATTCAATTTCATCGTTTTCAAATTGAAAGTGAAAACAAGCCAATTTAATTGGATACACACTATTTGAATCGACCAATAATTTGTTCATGATTTGGAGGTACTTGAATTGAATATATGTTTTTATTCGGATAGTTTTTAATTAAGCGGTATATAATTAAGCAGTTAGTAAAGGAAGCAAAGTGAAATGTACATGTTCACAAAATTATTATTTTAATGTCTCCGTTAAGTGGAAAGGCGAATATTCAGGAAGTGTTATTCCATTGCCTACGCCTATTTTTTCGTAACAGATTCAATAATAATAATAATAATAATAATAATAATAATAATAATAATAATAATAATAATAATAATATTATTATTATTATTATTATTATTATTATTATTATTATTATTATAGGATTTAAATAATAAAATAAGAAATAAGGGATTAAAGGAAATAGGGAAGTAATCATAAGAATATGAGGTTATGACCAAATGACCAAATGATATGTATCGTTGAATATTAATATAGGAAAAACTTATGGGCATATATATACCAATCTAAGGTTTTGGCCACAAGGTTCAATTTCCCATAACAATTTCAAGATAACAATTAGCACGGATCTCTTGCAGAACTTGATAGTAATGCTATAATTATATTGACACCCTAATAAGTAAAAAATAAATATTATGTTGCTTATAAATTAAAAGGTGTTAGTGAATGAACATCTTGATAGTTGAGTAATTTCGTGCCCTTAGACTTTGGGAGGTCGGCACCCCATCATATCACAACTTAATAACAAAATAGGTTAGCTATTTCAACTAAAGTGGTTTGTGTTTCTTGATAATTATAATAATATTAAGTTTTGCAATATTGATTTGATTATTATAATATATACAAATCAATTGATTTTAATAGTATGATTTTGTAATACAATATTTTGAAATATTGTATAATATTACTTCTATTGAGATAAATATTGTTGAAGATAAAATTTATTGGGAATGTTATATTGTTTAAATTTATGATTGATTCATGATTTTTTTTTGGCAAGAGAAATTTGATTTCTATGCAAGAAATTCTATAAATTATTGTGTGTGATTACCACCAAAGTGAGATCGCTCGTTTTAATTTGTAAAAGTCTCTTTGTAGTTTGAGGAATGGTTTTAAGTCATTACTGTGATTGTCTTCCCAAAGGTGGACAATTGTATGTAAAGATTGTGGTTGATTAAGGATATAACTATTGGAGATGCTTTGATCTAAGGGATTTATTTACCCAAAGGAAATAAATTTCTAAACTCAATGTATGCTCATTGAGTAGCTTATTCTTGAAATTTGTAGATGAAGTTGTTGGAGGTGTTTTGGTTTAGAGAATTTATCTACCAAAAGGAGATAGATTTTCGAACCCAATTTATGCTCATTGAGCGACTCATCTGAGGTTCTGACCTTGGTTCTAACTTGGGTTTTATGCATTCCACCCAAAGGGGATTGTGTGATAATGTTGGCCTCTTAGTGATAGCTTATGTTCATTAAAGCTATATCTTTATTATTTGTTCTAATGCATTCCTATTTTGTCTAAACAATGACCTTCTCTATGAACAATTGTTCTGCTTCTATTGAGATCCTGAATGGGTCTAATTTTAAAAAATGGAAGAAAGACTTAGAGTTTTCGTTAGGGATTGCTGACCTTGGCATGGGCATTGTGAGTTCTTTTGATGTACTTGGTTAGTGGGAGTTTGTTCTTTATGTCATTTTCTTTTATCATG
This sequence comes from Lathyrus sativus, assembly GCA_963859935.3. Lineage (NCBI taxonomy): Eukaryota > Viridiplantae > Streptophyta > Magnoliopsida > Fabales > Fabaceae > Lathyrus > Lathyrus sativus. Next base: position 754,626,460 of record OZ012735.1, read on the forward strand.
TTATATTTTATTTTAGACACTTTAAATGTTGGATTGTCGAGTATTTTCTATTTTAAGCAATTGATATTACAATTATTATTATTATTATTATTATCATTTGTCATTGTTTATTTACATGTAAATTGCTAAATTTGGGACTCAGTGTCATCGAAACCATTGTGCCTATGGTCGACACTAGTTTGGAGTTCAAGGCATGGTTATTATTTTGAGCTCGGTGTCTTCGGGACCACTATACCGGTGGTTGATGACATATTGGAGCTGAAGTATGATTTTAAGCTCGGCGTTGTCAGGACCACTGTGCCGGTGGTCGACGCCATATTGGAGCTGAGGCATTATGGTTTGTAAAACCATATAATTTCTTTGTGTTTAATGCATTTGAGAGAAATTGTTAAGGACTGACGAAGAAAATGGCAAATGGTTGTTGGATCACATTAGCATGTTATTTTCTTGCCACACTCCACACTGATGACTAGTTGACGGAGTATGTAGTATTTGTAACCACGAAAGGTTTTATGTCAATGAAGGACATAATAATCGTCGTGATTCAATACTGATTAACTTTTGTTGGATGGAGTCATATTCAGATACTGCACCTGGAATCATGGATTTCCTTAAAATGCAGCCGCATTTTAAGGAATTAGTCATTAACCCGAGAGTCGTTTTCAAAATGTATTTTAAAATAAAAATCATACAATTGATTTTGCCCAAGTGGGAGAATGTTAGATTTATCTAATATTTTATGGGCTACAATAAATTATGGTTTAATTTGTAAAAAAAACGGGTTAATCGTGATTCTGATGGGGGTGCATATATAAGCCCTTTAATTAATTAAGTGATCAATTTTTAACTAATGGCTGAGTATCTGAAACCTGATTAGTGTGGGTAAAAGTGTGGGCTTTAACCTTGGGCCCACAATGGGTAGGGACTAGGGTTATATATATTATATGGCTAAGTCCCCTCTGTAATCACAAAAATAATCAGAAACATAACTGACGGCTCCATAACTTGCCCCATTGAAAGTTGTGAACGGGAGTGTGAGATACAGAGGAAGATCCGGTCATTCATCCATTCGGAATTCCGAATCATGACTTAAACAAGTAAGTATTGATGTTTTAATCTCATATAATATCCATGAATATTTCCGCTTACAATCACTCCATAACCTCAATGCCAAACCGTTACACATTAACCTTGATGTACGATCAAGCAAGTACCACAAAACAACAAAGTGACAAAACGACCCCACAAATATGCACGACAACATAAGCATCACCACAACCGTGATTCACGCACATGACACTCACCACCTGCAGAATATTCCAAACACAGCAACTGCGCAACAAGTTGACTCAATTCCTCATTCACCCCTCATATTTCCCCTATAAATTGCACTCATTTCTCACCCTCATTCCCCAAGCTCTGAAAACCATTGTTATGCTGCAGAATTCCCCACATCACTAACCATCAAACCTTCAAACTCTCAACAACTCACCATATTCATAACACCACTATTTCAGCCCTCAACCACCCTCCGTGCTTCAAATCAACCTCAAATTTGCACAAAACCTTTCCTTCTTCAACAATAAATTGTCCAACATTCCCCACAACAATCTCAGATTCAACCCTCCAACCATTACCAACCCAAAGTTGAACTAGAAGGAGTAGAAAAAGAGATTCGAAAAAGAAACCCAACCCAAATTGAGACGAACGAACCTGGAAACTAATTCACAGCAAGGAAGTTTGAAGCAAAGCGGGCAGATTCGAAGGTTGGAGACAGAGACGTTTCCTTGATTTTTTTTTTTTACGATTTTCGCACGCTTTTCCTTCTTATAATTTTGATATGTTTTTTTTCTGTCTTCGTCGAGAAAGGAGAGGCGCGATGATGAAGAAAAATTTGTTTCCTTCTGAGCGTTATTGTTCATTTGAGAAGAGCCATGGCGTGTTAAAAGTAATGGTTATAAATGTTTTATGCTTATTTTCTGAAATTATTGATTGATTATGATTTGGGCTTTAGACCCTTTTTCCTTCTTGAGTCACCTTTCTTTTTTTTCTCCAGCCATTTTTTTTATGTGAATTGATTATGGGCTCAAGTAAAGCCCATATGATCATCATGTTGGATTATTGCATATACACCCACGTGTCTCCCTATTTCTCCTCATTCTCATCACTTTTTTTTTTCTTTTCTTTTTATATTTTTTAAAATACTTATTTAATTCTCTCTCATTTCCATTTTATGACTCATTTATCTCCATGTTGATTTCCATTTCCTTGTTATTTTTATTTTAATTTTATTTTCGATTCCATTTTCTTTTCATTATGGTCGATGAAATCTTTTTATTCATAGATGTTTATTGATTGAGGTTGTTCAACCTTCATGGTTTCAAATCTGAAGAAAATGATCATTAAGATCATTTTCTATATTTTGGGATCATGGCAGGTTACCTTCGATTAATCGATGAAAGTTTGTGATTAAGACGAGATCGTTCTCTTTTCTTTTCGTGTGGCACAATTTCTAAGAGATTGATTCATAATATCATGTCTCTATCGTGTTTTAGCACAAACATCATTCTTGCGTGACCTCCTATAGCATGATCTTCATCATAAATCGTGCTACGATGGCTTAACACTAAAGTGGACCTGATTAAAAAAGGATTCATCTAATCAATGACAACTAACGATTAATCACTAACCACTAACTTTAATTTCCGCTCAATATACTCTTGTTTTACTTTTTAGTTGATATATCTTGTTTATACCTTTCAACTTTTCCGTTCAAACCTTTCCCTGTAGTCCGAACTACGAGCGCTCTGATTCCTCATTCTCGTATGAATGAGCATATGTAGGCACTGTCGCTACTCGAAAAAATGCAACGTGCAACGACGGGGAGGCGAAAAGAAAGGACAGAAGAGTCGCCACCGAACTTTATTTATCCCATGAGGGGAAAGGAAAATATCGAGAAAACCTTAAGAAACGAACGGATAAGATGGTCTCGCAACCAAGAACGGGTTCGGAAGCCGGTTATGCGAAGGGAAGGTATTAGCACCCCTCGCATCCATCGTACTCGATGGGAACCTTTTGTTTGTCGATGTGTGAATTTATTTGCTTAAACATTATGCTATAAGGAGTGTTCCACAGGGTAAAAAGAAGGGTTAGAAACAAGAAAGAGAAGTAACGAGGGAAAGAAAGGACTCGATAGGACTTCGCGGTCCTAGGCCTACGTATTCTCAACAGATATGAGAAAGTCAGAGTCGACGTAGTTCGGGGAACTACAGATATGGATGGAATGTGCTCGCCAAGACATCGCCGTCTTGTGCCTACGTATTCTCATCTGGTATGAGAAATCAGAGCAGCCGTAGTTCGGCCTATGGGTGAAAGGTGAAAAAGGGAGCTCGCCAAGACATCGCCGTCTTGTGCCTACGTATTCTCATCTGACATGAGAAATCAGAGCAGCCGTAGTTCGGCCTACGGGTGAAAGGTGAAAAAGGGAGCTCGCCAAGACATCGCCGTCTTGTGCCTACGTATTCTCATCTGACATGAGAAATCAGAGCAAACGTAGTTCGTGCAACTACGGGTGAAAGGTGAAAAAGGGAGCTCGCCAAGACATCGTCGTCTTGTGCCTACGTATTCTCATCTGACATGAGAAATCAGAGCAAACGTAGTTCGTGCTAACAGTGTGTTGATGTTTTTTTTATGGATGACGCTATCGTGCGCATTCTAGCAGTTAGGTGTTTTGCTGCTCGCTCGTTGGAGACTTAGGCGTTACCTGTTTGCGGTAGAACGGACGTAACATATCCTTTTTGAAAGATTGATTAGTTTTCGCCACGCGAGGCAAGGAGTCACGTTTGATTGATTGGATCGTTTTTTAGGGGGCGAGACAGGTCCTCGGATAGTAACCCCTACGGGTAGTACCCAATTCTTTGTCTCAAAGTTTTTGTTATAAAAAGGTGTGGTGAACGGGGCGTCTTCGTATTGAAAGACGAGTGTCGAGACCACACACACTACAATGAGTATCCTGACACTCGGAGAAGAAGGGGTCTACACCCAATCCTCTCTCTTTAATTCAACATAAAGAGAGCTTCGTTCTCTCATTAAGTGTTTTTGGTTTTGAATGGTAAGTGCTTTGCGACGGAGAACCCTACGGTAAACGTCAGCACTCGGGATAGGAGAAGGCCTACGCCTAACCACTCCACGACCATTCAATTTTTATGAAAAAGATTTGAAAATGCACTCGGTACGGGGCCGAGGTTTTAGGTTAGAAAGGTTGCGGAAGGAAGTTGAGAATGCGAGAGGTGGTGGATAGAGGCGCGTCTTCGTATTGAAAGACGAATATCGAGACCACCCTCACTACAGTGGGCATCCCAACATTCGGAGAGGAAGAGGTCTACACCCAATCCTCTCTCTTTAATTCAATACAAAGAGAAACGATTCCTTATTGAAGGGGTTTGAAAATACACTCGGTACGAGACCGAGGTTTTAAGAGCAAAAGGGGTGGAAGCGTCTTTGTATTGACAGACGAGCATCGAGACCACCCTCACTACAGTGGGCATCCCTACGCTCGAAGAAGAAGGGGTCTACACCCAATCCTCTTTTTAGCTCAACACAAAGAAATGACCTTAAGGAGATGAGATTTGAAAATGTATGGGAAGCGTCTTCGTATTGAAAGACGAGTGTCAGAACCACCCTCACTACAGTGGGCATCCCAACACTCGGAGAGGAAGAAAGTCTACACTTAATCCCCTCTTTTTAATTCAATACAAAGATAATTTGATTTTGAAAATTGTTTGACAAAGTTTTTTGAATCGAGTCGGGACAAGTAATGAGGAGAGAAAAGAGGTGGTCTCAGATCCAACATTACTCATCAATAATTTGACTGGTAATGAATTACGGATGTCTCGTCATCGACCCAAAAGGTACAAAATGCCCGATGTGAAAGAGAAAGAAATTTAACTCTAAAAATAAAGACTTAAAATCTCTAATATAAATTGAAATGAAATTAAAACTTACGAAATAATATATATAGCTTATTTACAAAAAAAAAAAAAAAAGATAAAGTAAAGACAATATTAATGTAATATGTTCAATCTAATTTATATATGCATAATAGTAATAATAATATATTATAGGCAGAAACATGATATTTACAAAAAATGCTAATAATAACAAAAGAAGAAGAACAAACCTAAGAACAACACGGGCAAAACATCTGGTTAGTGAAGAAAGAGGAACGAACTCAAAAACTCTACCTTCCCAGAAAAACGTGCATCAGATCCACTCTCACACAATCGATTCATATCGAGAACATCATGATGCGATCCGGCTTCAATTAAAGCGGAGATTATGTTGTGGTGACGAAGATTTGGGTCGTACTCGTTGATGGTTTCTCCTCTTCTCCTAATCTTCTGCTCTGATTTGGATTAAGGGTAATAGGGGATTCGCTGGGTTTGATGAAGGTTTATGTGTAGCTTTGAAGAAACTAAGAACCAACAGTGGAGATCAATGGAAAAAAGGTGCTGAACAGAGACGTAAAAATCGCCCACCATATGTTCGATGAAAGTTCTATTATGGCTTTGAGGGTTTCATGGAGATTTCTGGGTGATTTATTGAAGTTTATTGGAGGATGTTTGAAGGCGTTGGTGTTCTGAAGTTGGTTTGTGATTCTGTTGTTCGGAGTTTTAACGAGTTTCGTTGCTGATTGCGATGGCTTCGATGACGTTGAGGGAACTATCGAAAACATCGATGTCTGTCGAACATGAAGTTACCATGTCGAAGCTACTTGTATTGGTGTCAATGAAGGTTGAGAAACGACTTTGTGTTTTGTTTAAGGGCAGGTTTTGCTTCTGTTACGCTGCAGGGGTTCTGGTCTAAGTGTTGCAGCAGAGTTTTTGTGTTATCTGAAGCAACAGTGTTTCAAAGGTTTTATGTTATTGTGATGGTGGTTGCAGATGGTTTCAGTGAGAGTGTGAGCGACTTTGAAGGTGACATAAAGGTTTGATGAAGATGATCATGGCGGAGAAGCTCAACGAAGGAAAACGGTGGTGATGGTGCGTGTGGTTTGTTGGAGTAGGTATGTTTGAAGGTTGGCAATTAAATGGTTTCCGGTGTTCGTCAGAGCTGAGTTTGAATGGTCTTTGATGGATTTGTTTGAAGCTGAGGTCGAATGTGGTTCTGCTACAGCTTGAAGAGCTCTTCGCGGCTGTTGGTTGTCATTTTCCATTACCGGTGGTGTCGTTGTGTTGCTGTCAAAAGAGTTGTGTTGCTATTGAACCCGCCGAAGATTATTGCTGCTGAAGTTTGTTGTGAGCTAAGATTTTGTTCATGTTTCAAATTTGAACCACTGAAACTGAGTTTTTGTTATAAAGATGGGGAACTGAGTTGTTGTGACCATTGCTTGCGGCAGAATTCGGCGAAGGTTTCGGAGAAAGGTGCCGAAGGGGTGAGTTCTTGAAACTCAGTTTGTTGAAGGTTAGTGATTGAAGGTGAGATATTGGCAGTTTTGAGTAGTTGTATGCTAGTGTTAAAACATGTTGAAGTTTATGAAATCGTGGTAGTAGTTTATGAAGTGTGGTGATAATGGTGTGATTTTGAAAAGAAAAAGTGCAGATTTTTTGAAGTGAGTTTTTGAGGAAGTTGTGGGATGAATGTATCACTAACATGGACTCAAGGTTGAGGCTGAGGAACAAGGGCACAGTGAATTCATATTCTGAACGAGACCATCAACCTCCTTTTGATTTTTTGTTTTTCCTCCTCTTTTTGCTGTTTTTCTTCCTTTTTTAAGTTTCTTTTCAAAATTGTCTTATTATTGATGTCAAGTCATTTTCAGGTGCAGGATTTTGTTTGTTGGTCTGGTGTGGAGTGAATTTGCAGGCTGTTGTCTGTAGTAGGTTTTGTCTGGCAGTACGGTTTTGTCCTATGTCACTTTGGAGTGTGGCAGCATGTTTGGGGCTGGTGTGTTGCGTTTTCACAATGCTGTACAGAACGTCTTGCTTTGATTTCTGAGATGTAGGAAATTGGTTTGGGGGACCTGCAGAAGACTTTTTCTCCTGTTCCTTTAGAATGTCTCTTAATGACAGTGGTTTATGAACCCTACCAGAATCAAATGTCCAAGCTGGAGAAGGAGATGGGCTTGTTGGCTCTCCCCTCCAAAGAACGAAATCTCCTAGAGAGGGTCCTGAAGGTATGGTAGGCAGTTGTTCTTTCTCCTGCTGTACAGACCGGGAGCTTTTTCCCTTTTCAATGGGACTTGAACTTATTGGTGATTCACTAGAAGCAACTGGCTTTGAGATCTTGGACCCTGAACCCTTTGATTTTGTAGATTTTTTCCGGCTCCTTCTAGTGTCTTTAGCTTCAATGAAGTCTCCTTCATCTATTGGTTCTGATTGGGCAGCTATATATTGTGAGAATGATATACTGTCTAGACCTGTGCCATCTCTTCCATTAAAAATCTCTCTGTCTTCTGCCAATAGATCATGTAATGGACTTTTCTTGCTCTTGCTATGTTGAGAAGTTTTGGTTTTTACCAGATTTTCAGTGTTGCTTGCTTCCTTATGATTTTGACTGGACACCTTGATAGAGTCTGGAATGGCCACAACTCCAACCCAGGGAGTAGTCACACTGAGGGAATTGACGGTAGTAGCAACCTCAATTACAGGCAACTCGGTTTGTGCCTTTTTCTGCTCCTCCTGTTGAATTTCTAATAAAGACTTCGCCTTGAAACCAGGAGCAGGCTTCCAAGCTCTCCCTGCAGGCAATTCAGTATTATGGGAGGCAACAGGACTCGATGACTTTGAGTCATTCTCAACAAATGTTACAGTGATGCTTTCTGGAATATTAGCAGGGAGGTCACTAACTTCTTGATGAACTGCATTTGTGATAGAAGTTCTGGATACACCATCCTCGCCGCTTGTTTGTTTGAGATGTGTTTCATAATCTTCTTCTTCCCTATTGACCTCCTTCAAATTGATTTCACTATAATTTGGCTTTTCAGATTCTGAATTCTTCGACTGCTGCAAAGTTACATTTTTTAGCAATCCTTTTGCTTGACCAGAAGATTGGGATTTGGAAGATTTTTGCTTCTTGGATTTCTTCTCAGGAGCCTTTTTGGGTTCACGCACTTCAATATCTCTTGCGTCTACCACAGATGGCTCAACATTTGACACGACTCTTCCACCTAGCTCGTCTGGTTTAATCTCCACATCCGTACCCACCTGACCTGCCAGTGGTGATGCAGCCGAAGACACATCCATACCCACCTGACCTGCCAGTAGTGATTTAGCCGAAGACACTACAATAACAGGTGCAACACACTGTTATTCACCTTTTTTATTTTCCTGTTGTAGCTGAAAGGAGCACTATCTCTTTTTTTTTTCCTGATGCAAGCTGTATGTATTTAGCAGATTTACATCATGGAAAGGAAAGTGGCAATACGTACGGTGTAGACAAGATAGTGGCTGGTACGATTGTTGGACAGTGTAGGAGCATTCGGGACCACTGATTTTTGGCAGTGTAGGCTGGTGGATATCGTGTTTTGTACGAGAATCGCAGGACAGTTTGTTTTGCTTATGAGTAGTTTGGAGTGGGGTCCATCTGGTGTGGGTTATATGGTAGTTGTGTAAATAGAATGGGTGATGGTATGTGCGCAGCACGATACCCATCACTCTCTTGTATTTATTTTTTGCTTTTTTTTTCTTTTTCCTTGTAATAAAATGAATACTTAATATTGTGTATTTGGGCTTAAGGAGAGAATGTAACATTTTTGTTGATGATTGTAATGGAAAATGAGCTTATGAATTGCAAATAAATATTTCTTATTTTGGGTAAATTTGTAAATGGAGTGGGCTTTGTTTTTGGTAATGGATATTGGAATGTGAAGTGAATTTATGAATGGACTTTTGGAATTGGATCATGGATTAGGAATGAGATAATTGGAATGAAAAGAAGAGGATGTGGGTATTAAGAATGGTTAACCAATGGACAGAAAATAGAAATGGATTAGGATAATGGTTTATGGACAAACTGATGGATTCGAACTTTGCCTTGACTAAGACTTCAATAATACATCTTGGACCTCAATGCACTTCATAGAGTCCTAAATGGCAATGTTGTGATCCTTGGTAACCATGAAGCACCTGACCTACACATAACTTGTACTGATAAACTTGAATGAAACTCAGCTCCTGATCCACTGAATGATTTGCAATCGTAACAATTGTCATTTGAATAACAACTCTCTGAATTTCTGATCAATAAGTTTTGAGTCACTTTTGAATGTCTCAATCAGTCTCTGGAAAATAAATCTTGAAATTATGAATTAGGACACGAACACAACCCTGATGACTTGACCCATACACGTATGGCTCAAGTCGGCGCAACTCCTGCCCAAATCTTCATACACACATTACCTGACTTGTGCATACCATGACTTCGATTATGAAACACCTTTGCTTGACTGATAAATTAAATCAGAATCCATGAAACCTAATCCATTACTCATACACATGTCCCTGACACCCTTAAATGAAATTCATTTTCTTTGACCCATCATTGTTATATCCTTAGTATGGACAACAACATATCTTTTTTGGCCTTTTTTAGATTAATGGTTGATGGGAAGATGTACAGACAAGGGATAAACATGTAGGACAAATTTGGGGTATGCTTATGCAATGTGATATGCTAATGCAATGAAATGAAACATAAACCAAATGGAGAAAAGGTAGGGCAAATTTGGGGTACAACAGGCACAAGGGCCTCAATCCTTGGCGAGCACCCTAACTTAAAACAACCTATTTCCCCTTAGAAGAAAACAAATAAACTTAGCTAACATTCATCATAATTCGAACTAAGAGGTTCCTGTTGAGTACAACGGATGTGAGGGGGAGCTAATACCTTCCTCTCACATAACCGACTCCCGAACCCAGAATGTGGTTGCAATGACCATGTTCTTATCTTTTTGAAGGTTTTCTTGATATTTTCCTTTCCCTCTTTAGGATAAATAAAGTTCGGTGGCGACTCTGCCGAACTGCATTTTCTTCCGAGCCTTTTGCGCGAGGGTCGTATTTTTGATGTGATTTTTCGTGGTGCGACACTTAGGTCGACACCTATGCCCCAATAATAAAGTCTGTAGCCACTGCCTATGTGTCGCCTTAAATAGGCCGACCTAAGATCTTTATGGCTTGATACATATGCTTTCATAAGTTAACCTATAGACTTCAATTTTTTATTTTCCTTTCAATTTCTTTTACATGCCCATTGCTTCATATATATATATATGTGTGTGTGTGTGTGTGTGTGTGTGTGTGTGTGTGTGTGTGTGTGTGTGTGTGTGTGTGTGTGTGTGTATAGACACACACACACACACATCATCATCATCATCATCATCATCTTCAACCTCTCTACTATGTATACACACAATCAAACTACACATAATCATTTTTTGATTGGGTGACCATTTATATTTGGTTTGATAACATCCAATTAGGTTGTTATACCGAGAATATTAGGTTGAGTTCTTTAAGTAAATAAAATTTGCTTCCAATATTTTATCCTTCTAGGGTTTTACCCCACTTGGATTCCCAAAAATCTAAAAGTAATGCTATCAATACTATAAAATAGGAAATGTGACACAACTAGGAGGAAATGATTACTCAAGCCCATCCCATATAATTTTATTTTGCACATATTGATTCTAAGGCCAAAAACCATTTCAAACCCTCTCAATATACCTTTTATGACCCATCAATTGTTCCAACTTCCCTCCCCAACCAGAATAGTATCATCTGCAAGTTGCAGTATACTAAAGGACACCACTTCATTGATTTTGTATCCTTTAAAACTACCATTCTCTCCTGTTTTGCCCACCATACCAGCTAAACCTTCTACAACTATTGCAAAAAGAAAAGGTGATAGGAGATCATCTTATCTTAATCCTCTAGATACCATAAAATCTTTACTTGGATGCCATTGATTAAAACAGAGACATGTTACTACTAAAGACTCCACCTTCTATAACACCCAATTTTCAATTTAATCATTTAATCAATTCATCCAGGAATTAATTGTGAATTCGTGTGTTTTATTAGATTATAGTGTGTGGGGTGCAAAGGTTAGTTGGAATAAGTTAGAATTATTTATGATTATCTTGGTACTTATATAATTAGATTTTATCTAATTAGTTGAGTAAATAATATTTGGAATAACACAATAATAAGAAAAAGGGGAATGTCTAGAGATTTTGAGGGTAATGTGGTAATTAAAAGGTTAATTTGAGGGTATTATAGAGAAATCCTAATGGAAGGAATATGTTTACTAGAAAAAGAGAGATTTGGGAGAAAAATCAGTTTGCATATTACGTGAAAAACTTGGAAGAGAGAAAAGAAAGGCTAGGGCAAGAGGAAGGAGAAGAAAGGCTTAGGAGAGAAAGTTCAAGGATTCTTTCATCTTTGCTGGAATAATCAGGTAAGGGGGTAAACTATTCATCTATGAGTGCTAAATCATGAAAGGGTAGAGGAGTTTCCTTAACCTCAAATAGTATTTGATCATCTATCAATGAGCTGATATATAATATAATTTTGTGCGATTACTATTATTCAATCTAGTTTTTCTTCTTAAAAATGTCTTCAAAAACCATTAAAGAAGAGATCAATGATTTAGATGTTCTAAAATAATATTCAGCTGACTTCGATGAATTGACAGTGAATAATCTTTCACGGAGAGTTTCAGATATTAATTTTCAGAAATGGGATGAATATTTTGCAATGCTTTATGGACCCATCTATCCAGATCTTGTGAAAGATTTTTGGGCAAAGGCTCATGTTCATCAGACTGAGCTAGGTGATTGTCAAATTTTGTCTGTTGTATATGGTTCCCTTATGGTAATCAACTATAAAATTATCTCTCAAGCAATAAACTGTGAGGAAGATGGAGTTACTGTTGAGATCTATTGACATAAGAACAAATCTACAAATCATATGCATACCATCTATGAAAGTAAAGGCCCTGCTGAAAGTCCTTCTACTCTTACTTATATGGCAAAAGTATGGTACCAAATTATAGGAACCAATCTAAGGCCTAGAGAAAAGGGGTTCTTCTAATGACAAACACTTCATTCTGTTACTAGTCTCCAGAACTAAGATCAATCTTCCTCAGTCTATGTTCAATTATTTGAAAGAAGAGATACTTACATCTTGTGAGGAATTATCCTTTCTCATTCCTTTTGGTATGGTTCTTTCTATGATTTTTGTTCAACAGGGTGTTGTTACTCATGTACAACAAGTTGGGTTGATTGATAAACTTGTTCCTGACTAGTATTCAACTATGAATTATTTTGAAACCATTGTTAATCACTGAAGTTTTTTCTTTTTTCGGCCTTTTGATTGGCGTCAAAGGGGGAGAACAGATTAAGTATTCTTCTAGATTAATTTTGGATCCGGATGAGGCTGGTGATCCTATTTATATACAAACCTCACCCTTGGAGTGGATTCATTATTCTATATAGGGGAGCTTACAAACCTTACCTCTTAGACTTCACATATTGGACTCAATGGGAGCTTACAAACCTCACCTCTAAGACTATTTGACACAAGGGGAGCTTACAAACCTCAGACCTTGAAAGTTTTTGAGTAATTAATCTACTACTGATTGTTTTTAAAATACTTAAAGTTGCCATCATAAAAAAGGGAGAGATTCTTGAGACAAGTTTGGTTCATACCATGTATCCTCTAAGGTTTTGATGATGACAAAGTATTTGAAAAATAATTAGGATTTCTAACTAGCTAGTTTGTTTGTGCAGAATTAAATTTAGTTGATGAAACTAACTCTAACACAGAAGTAACTTTGGTTCAGTTCTGGTCATACACTCGTGAGATAGTCTGGTCAGAAAGCAGCTGCTAGTAGACTCCAGAGTCAGAAGCTTGCTATGGCTGCCTCTGAGACTGAGTAGTGCCAACTCAGTTCTGCTAACACGAGACTTAAGATATATTGACATTCTCTTCAACAAGTTGTATTGTACTTGACTCATAGAAATGTCCTCTGGACAAAAAGCCTTGTTCTGTGGATATTTCTTTGATTGAAAGTTCTAACATCTGCTTTATTGAAAAAGAAGATGTACTAGAAGATTTGATCTGATTATAGCTGTTGTGGATGCTCCAACGATTATACTTGTTTAGCTATATAAGGAGAAAAGGATTTGAAGATCAACTCAAAAAATAACGCTGCAACTACAACTGAGAAATACACGCACTGCATATCAGAAGAAAAATCTATTATGAGTTCTTATTCTTGTATAACTTAAGAATCCTTTGTAAAAGTGTGTTGTATTATATTTGAACACCTCTGATTGTCAATCAAGTATTGTTGTAAGTTATTCCTTCTCTAAACAGTTAGTTTAGATAAAAGTCTTTTGTTGTAGGCTTGAGCAAGAAAGTCTTAGATACTGTATCTGAGCAGAGAAGTCTTAGATCAAGAATCTGGACAAGAAAAGTCTTAGGCAGTATGTCTGAGCAGGAAAGTCTTGAACCAGGTGGTTTAAGCAAAAAAAGTCTTAGGATCTGAGGATCTAAGCAGGAAGTCTTGATCAGATGCTGATTAAGGAGGAAAGTCTTAGAACTGAGGTCTGAGCAAGGAAAATCTTATACAGGTATATATAAGCAAGTGTAATCGGGTTGATTATAGTCGAAAATCTCTTGCAAGACAAGAGGACTAGAGTACTTTGGGAGAGGAACCAGGATAACTGATGTGTGTTCTTTGTTGTTTTTACTTTACTTCTGTTACATTTCACGCTGCACTCATTATCAGATTCTAAACTTAGTTTTAGAATCTGAACTCTGGTTCAAAAGTAAAACAAATTTTGTGAGCACAACTCAACCCCCCTTCTTGTGTATTTTTCTCGCCTTCACGCAGTTGATTGGAACTCGATTCATAATGAGAACCATTGTTGAGATTGGTACCACATGTATATGAATCTATAATATTGTTGAGAGTTACATTGCATATTGATTGTGTATTATGGTGAAGTGGGTGAAACTTGAATGTATTTCTCACCCATTATTTTTTAATGTTGTCATGGGTATCATGCAGATACTCATGAGTAGATCTCGCTGAAGTAAGTGGAAGTTGACTATTGGAGTACTTTCTTAGTTTATCGTTTTGATTAGCGGTGTCTTGCTCTGATTATGTAACATCAGGTTGGAAACATTTGTTTTACTTATTACATCGCTTATGTTGAAGTAAATGCCGTTTGTTTCGTGGAGATTCATCTGATTCGTTCGAGTTGGTTAATATAACTCCTTTATTTATTTTATGAAAGTTGAAGTTTGAAACTAAATGTCATGAGATAATATACCTTTAAATAATTATTTAATGATATTCCGCTGCGATAATACCTTAAGTAAACGTGAGTATGCAATGACAAATTTTATGTGAATTAACGTAACCCATATTACGACACATGATATATTTGATGTGAGTGACACCCTATATAGTTGTACTTTTTATTAAATTATACGATAATTTGCCCGTTAAACTTTAGGGTGTTACACCTTCCATTTACAAAATATAGAAAACTCCATACAAGAACGGATGCACAGTCCAATGGGGCTCAAGCCCCCCTCCAAAAAAAAATACAAATTTTCTTTAATATTATAATTATATTATTTTGTTGCCCCCATAATATTTTATAAAATCTATTAGTTTGGACATATTTATTAATTATAAATATACACCTTTTTTTCTAAACTTAAGTATATTAACTTTTTATTCTTACCATTTTTTTAAAAATATTTTGAATCTTTAATCAAAAAGCTAAAAGCTTCAAATCTGCAAATTAAAATTAGGGATGACAACGGGGCTGATCGGAGGCGCGTTTAACTATACTCGCACTCGCACCCGCTTCTATGTAACACACCCGCCCTTAAATTTATTCGGGGGTAAAAATTTACCGCCCAGAGCTGTCCCTAGTGGAGAACGTGTGCACCCGCACCCGCCCCGCCCCCACCCGCAATTTTTTTTTTAATTGTAATAAAAATTAATAATTTTATTTAAAAAATTAATTATTTTAATAAATTAATTAATTATTTAATTAAAATTTTAATAAATAAATAAATATAAACTTAATTAATTTAATTATTTAATTGCAATAAGGGTATTAATAATTTAATTAAAAATATAATTAATAAATAAATATTAAAATAAGTAAAATAAGAGAATTAAACTAAAATGTATTATTCGGGGCGGGTGTAGGTGCGGGCGGGTCTTAGTGTCTCCCCGCACCCGTAGTTAAGAATCGGGTTTCTCCCGCAACCGCACCCAATTAAATCAAATTTTCTCCGTTAATTTCGGAACGAACCCAGACGGATACAGGAGGTTCCGGATTTGTTTTCCATCCCTAATCAAAATCTTCGCACTATTTTTTTTCTTATTTTTATATGCATGATCTTCATCTTCTTATAAAGGTGCAATATACATTATTTATTTCTTCCTCACATTTCTTAAATATTCAAAGATTAATAAAAATTTCACTTCGCGAGTAGTATTAATTAATTTTTGTCAATATTCATATGCATTTAATATTTAAAAATATGATTTTTATTTTGATATTCTAATTTTTTCAACAATTACAATTTATAAAAGTAAATTCTTTAATTTGATATTTTATACCAAATAAGTATTATAAATATTTAATTAGTTTCAATAGCATAGTTGTAAATCTTTTTTTGAAAAATGAAATGTACAACTCAATGAATATTAAGTGTTTGAATAATCGTTTAATTACATATAGAAAGAAAGAGAAGTGTTCACAATGAAAAATTACATAAAATATTTTTAGAACAAGATAAATTGTAAATAAATATATTTACTTGTATTTTTATTTAGTCTGAGTTTATTTGTCATTATAATTATTATGTATTTTTGTATATATTTTATAATATTTTTCTTTAGGCGAAATATAGACGTTATAACATCTTACAGAATTCTTGAAAGAGAAAGGTAATGTGAAATAAGGAGAAAAATACAAAATCTAAGAATAAATGTAACGATTGACTCTAGTTTATCAAAGCCAACGTAAATCTTATAAGTTACTTTAAAATGACTTTTGTTTCAACCAAGCTTAAATAAAAAAGCAATTATTTGAAGTAAACTTAACGGTAAACATTAGTATATCACATAACAAAAACAATCCCATGTATCAGCAACTATAGACAAACAAAAACTCTCTTTCCTTCCATCATCATCATCGTCATCATCATACTGATATCTTATGCTCAGGTCTATGAGTGAACTCAAAATCAATGTGCACAAAAGCTCTTTCAACATCTGGAAGCTGTTCTAGTTTCTCTTGAAGTGTTTCGCCGATGTTGTGTGCTTGGTTCAGAAGCATGTCTTCCGGCAAAACAATGTCGACTTCCACAAAGTAATGTGCGCCAAACGTGTATGCTCTAACAGTATCTATGTGCTTGATTTGTTCGTGGTGATTCCATATAAGGTATGTTAGCTTTGCCAAGAAATCGGGTGGCGCTGTTCTTCCGATGAGTGACCAAACATTCTCAATCACTGTCTTCGTCCATGTGTTTATTGTATATAACGCAATCTGCAATACACATTCGACAAAAATTTCATAATCATTTATGTGTTTTTAAACCCGAGCCGTTACAATGGTTTGGTGCACCATTTATGAGAAGAAAATAAGATATAGTTGTACTTACGATAATAGCTCCGGTTGGATCGATCCACCATGCGTACTTGACAGCTAGAACAGCAGCAGCTAATCCGACAGAGTTAGTAATGACATCGAACATATGATCTTGCGCGTAAGCTCTGACAATTTCGTTTTTGAATCTTCGACAATAGATCATAAGAACGAACTTCACCACAGTCACGGCAACCATAATTCCAATCATCCAATTTACCTTAGTTGGGTCAACTTCAGGCTTTGCCTGTAAGAAAACAACGAAGAGAAACTTAAAACACTTCTACACGCGACAAAACCGATTAAGCTCAAATTCAAACTAGTGAACAAATAATTACCTTTATAAAAATTTGTCGACCAGACTCGATCAAAATCTGCAAGCCCAAAGTTGCCATTACTGATGCAAAAACAATGATACCCTGCATAAAAACCAATAAGCAAAAGTTTTTTCGAGAATATGTTAAACAACGGATTTAAAGGAGTTATCGATCGCATTGTGATCTTACCACTGGTTGCATGCGTTTCTTTCCAATCGGATAGTGAAACCGGTTTGGCTTTCTCATAGCATTGGAAGTAAACCACAGTATGAAACCTGACAGGAGATCCAAAAGAGAATCTAGTGTTGATGCAATGACTGCCAATGATCTACTCTCGATCGACGCAAAAACCTTCGCCGCAAACAGCACCAAGTTACACACATTTGACACATGAACCGCCATCCTCTCACTCTTTGCAAGCTGCTTCATTTCATCCTGAGAAAAATACATGCAATTTTATTTAGTAGAATCCTCTTAATTAGACTAAATTCAATCCTTCATCAACAACATTCAATCGCATTCAATCCGAAATCATCAGTATTGTCAAGTAACATTACCCGCATCAAAACTAGTAAAATTGCATCTACATTTTCTGTCGAATTACGAGTAAATCATAGTAATATATAGAACAAACTACCTCGGTGAGACCTCCGGGGTAAAAACCGGTTTCATGCATAGCCTCCATTTCGTTAAACCCTTCAAGGAGTCTCTCTTGGTTCTTGTAATACTCCGCCACCTTGCGTTGCTTCCCTGAAACACAAGCGGTTTAACTTTTACTGAGTCACTAAAAATCACGTTTAGAGTTAAGCTACAAATGCTAACTTCAGTTTATAATATATTCTATAGACAACAGAATCAATTCTAATTAACATCACCCAAACATGTCAAAGACACCATTAAATCACTTTTGCCTCTCCATAACGTGAAATCAAACACCCTTTATGTGATTATGCTACGAAGAAGCACTGATATCCCAAACATAAACATTGACACGTTTCAATTTTAAAAAATGTCAGTGGTACGTAGTGAACAAGTAACGGAACAGAAGCACTTAACATGAAAATCTATTTTAATTCTTCAAAAAAAGTAGTATCGTCATTATTATTATATAAAAGTAGAAAAGCACTTTAAATTGATGAATATCCACCATAAAAAGCTCTTCCTTTATTAAAGATTCCCACTAATATTACAATCATACAACACAAAAAAGCAGAGATTTTAAACCAAATAAACCCTAAAAAATAAAAATCAAAACTTTATTCATACAATGGATGAAAAACTTGAAAACAAAAATTCACAACGCACAGTATCAGTTCAAAAAATTTAAAAACACAAACTTTCGGAAATTTTAAGAATGACTCACTAGGCTTACGAAGGAGGCTATTGAAACCGAAAGAGCTTTTGTTCTGATGATCAGCAACATTCTGGGTTGGTAGATGAAACTCCTTGATATTGAGTTTCCAAGAACCGCCAGCAGCATCTTGATCAATAAGAGGTTCAGTTCTGGCATGAATCTCAGCCATGTTTGGTTATTTTCTGAAAAAACGAGGAGGGTTTGTTTGTTTCTTGTTATGATGTTGTGTGTTGTGTGTGCTTTTATATTATGATTTGGTTTTTGGTTTTGTGACGATTTGATACAAATGTGTAACGATTTTTCCTAGATAGATGGAGAAAGCACGCAAGCGTGAAACTATTATGTGTATGTGTCAAACGTATGATAGTGAAATATATAAGGTTGTTTTTTTTTTTTTTTTTAATATTTTTAAATAAAAACAAATATTTTAAATTTAAAAATATTTTTAAATTTAAAAAGTAGAAGATAGAGTTTGTGATGAGGAGCACTAGAATTTAGGTGATTTTGTGGACACTGTTGTGGTAGTGATTGATGCTTTTTACTTTTTGTTTTTTGTTGGGCTATGGGAAAAAAAAACTTTAAATAAAATAAAATATTTTTTATATTTAGTTTGTTTGTTTGATTTCGAGAAGGTTCATTGTATAGGTAGAAGTTTTTTATTCTTTGTATTTTAAGGTAACTTTGTTTTTTTAAACTATAAACCTAACTTAGTCAAAAAAATATATTTTTTATAATATTAATAGGTTATTTGTTGGATTTTATATGTTACTTAATCTTTTTATTTGTTATGATAGTTATCTTAATAGTTAAATATTGCTTTTGCATTCTAATAATAATTTAAATATTATTTGGTTGTTTATTTTGTTAAAAAAATTCTCCAGTAAATTTAGTTGAACTGACATCTTTGTGAATTAATTAATTGTGTTATATTTAAAATTTTAATTAATAACTAGTTTAAAAATATTTTTTATAAAATTGATATTTTTAATCCAAAGACATTAATAACCATTAGAAACTCACGTATACAATTTTGAATACCAAAATTCGAATCTCAATAATAGCATTTAATTTAATAACATTATTAGTTGAGTTAAAATTTACATTCTTAAATATTTTAAAATCTACTTGCATATTTTTATTTTATCTATATCATTTTTTATTTGTTTTATTTTAACATATTTTTCTTTATTAAACTTAATTATTTATTTTGTTAAAATAATTATTTTAACACATTCTTTATTGATTGTTTATTTTAATCAATACATTTAAGAAATCTTCGCATGAGCCAAGTGGAACTCACGTTTTTTTAAAACTTAAATAATATATATATATATATATATATATATATATATATATATATATATATATATATATATATATATATATATATATATATATATATATATATATATATATATATATATATATATATATATATATATATATATATATATATATATATATATATATATATATATATATATATATATATATATATATATATATATATATATATATATATATATATATATATATATATATATATATATATATATATATATATATATATATATATATATTATTTTTTTAATTTTAATTTAATTCAATAGATTGTTTGTTGCATAGACCCAAAGTTTGTGCCAATTCTTTTCAAAACTATTTATGATTAATTGGTTTTTGTTTATTAACAAAATTTAATGTTTGAGTTTAACTAAAACAATTTTTTGATTTTAAATCCAATTAATCTTAATTTTAACTTTTGATTTTAGACTGAAATCATATATTTGAATATTATTAATTGCTTCATATTTATTAATATAATTTAATGTTTGACTATTATAATATATTAATTTAATTTTATAAATGCAATTTACCTCAATTTTTAACTTTTTATGTTTGACTGATATCATATATTTCATAAAAAAAATCTTTAATGGCAAAAAAAAAACATTAAGTGTCATCTTACTTTAGAATTAGAATATCAAAAATTGCAAACTTTTAGTATCTCTTTGTTTGGATATTAACACTTTTAAAATATCGGTTGAAAGCATGAACTTTTTTGTTGTTGTTATTACTCGACATAGATTGCTTAACTTCTTAAATTCTAATAAAGTATAAAAGATTCATTACGTTTCTTCATATTTTCTCAATTACAATATTATTCTTTTTCACATTAGGTTATACAACTTTTGTTTCTCATTTTTCATTTTACGAATTTATCTTATACATTTATTTGTACACCAAAAAATTATATATTATTTGAAAATAGATTTTAAAATGTTTAGTCCCAAAATCAAAAATAGTATATGATCTTACCTGAGAAGGGAATCAATGACCTGTCACGCGTCGTCGATTTGAAGGTTGTTCGTCAGAAGTAGGGAGGAGGAGGGAGGTGTACCTACAAGGCACTCTGATGTCAAAGTAAGTAATGGACCAGAGTGAGAGTGAATACAGAAGAGAAATAGAGAATTGATTACCCGACCCTCTAGTGAAAGATGGTATTTATATGGAGACCCCAATACAGGGCCAACGGTCACTTGTGTTGGACTGGATTGCTAGGGCTTAAGTGGCGTAGTGAAGACCAGCACATGGTCTTTACCCTAGTTCAATCGTCCCGTGATCTCCGGAAGGTGGGCTGACCAACTCTTTCGGATGTGGGTAGTTAGTTGATGACGTGTCCTCGCGGAGGGCGCACGTCGAGAACGTGTGGAAGACGTTTTGTTCTGCCCGACGGAGGGAGGGTGCCTACCCGGTGTGTCTAAACCCGTGCTCGACACTGAGGATTTGGGCCTTCCCCAAATAGCATTGGGTTGGGCCTGCCCGGCAGATGGGCAGGCCTAGTCTAGAACAGGAGCCCCTCAAGCACTATGTAACACCCATTTTAATTATTTAGTCACTTTATTATTATTTTAAAAATTATATGTTGGTGTGCCCTTTGGTGGGGGTGTATTTGATGATGTTTGGTGGGTGTCCCTAATGTGGGAGGACTATTGGTGATATTTTGGTGTGAAATATAGTAATATAAAAATAATAGTAACATTGGTGGGGGTGTTATTATTATTATTATATTTATTATATTTGTTACTATTATTAATATTATTATTATTTTGGTGAAATAATAATATTAGTATTATTATATTATTATTATATTATTTTTATTAATATTATTATTATTATTGGTGTGATAATATTATTATTATTATAATTATAATTATTGTTGGGTGTATCACTATTATTATTATTATGTTGAATATTACTATAATATTATAATAGTATTATATTATATTATTATTATTATTATTATTATAATGATTATTATAATTATTATTATTAGAATTATTATTGGGAATATTAGTGGTTGGAGTAAGTAAAATAAGAGGTGAAAGGGTTATTGGGAAGTTAGAATGGAAATATGAAAAGTCACGATAGAAACCGTGAGGAAGGAAATATGAAGGTGTAGCAAGGAGATATTAGAAAAGTTGGAATGGAGAGGAAAAGGATGACCATAGGCGTGGGATATTGGTGTGATAATAATAATAGTATTATTATTATTATTATTATTATTACTATTATTATTATTAGTGTTATTATTATTATTATTATTAAAAGTATTATTATGATTATTGGAGAGATAATAATATTATTATTATTGTTATTATTAATAGTATTATTATTATTAAGATTATTATTATTATTATCATTATTATTATTATTAGAATTATTAATATTATTATTATTATTATTATTATTATTATTATTAATATGTGGTATTATTAATATTAGTAAGATTATATTAGTATTATTATTATTATTAAGATTATTAATATTATATTATTTTATTAGTTATTATTATTGGGATTAGAATAATTAAAAAGGGAAATAGAATATGAGGGGTTAGGAGAGTTACGATACATTTTAGAAAATTGAGAAAAAAGAGCGATAGAAAGAGAGAAGAGGAAAGAACGAGGAAAGTGAAAAAGAACGAAGGAAAAAGGGAACGAAGAACGGAAGAGGAAGGAGAAGGCCAAGAGACCAATTCTAGGAGGAATTCTATCGATCGACCAATTGTCAAGGTAAGGGGGGAGAAATTTGATTGGGAATGGTTTATACATGTATAGGGTAGAGGGGATTCCTTAACCCCGTAGGAATTTATCGTTATATAAAGTTTTATATTGGCATGCTATGATTATTGTTGATGTTGGGGGATTGATGAATGCTGATGATGCATTTTGGGGTATATATATATATATATGGTGATGATGTTAATGTAGTATTGATCCATTTTGTTGGATTGTTGATGTTACTGTAGTGTTGATAGTAACTAGGAATATAAAGCTGATGAGATTATGTGTTGTTACCGTAGTGTTGGCAATGACCGTGATTATAGCTTTGGGAAAAGTTATGTGTTGTTTCCCTATAGCGTCGTTAATGACTATGGTTAGGACCTTGGTGAGATTCAGAGTGACTCTGAAATGTCGGTAATGTACCGTAATGTCGGTTCTAGAGTAGAAATTATAGGATAATTGGTAAGTATAATATCTATTGGCATGTTTGTGATTGTGGATTGATGTTGATGAATTATTGATTTTGGTGTATAGGCTGAGGTGTTGGTTTAGGGAGGTTCTGAGTAACCTCAGAGACTTTCGGTGAGATGTCTGAATTGGTCTCGTGTGATCCTTCTAGCCTTGCTGTAGTGTGAAAATGATGAGTATGGGATATAACTTGTGTACTTGGGGATAGTACGTGTTTCCCTTAATATTGTTGGTGAGCAATTAGTAATGTATATGTGTGTAGTGATCAGTAGGATCGTGTATCCCCGAGTGGGGGGGGGGGGACGTAGTTATATCCGGTGTGATAGTATGAATTCGTTTACTATCTGATTGATTTATATGGTGTTGGTGTAATATATCTATACATATGCATTGTTGTATGATGATATGATCAGGAGGATCGTGTGCACTTAGCGTGCCAGAATATAATAATTATGCATTGGTGTCTTGCATATCATGGTGTTTTGGTGGGATGAATCATGTCTCAGGAGGAGCGTAAGTGATTCATCCGTACTCCTTTGTGGAGAATGGTGGGGGATAGATCATGTCTCAGGAGGAGCGTAAGTGATCTATCCAGGTTCGATTGAATGAACCAATGAGTCGGTACCGCATGCATGGTGTTGAGTTGCATAATTGCATTATAATATGTTATATTGTAATTTGAACAGTAGGTTCGTTATATGGTGTTGTTGGGGTGAATAATTGATGTGTTGGTGTGTTTTACTGCCTTATTACATGTATTACATTACCATTATATTTTTGATCATGATTTCTCACCCCTTGTTGTTGTTGTGGTCTGTGCTTCTTCGGAAGTACAGATAATCCAGGTGCTTAGCTAGCTTGGATATTGGTGTGACTGTCGAGTTTAGGATGCTCTGATACGTAGCACGGGACTTGGGCATTTTTATTGTTTCATGTTGAACTCCTATTTTTTTCCTGCGAACGTATCAAAATTTTTATTTAATTGTATTATTTAAATATTCCGCTGTATTTGGAGAAAAACCTTTTTTATAAGGAAACGTGATTTTTATGTGATATCCCACTTGGGAAGGAAACTCTGATTTTTATTATGTTATTCATATTTTATTTGTTTTGGGAAGTGGGGTGTTACAATTGGTATCAGAGCAGGTCGGTCCGTCCGGCCAGTGTTGTTGAGTCGAGTTGAGTTTGTCCGTTATGATGTAGTTGAATATCTTTTAACCTGGTGTCGTTATGTTTTGAGCAGTATGGCAGGAAGGAACGATGCTGCATTAGCTGCTGCTATGCAAGCAATGGCGCAAGCTGTTGCTAATCAGAATCAAACTGCAGATGCCCAATTCAGGAGTTTGGCGCAGTTTCGGAGCAACAAGCCGCCAACGTTTGAAGGAGGAATTCTGGACCCAGAAGCTGCTCAGAAGTGGCTGAAGGCAATTGAGAAGATCTTCAGAACGATGGAATGTACTGATGAGCAGAAGGTGAGATTTGGTACTCACATGCTGGAAGGTGAGGCTGAAGCCTGGTGGGACAATAGTCGCCAAAGATTGGAAGCTGCTGGAACCGCCATTACTTGGGAGGTGGTTCGGAAGGGTTTTCTGGAGAAGTATTTTCCGGAAGATATTCGGAGTGCTAAGGAAATTGAATTCTTAGAGCTGAAGCAGGGTAGTATGACTGTAGCAGAGTATGCTGCTAAGTTTGAGGAGTTGGTGCAGTATTGTCCTCACTATAATGTGGAAGGGGCAATGACTTCTAAGTGCTTAAAGTTTGAGAATGGACTGCGTCCAGAGATTAAGCTGGGGATTGCTTGTCAGAAGATCAGGAGCTATCCTGAGCTGGTAAGCAGGAGCAGGATCTATGATAACGATAACCGGGCAAGGATTGCACACTACAAAGCTGTTAATGACCGTAAGGGTAAGCAGAGGTTTAGTGGTACTCCTTATGGTGTTGCTGCTGATAAGGGAAAACGTAAAGCTGTTGTTGATAAGAAGCCTAGAGATGGGAGAGCATCTGCTGAAGGGAAATGTTTTCGGTGCGGTGGTATGGGACACCGTGCTAATGATTGTCCTAATGAAGCCAAAAAGTGTTTTAAGTGTGGAAAACCAGGTCATGTGATAGCTGACTGCAGAGCAACTATGCCGACCTGTTATAACTGTGGTGAGAAGGGTCACATCAGTACCCATTGTGAGAAGCCGAAGAAGCCTCAGACGTCTCCGGCTGGTGGAAAAGTGTTTGCTTTGGCAGGAACTCAAGCTGCCAGTGATGAGCGTGTTATCAAAGGTACTTGTATTATCAATAATATTCCTTTAACTGCTATTATTGATACGGGTGCAACACACTCGTTTATTTCTGTGGATTGTGTGGAGAGAATAGGATTGGTGCCGTCTACTCTGGAGAGACGAATGACTATTGAGACACCCTCTATAGGTTCAGTGACTACTTCTTTGGTATGCCTGAAGTGTCCGCTGACTATTTTCGGTAGAGAATTTGAAGTGGATTTGATTTGTCTACCACTTGGTAAATTGGATGTTATTCTGGGTATGAACTGGTTAGAGTTCAACCGAGTCTACATCGAGTGTTTTCGGAAGGAATTGTTGTTCTTGACCCCTGAAGAGGAAGCTTTAGCAAGTTCTTTGTCTAATAAAGAATTGAAGGCCTTGTTGGAAGATGAAACTAGAGTGTTTGCTTTATTTGTAACATTATCGGGGGATAGCAAAGTGTCAATAGAGGAAGTAGCTGTGGCGAATGAATTTCCGGAAGTGTTTCCTGACGACATTACGGAATTGCCTCCGACGCGAGAAGTGGAATTTGGTATTGATCTTGTTCCTGGTACGAGGCCTATTTCTATGGCGCCGTACAGGATGTCTGCAGTGGAATTGGCTGAGTTGAAGTCTCAGATTGGAGAATTGTTGGATAGAAAGTTTATTAGGCCAAGTGTATCGCCGTGGGGAGCTCCAGTGTTGTTGGTGAAGAAGGAGGATGGTAGTATGCGTTTGTGCATCGATTACCGTCAGTTGAATAAAGTGACGATTAAGAATAAGTATCCTCTCCCGAGGATTGATGATTTGATGGACCAGCTGGTGGGAGCTCGTGTGTTTAGTAAGATTGACTTAAGGTCGGGTTATCATCAAATAAGAGTAAAAGAAGGTGATATTCAGAAGACTGCTTTTAGAACTCGATATGGACATTATGAATATGCTGTAATGCCGTTTGGAGTGACTAATGCGCCGGGAGTATTTATGGAGTATATGAACAGAATTTTCCATTCTTATTTGGATCAATTCATTGTAGTGTTTATTGATGATATATTAATTTATTCTAAATCTGATGAAGAACATGCAGGACATTTGAGAATTGCCTTGCAAGTGTTGAAGGAAAATAAATTATTTGCTAAACTGTCAAAGTGTGACTTCTGGTTGAAGAGAGTGAGTTTCTTGGGGCATGTAATATCTGAAGATGGAATAGCGGTGGATCCGTCAAAAGTAAGTGCAGTATTGCAGTGGGAACCGCCGAAGACAGCGACAGAAATTAGGAGCTTTCTGGGTTTAGCTGGTTATTACCGCAGGTTTATTGAAGGGTTCTCTAATTTGGCGTTGCCATTAACTCAGTTGACGAGAAAGAACCAAGTTTTCGTATGGGACGCTGCTTGTGAAGAAAGTTTTGAAGAGTTGAAAAAGAGATTGACTACGGCACCGGTGTTAGTGTTACCGACTCCGAGTGAACCGTTTGTGGTGTACTGTGATGCGTCTAAGATGGGATTAGGAGGAGTTCTTATGCAGAATGGTAAAGTAGTAGCATATGCATCGCGGCAACTGAGAGTGCATGAGCGAAATTATCCTACTCATGATCTTGAGTTAGCTGCGGTTGTTTTTGTGTTGAAAATTTGGAGGCATTACCTGTATGGTTCAAGATTTGAAGTGTTTAGTGATCATAAGAGTCTGAGATACCTGTTTGATCAGAAAGAGCTGAATATGAGGCAGAGAAGATGGTTAGAATTTTTGAAGGATTATGACTTCAGTTTGAGTTATCATCCGGGAAAGGCCAATGTAGTGGCAGACGCTTTGAGTAGAAAGACAATTCATATGGCAGCTCTGATGGTGAAAGAAATTGAGTTAATTGAACAATTCAGAGATTTGAGCATGGTTTGTGAGACTACTGCAGATAGTGTAATGTTGGGTATGTTGCAGGTAAATAATGACTTCTTGGATAAGATTAGAGAAAATCAGAAGTTGGATGTGAAATTGGTAGATTTGATGCCTGGAGTAGGAAGTGACTCCGATAGTGACTTTAAATTGGATAGTACAGGTGTGTTGAGATTTAGAGGCAGGATTTGTGTACCAGATGATGAGGAACTGAAAAAGCTGATTTTGAGTGAAGGACACCGTAGTAATCTGAGTATTCATCCCGGAGCTACGAAGATGTATCATGATTTAAAGAAATTATTTTGGTGGTCTGGTATGAAAAGAGACATTGCTCAATTTGTTTATGCCTGTTTGACGTGTCAGAAATCGAAGGTAGAACACCAGAGACCTTCTGGATTTATGCAACCGTTGGAAATTCCGGTTTGGAAATGGGATTGCATTTCTATGGACTTTGTTACAGGATTGCCAAATACGGCGAGAGGTTTTGATGCTATATGGGTGATTGTGGATCGGTTAACGAAGTCTGCACACTTTGTGCCAATTAATATTAGTTTTCCGTTGACGAAGCTGGCGGAGATTTATATTCGGGTAATTGTGAAGTTACATGGTGTTCCGTCCAGTATTGTGTCGGATAGAGATCCGAGGTTTACTTCAGAATTTTGGAAGAGCTTGCAAGAAGCTTTGGGTACTAAGTTGAAATTAAGTTCAGCTTATCATCCACAAACTGATGGTCAATCGGAAAGGACTATTCAGTCGCTTGAGGATTTATTAAGAGCTTGTGTATTGGAAAAGGGTGGTGCGTGGGACACTCATTTATCATTGATTGAATTCACGTACAATAACAGTTACCATTCTAGTATCGGAATGGCACCGTTTGAAGCTTTGTATGGGAGGAGGTGTAGGACTCCTCTGTGTTGGTATGAAACTGGTGAGAATGTGGTGCTTGGACCAGAAATTGTACAGCAGACTACTGAGACAATTCAAATGATTCGTGAGAAAATGAAAGTGTCTCAGAGTAGGCAGAAAAGTTATCATGATAATCGGAGGAAAGAGTTGGAATTCTGTGTAGGTGATCACGTATTCCTAAGAGTTAATCCGATGACTGGTGTGGGTCGTGCATTGAAGTCCAAGAAGTTGGATCCTAAGTTTATTGGACCTTATGAAATTCTGCAAAGAGTTGGTGCTGTGGCCTATAGGGTGGCGTTGCCGCCGGAGTTGTCGAATCTACATGATGTGTTTCATGTGTCGCAATTGCGAAAATATGTTTCTGATCCATCTCATGTTATTCAGAGAGATGAGGTTCAGGTTCGGGAGAATCTTACTATTGAGACGATGCCGTTGAGGATCGAGGACCGTAAGATGAAACAGCTCCGAGGGAAAGAGATACCTTTGGTGAAGGTAGCTTGGGGAGGTGCTGCAGGAGGCAGTGTGACCTGAGAGTTGGAAAGCAGGATGCGAGAAGCGTATCCGGAGCTATTTCCATCAGGTAATTTTCGAGGACGAAAATAATTAAAGTGGGGGAGAGTTGTAACACCCATTTTAATTATTTAGTCACTTTATTATTATTTTAAAAATTATATGTTGGTGTGCCCTTTGGTGGGGGTGTATTTGATGATGTTTGGTGGGTGTCCCTAATGTGGGAGGACTATTGGTGATATTTTGGTGTGAAATATAGTAATATAAAAATAATAGTAACATTGGTGGGGGTGTTATTATTATTATTATATTTATTATATTTGTTACTATTATTAATATTATTATTATTTTGGTGAAATAATAATATTAGTATTATTATATTATTATTATATTATTTTTATTAATATTATTATTATTATTGGTGTGATAATATTATTATTATTATAATTATAATTATTGTTGGGTGTATCACTATTATTATTATTATGTTGAATATTACTATAATATTATAATAGTATTATATTATATTATTATTATTATTATTATTATAATGATTATTATAATTATTATTATTAGAATTATTATTGGGAATATTAGTGGTTGGAGTAAGTAAAATAAGAGGTGAAAGGGTTATTGGGAAGTTAGAATGGAAATATGAAAAGTCACGATAGAAACCGTGAGGAAGGAAATATGAAGGTGTAGCAAGGAGATATTAGAAAAGTTGGAATGGAGAGGAAAGGGATGACCATAGGCGTGGGATATTGGTGTGATAATAATAATAGTATTATTATTATTATTATTATTACTATTATTATTATTAGTGTTATTATTATTATTATTATTAAAAGTATTATTATGATTATTGGAGAGATAATAATATTATTATTATTGTTATTATTAATAGTATTATTATTATTAAGATTATTATTATTATTATCATTATTATTATTATTAGAATTATTAATATTATTATTATTATTATTATTATTATTATTATTATTATTATTAATATGTGGTATTATTAATATTAGTAAGATTATATTAGTATTATTATTATTATTAAGATTATTAATATTATATTATTTTATTAGTTATTATTATTGGGATTAGAATAATTAAAAAGGGAAATAGAATATGAGGGGTTAGGAGAGTTACGATACATTTTAGAAAATTGAGAAAAAAGAGCGATAGAAAGAGAGAAGAGGAAAGAACGAGGAAAGTGAAAAAGAACGAAGGAAAAAGGGAACGAAGAACGGAAGAGGAAGGAGAAGGCCAAGAGACCAATTCTAGGAGGAATTCTATCGATCGACCAATTGTCAAGGTAAGGGGGGAGAAATTTGATTGGGAATGGTTTATACATGTATAGGGTAGAGGGGATTCCTTAACCCCGTAGGAATTTATCGTTATATAAAGTTTTATATTGGCATGCTATGATTATTGTTGATGTTGGGGGATTGATGAATGCTGATGATGCATTTTGGGGTATATATATATATATGGTGATGATGTTACTGTAGTATTGATCCATTTTGTTGGATTGTTGATGTTACTGTAGTGTTGATAGTAACTAGGAATATAAAGCTGATGAGATTATGTGTTGTTACCGTAGTGTTGGCAATGACCGTGATTATAGCTTTGGGAAAAGTTATGTGTTGTTTCCCTATAGCGTCGTTAATGACTATGGTTAGGACCTTGGTGAGATTCAGAGTGACTCTGAAATGTCGGTAATGTACCGTAATGTCGGTTCTAGAGTAGAAATTATAGGATAATTGGTAAGTATAATATCTATTGGCATGTTTGTGATTGTGGATTGATGTTGATGAATTATTGATTTTGGTGTATAGGCTGAGGTGTTGGTTTAGGGAGGTTCTGAGTAACCTCAGAGACTTTCGGTGAGATGTCTGAATTGGTCTCGTGTGATCCTTCTAGCCTTGCTGTAGTGTGAAAATGATGAGTATGGGATATAACTTGTGTACTTGGGGATAGTACGTGTTTCCCTTAATATTGTTGGTGAGCAATTAGTAATGTATATGTGTGTAGTGATCAGTAGGATCGTGTATCCCCGAGTGGGGGGGGGGGGGGACGTAGTTATATCCGGTGTGATAGTATGAATTCGTTTACTATCTGATTGATTTATATGGTGTTGGTGTAATATATCTATACATATGCATTGTTGTATGATGATATGATCGGGAGGATCGTGTGCACTTAGCGTGCCAGAATATAATAATTATGCATTGGTGTCTTGCATATCATGGTGTTTTGGTGGGATGAATCATGTCTCAGGAGGAGCGTAAGTGATTCATCCGTACTCCTTTGTGGAGAATGGTGGGGGATAGATCATGTCTCAGGAGGAGCGTAAGTGATCTATCCAGGTTCGATTGAATGAACCAATGAGTCGGTACCGCATGCATGGTGTTGAGTTGCATAATTGCATTATAATATGTTATATTGTAATTTGAACAGTAGGTTCGTTATATGGTGTTGTTGGGGTGAATAATTGATGTGTTGGTGTGTTTTACTGCCTTATTACATGTATTACATTACCATTATATTTTTGATCATGATTTCTCACCCCTTGTTGTTGTTGTGGTCTGTGCTTCTTCGGAAGTACAGATAATCCAGGTGCTTAGCTAGCTTGGATATTGGTGTGACTGTCGAGTCTAGGATGCTCTGATACGTAGCACGGGACTTGGGCATTTTTATTGTTTCATGTTGAACTCCTATTTTTTTCCTGCGAACGTATCAAAATTTTTATTTAATTGTATTATTTAAATATTCCGCTGTATTTGGAGAAAAACCTTTTTTATAAGGAAACGTGATTTTTATGTGATATCCCACTTGGGAAGGAAACTCTGATTTTTATTATGTTATTCATATTTTATTTGTTTTGGGAAGTGGGGTGTTACACACTACGCCAGAAATGACATTTAGCAGTGCATACAAAGACAGCGCTTTTAGAAAAAGCGCTGCTAAAGAGGAATAAAAAAAAATTGATAACCAAAGACAGTGCTTTTTCAGAAAGCGCTGCTAAATGGGGGTCCTAAGACAGCGCTTCTAAAAAGCGCTGCTAAAAGGGGGGTCTAAGACAGCCCAAAGACAACGCTTTTTAAAAAGCGCTGCTAAAGGGGGGTCCTAAGGCAGCGCTGCCAAATGGGGGGTCTAAGACAGCCCAAAGACAGCGCTTTTCTAAAGCGCTGCTGTAGGTATGGTCTACGAGAGCGCTTTTTCCATAAAGCGCTGCTATATGGGTTACATTAGAAGGTCTTTGAGAGCGCTTTTTAAAGCGCTGCTAAAGGTATTAAAAAGCGCTGTTATAGGTTTATTAGAATTGATTTAAAATACCCACCAGAATTTTTATGAGAAACAGAACAGTCATATTACGTTGCTTTCTTTCTTTTTCTCTGGCGAACAAAGAGCGTTGCCCTATAAACCACCGTTGCCGTCCAACCGTCGTCGTCCAACCGTCGCCGTCCAACCGTCGCCGTCCGTCCAACCGTCGCCCTCGTCTGTTGCATTTGCAGCCGTTCACCGTCCCTCTGCTCGTCTGCATTGCATTTCCGCCATTGTTACGCTATTTGAAATTTTACTCTGGTTTTCTTTTTTACGTATATTTTCACCATTGTTGTTGTAATCTTTAAGACAAACTGAATATGTTTTTATTATTTGAATGCAATCAAGTTAAGTCATTTTCTGTCATCTTGTTGTATGGATATCTACATGTTAAGTCTCTCTGTTGCATGTTATATTTTGATTCAATGTACTGATAAATTCAGAACAAGAGTACAATTAAAAACAAGGTGAATGGAACCAATACACTACGATAGTGAGATATTGATGATTAGTCGATAGTGAGAGATGAATAGAATCAAAAAAGTGAAGATAGTGTGTAAAAGTTGTACAAATGGAGAATGAAAATTAGTGGTGAGTTTATATGATGATGAATGTTAGTGTTGTTAAGTGATGGCTAGGTGGTAGATAGTTTTGCAAGGTGAATAAAGAATGGAAGAGATTGATAAAAGTTGTACAAATGGAGAATGAATAGAATAAAAAAAGGAAGGAAAAAGTGAGAGAAAATGAATAGTTAATTAATTAAAAAATATTAATGTAACTTGATAGAGCATATTTTTTTTCAATATAGTTTGGAAATTCCTATTTTTTAAGAGAGTAGCCAACATGAATATGGTTTTATATGATATGGTTTTATATGTTATTATGGTTTTATATTTTGATGGTTTTATATGTTGATATGTTAGTATGGATTTCTCAATGATTATATGATATGTTATTATGGTTTTATATGTTTAGTTAGGATTTCTCAATGTTTAGTAAGGGTGTCATTTTGGTTTAAGGATTATCTAGTATTTTTAATATGATTTGTTTTGGTGGATTATCTAGTATTTTTGTCTTGGTTAATTATTAATATGATTTTAATAAAATTTATATTTTGTCTGTTATAGGGGTTACCTGTGAAGAGCAAAGTTGTGATCGTTTCCAAGCATCCTATTGCGTAGCATTCTTAGAAGTTAGTGATTTCCTTACAGGTATTCTCTGTTTTGTTTAACTTTTATAGTTTAGTGTAGATTACTCAATTAGTATGGATAAAAAATGGATGTTTGGTAATCGATTGTCAAAAGAGTACGAGAATGAGGTATCGAAGTTCGTTAAGTTTACTGTTGAACACGCCAAAGACCCCAGTAGGATCACATGTCCTTGCTTAGGATGCTGTTATGGGCGTCAAGTTGACGCCGTTCAGTTGGAATCTCATTTAATGAGACATGGAATTGATCGAAGTTACACATGTTGGACATTACATGGTGAGATAAGTAACGAGAATGTTGAACCCCAGAATAATACGACATGTGCTTCAAAGGACAATGGCAGATGAGAATATTAGAGCGGACGAATCATATATTAGAAATGATCATAACGAGGGAATTTGGATCAATCCATCTGTCCGTGTTGTTAAGAGACAAGTAAACCCCGTTACAACGAAAAAAAGAAAGAGATGTTAAAGGTACTTGTAACATGTTTTTCTTATTTACACATGTCTTATTTATACCATGTTTTTCTTATTTCTTATTTATACCATGTTTTTATTATTTACATATTTCTTATGTATATATTTGTTATTTACATATTTGCATGTCATTCATTTGATACTTTGGTTTTTCTGAATTACAGGTATATATATTATGGCCAGCAACGAGGAAACATCACATGATGGAAAACAAACAACAAAAGACGTGGAAGGCGATATTAAAAGAGGCATAACAATTATGAAAAAAATCATCCGTGCGAGAGATAAAGGAGTAAAGTATGATGTCCATTGGAATGAAAGAGATCAGTTAGTTGAGTCTAACGGTGCGTTGCTAACAAGTTACATCGGAGCACTTGTACGTTCGCAAGTTCCGATTACTTGCGATAATTGAAGAATTGTTTCATTACAACCGGCTAAAGATAAGATTTGGACCGAGATTCAGGTATAATATTGGAATTGTTTAATTATTGTTGACATTTACGTCTTTAAATTAAATATACTAACATGTTATATGTATGTGTGTTTGTTTGCAGAGATCTTTCAATATTGAAGATCGTAGGAGAAAATATTGTATTCAATTGGCCGGAAAATGCTTGAGGGGATTTAGAGTGTTTTTAACAAACAAGTTTCTAAAAGATTCTGAAGGAAACTTTGTTGACTCGGAGCGTCCGATGAAGTACGCGGATTTGATTTCGGAGGAAGAATGGGAGACGTTTGTTACAAAGCGAAGATCAAAAAAATTTGAAGTAAGTACAACTTATCATGAACTATGTATAGTATATATACTTCTTCCATGTACAGGAGTTTCTGATAAACTTGTTTTTTCAGGTTGTTAGTGGCGTAAATCGTCAACGGGCATCAAATCCCGCATATCCATACAAAAAGGGCCGGTTGGGATATGCACGATTAGAACAAAAAATAGTAAGTACATATAAATGCTTTAATATGATATATTTACAAAAAATAGTAAGTATATATAATAGGATACAATGCTTTATTATCCGTCTTAATGCGTAGTTGGAAGAGGAGAAGAGTGATGCGACATCTCTTCTGGACCATGTTGTATGGAAGGCTGCCCGTGTGGGACGAGATGGAGTCGTTCAGGAAGAAGTTCAACAAGTCTTTGAACAATGTGTAAGTACAACGTTATCCTTGTCAGTAACTGATCAAAAGTGTGTAATATATTTATATATGTTTTTATCTATATTTCAGGAGACTTTGTCCCAGACCATAACTCCCGCCGAGGACGATGATTTCAGGAGCTTACTGAGCCGGGTGCTGAATATTCCTGAGTATTCTGGGCGTGTGAGGGGTAAGGGATTTGGTGTCACTCCATCCAAACTGTATAAGCAGCCAAAGAAAAAAATCCAACCAATAAAGAAGTGATGGAGACTTTGGAGGAATTGAAAGCGCAAATCCGTGAATTACAAAAGGATAAGGAGAGATACATGGCGGAAAGACGCGCTCCAGAGGGTAGAGCTACTAGTGACAAAGATAGTACCGGTTGTCCGCAGAAGCTTCCAGAGGTAATTGTATATATTACATTAAAATTAATTTAGCACACTTTACTTAATTGACACATTAACTGATCATTATTTGTTTAGGGCATTTCACTTTGCCGGCTATATTTATCGTCACCTACTCATCGAATGGTTGCCAAGGGAAAGGTGCATAACTTTCTGGGAGAGTTACTTCACCACAAACCGCTCCCTTCTGGATTTTTGAAAGTATCTATTGATATTGCATTAGAGGGGAGTGTGTTGTTGCCTATACCATATGATATTTCAGGCGCAACAGTGGTGGGAGACGCAATAGGAGCGTATGTGGCATGGCCGGCAAATCTGATTTGCATAGATGATGAGGTAGGTTGAACCTTTTAATACTCAAATGTTTTATGATCCATACATGAAAGTTATTCTTACATCTACATTTTCTTATTTACATGATGATCTTAGACTCCTACAAAATCCAAATCAAAAGATGATAGAATTATTGTGCGGGATACCGATTCAGCTGCATCAAAGAAACAGGTACTACTACAGTTACATGACTATCTTGTTATACATTAATTACTGAACTTATATATGACTTTTAGGTTCATGATCAGCAGTCGCAACAAGTCAGCAAGGGTAAGATGCCTGAAACTTCCAAGGTTCCCAGAAAAGCAATTGTTCCTCGATTTAGGATGTGCCTTGAAACATATGTCGGAACATCAGATGTGCCTGAGGGTGGCGTCCGTCAAATACACATGGAGGCAGGTATTTTCGGTTTTGAATATCCCGAAACAATTGCTAAGGAGGATTTTGATCAGGTTTTCAACCATTCTGAATTGGGCGTCGGTGTGATGCATTCATACATCAAGTACTTCGATCCATTTTAATTAAATAATTGAACATTTTAAAATTTGCTCGTTTAACTTAATATTCTAATGTTGATTATGTTTTTTTAGGTTCTTGTATGACAAGTTATTGGTCCCGAATGAATTGACTTCAGTATTCGCATTCTTATCTGCTAGCTGTGTCAACTCACGTGTAATAGACCAGCACCAGATACAGTCAAAGAGTACACAGTGCAGAGATTTATGCGCGCGACTACGGAGAAGTTGTTCTTGTTGCCATATAACACTGACCATGGGTTAGATTTTATTCTAAATTCATTTATTATAATTGTTCGATTTTTCCCTTTCTATATATATAACATTTCCGTCTAAACTGTTGTCTTATTTTATAGTGGACATTGGTTGTTGATCGCAATTAATCTGACGAAAGAAATAGCGTATTATATAGATTCATTGGATGGCGATACAACAAAATATGAAAATCTGAGGAACTTTGTTGATACGTAAGTGATGAGATATACTGTTGTCTTTAATTATATATCTTTATTTATTATGTGACATTGTTCTAAATATGCGTTTATATTATGTTAGAGTTATACAAATATTCAGAGCACAAAGAGATGCAACGGTGCCAAAAAGTAAGGCTAACAACATCAATTGGATCAGAGTGGAGGTATATTCTTACATGTTTCTACTTGATAAAACTATTTAAACTATATATCCGGATAAATGTTCGTTTGTTTTTTCCATTTACAGTGTCCTCGGCAGCGCAATGGTATTGACTGTGGATATTTTGTATTGCGCTTTATGAGAGAAATTATTCTTTCTAGTCAACTTGAGATTCCAGTCATGGTATGAATCAATTCATTATATAAGTTATATGATTCATTTTGATAATTATCCGATACTTCATCTGAGTAATTAGTTTTAAATTTAAATCTTATTCGATTTGTTATATTATGTAGTATTTTGATGAATTCAAGTGCGCTACTTACACGAAAGCAAAATTGGAAGAAATTAAAGAGGAATGGTGTCAATTTATTCTCGGGTTGAGAATTGTATAGAGTTATCGGATTGGAAGACTTGTAATTATATGTGAATTGAATGTATTTGTGTTGTTGTAATTCTGAGGATCAAATTTTATTGTAACATATTTAAACAACTTTATGTGTATATTAAAATGTTTATGAACAAAGTCATGAGTTACAATGTATCCAAAGTTTTGAATTGTACATATAAGGCCAAAGTTTGAATTGTATATTTAAGGCTAAAGTTTGAATTGTATTTATAAGGCCAAAGTGTTGAAATAAAGGCCTGAATTATAAGCAGGTTTGTGTAATATAAGCAAGTTGTTGGTAAAATATACAAAACAGGGTGAATATTTTTTTAAAAAAAAATTTAAAATCTAGGACATTAGACAGCGCTTTTACATAAAAGCGCTGCTAAAGGTCATAGATATTACGCTACAAAAGCGCTGCTATAGGTTTGGAAGGGGGGGGGGGGGGTCTAAGACAACGCTTGTAAAAAGCGCTGCTAAAGGGTGGGCTATGGCAGCGCTTTGCAAAAGCGCTGCTAAAGGGGGGGGGGGGTCTAAGACAGCGCTTTGTGAAAGCGCTGCTAAAGGGGGGATGGTTGGGGGAATTATGCAGCGCTTACAAAAGCGCTGCTAAAGGGCTAAAAAAGCGCTGCTAAAGGTGCTGCTGAAGAGAGCTTTTAGTAGTGCTTTTTCATTGAAAAAAAGCGTTGCCTTTACCTTTAGCAGCGCCACTTTTGGCAGCGCTTTAAAGCGCTGCTAAAGGCCAAAAAAAGCGCTGCTAAAGGTCTTTTTTGGCATAGTGAAGTCGTAGCTCCAAAGCAAAGGAGCGAGGACTTGTCGATAACTATGTCGGGGAGGAAGAAGGTGCGAGGAAGAACCTTTGTCGGTCAGCCAAATCGAGGACGCGGGTGCGAGGATCCCGGTCTTGTCGGGTCGTCAGGTCGAGGAAGGGGAAGGTTGGCGCGTTCTCGCCTGCCTGCGCTCGCGGGGAAAACGAAGGGACGTAACTGTCCTTGGTGGCCACGTGTCTAATATTCAATGAGCCACGTAAGGCGGCTACCCTAGGGTACTCGAGTGCCTAGGGGCGCTTCGAGTTCTTAGCTGGATTTATAAATATGCAGGTGCCTACCCCTTTACCTCTTTTCGCATTTTATCGCTTTCGCACGCGACGCTTGGAGTTTCGTACACGCATTTACTCACCAATGCCACCGCAACGTCCGCCGCATACTCTGCCGTTTCTACTGATCCAGTAATTTTCCTACCTCTATTCTTCCATCTACTCTAAATTTGACGTCGTCGTCGGGGACATGATGAATGCCTCGAGAAGGGCGAGGGTTTTCCGCCGAATACGGCGGGGTACCCTTTGACTTAGGATGAAGTCCCCGATGACAATTGGGGTTGTAGGATGAATATCCTGGGGACAATCAACATGGAGAGGATGAGGACCCCGGGGACATAACATAGTTTTAGATAAATGACCTGGGGACGTTGAATGGGAATGGATGAATGCCCCGGGGAGGGATCCCTATTGCCCTTTCACTTGATTTGTAGTGGAATGGTGAATTTGATCTTGGACGTCAAATTCACCATTTCCTTCTGTTTTTCAGGTGAATTTGACCTCGTGGGTGTCGGGGACGATGGAAGTCGACGTGGAGTCAGAGGCTCATGTTGCTGAGGTACGCGTCCTCCCTGTCGAGGACTGGATTGCCAAGGAGCCACTAAATACGCCGTCTTACTTTGTCGACAATGAAATTGACGCCTACGCGACTGTCGAGGACTGCTGCGAGGATTTTTCCATTGGATGGCAGGTGTACCAGCCGCGAGATTATCATCGGATATGCTCGAGCTACGGGAAGATGAGGTTTCCGATGTATGAGTTTTACTTCCGTGAGGTCGGTCTTATGCTGCCTTTTACCGATTTCCAGTTGGGCGTCTTCGACTGGCTGAAGTTGGCTCCTTCGCAACTACACCCCAACGTCATAGCCTGCATCCGGGCGTACGAGCTTGTTTGTCGACATTTGGAGATCGGGCCCACTCTTACGTTGTTTTTTCGCCTTTTCCACCTGCATAGGCAGACAATGGATGGTCGACAAGGGTGGGTTTCGCTGAAGCAGCCGAGGAGACTCTTCCGGACATACATGGACTCTGTTCGGGACTTCAAGGCGTGCTTTTTTGTGGTCCGACCCATTTCTCTCCTGGCGTGCGCCTCCCTGTATCGACGAGAAGCCCGTGAAGTGAATGGGCAGCGGGAGAAAATTAGAATTTTTTAATCTTATAGCTTTTACCTTAATCTCTACAAGTGAGGTACTTGAGGAAGAACCTAGAGATTACAAAGAAACTATGAGGAGTCAAAATAAGACTGAATGGCGAAAATCCATGGATGATGAGATGAAATCTCTTCACGATAATAACACTTAGGAGCTGATTGAGAAACCTACAGGGTCCAGGTTAGTCAGTTGTAAGTGGATTTTCAAGGTCAAGGAAGGAATCGAGGGAGTGATGTTGAAGCGCTTTAAGGCAAGATTGGTTGCTAGGGGGTTCACTCAGAAAAAAGGTGTCAACTTTAATGATGTGTTCTCACATGTTGTAAAGCATAGATCCATCAGAATGTTGTTCGCCATGGTGGTGAAGTTCGACTTGGAACTTGAGCAAATGGATGTGAATACAGCATTTCTGTATGGTGACTTAGACGAAACTATCCTGATGCGTCAACCTGAAGGGTATGCAGAAAAGGATAAGGAAGATTATGTGTGCAAGCTAAATAGGTCTTTTTATGGCCTGAAACAATCTCCTCGACAGTGGAACAGGAGATTCGACAAATTCATGGCACACATTGGTTTCACTAGGAGTCAGTTCGATCACTGTGTTTACTTCAGATTTTAACCTGAAAATTCACTTGTTATTATGTTGCTTTATGTGGATGATATCCTCATAGGTATCAACAGTGTCGAGGATGTAATGGAGGTGAATGCTGAACTCAGCAAGGAGTTCAAAATGAAGGATCTGAGAGCTGCCACCAGAATTCTTGGGATTGACATCCGGAGAGATAAAAAGCAGTTAAAGTTGTGCTTATCTCAAGAGACATACCTACAGAAGCTTCTCGACAAGTTTGGCATGTCGAATTCAAAGCTTGTTATGACTTAAACAAATCCTCAATTTAAGTTTAATACTACTCAAAGTCCGAGTATTGAAGTTTAAAGAATCTATATGAGTAGCATTCCATATGCTAGTGTGGTAGGTTCTTTGATGTATGTTATGGTATGTACGATGCCAGACATAGTGTATGGTATGAGCCCGGTAAGCAGGTATATGGCCAATCTTGGAAAGACGCACTAACAAGCGGTAAAGTGGATTCTGAGGTACATAAATGGGTCTTTAAAAAGAGTCTTAATTTATGGTGGATTTTGTGGTGGTGATAGCATAGTCAAAATTGAAGGATTTGTCGACTCTGATTATGCAGGTTGTATGGATTCTAGAAAGTCTATTTCTGGATATGTGTTCACTATGTTTGGCACATTAATTAGTTGGAAAGTAATGCTTCAAAAGGTTTTTTCCTTATCAACCACTAAAGCAAAATATATTGCCCTCACTGAAGTTGTGAAAGAAGCATTGTGGCTTGAATGTTTTGCAAAGGAGCTAAAACTTCAAGGTCGAAGTATCACTGTTAAATGTGATAGTCAAAGTGCAATACATCTGTCGAAGAATTCAGCCTATCATGAGCTGATCAGTCACCATTTATGCTATGTAATCATCATGGAATCATTTGGTAATCATCAATAGGTCAGGTAACCTGTATGAAGTTACATGTGTTTTAGTCGTAATTAGAGTTTGTCGTAGCGTGTCGTAGATTTTGAGTTTCTCGAGGATATTTTACGTTTTTGGGTAATTTTCAAGTCAAATACAGGTTTGGAAGCTCAGATAATCAAATGCGAGATGTGAGATCGAGCCAGAGTGAGAAAGCAGAAGGAAAATGAAAAATTGAAGACTCTGTTGTCCATACACGTAATGCCTTAGCTGTTACACGTATGGACCTCACATGTACGCTAGGATATGTGAATCAACAGAGAAAGGGAAAAATCCACCTTTTGCTGATACGTGTAACAAGCAAGCCATTATGCGTATCAGTTTGTGCAGATGGCCTGAAAAGTGGTTACGTGTATGATACTTGGCGTGTTGTTGTGGGCATTATGCGTAACACCTTGGTCATTATGCGTATGGCTGGCAATGAACCGAACCAACTCGAAAATAGTTCGAAATTCGGTTCGACAATTAAACTGTTGAACTAGGTTCATGAACCAAATGAGTTGAATATGAGCGAAAAATTAAGTTCGTTAACTAAATAAGCTGAACTTGAACTATACATAGTTCGACTCGTTAGGTTCATGTGTCAACTCGATTACATATGAGAAGAATTATACTGTCTTTAAGATTAGGTTTAAATATTTACTCCAAATCTTAGACAAATTTAATCTTCAATTTAATAGTTTTTGAATTAGACTCTCAAATGTATCTCTTGAAATTTGTGTAGGTTTTGAATTAGTAGATTTCAGAGATAAAGTTAAATTTCAATATGATAACTTTTATTTTATTTTAATATTTCATTTAAAAAAAATTTAATATAAAATGTCAAATATACAAAAAAAAAGATTTTAAAAAAAATATTTTAAGTCCGTGAACCATGTGAGCTAAACCTAATGAGATGAACCTAACGAGTTGAACCAAACTGTTCGTGAACTTATAACGAGTCGAGTTTGAGCTGAAAAAAAAGTTCGTGTCGAACTCGAGCCGAGATATGAGCTGAACCAATTCTTAACGAGTCGAGCCGAGCTAAGGTGAGTTCGACTCGACTCATTTCCAGCCCTAATTATGCGTAATGAGGCCCAAAAATTGCCAAAGCCCAGAAGCTAACTATTTACTCCCAAAACACGATTTTTTGAGAGGCGGGCGTTTGTAGAGAGAAGAAACACGTTTTGGAGGTCGGAAAACTCATATTTTCGCCACGGAGTCATATTTTCAAGAGTTTTCACAATTGAAGATTGATTTCCTTTGATTTTCTGTAATGACAACTTCTTTTCTTCCGTTTTCCTTTATTGTTATGAGCAGCTAAACCCCTCATTGCTAGGGGGTGTCCCTGATTTGAATCTGTAATGACTCTGATATTATTGTTGCAATGACATTTCCTTTCTTTAATAACTGATTTGATCTCTAGTTGTTCTTAATGCTTGCCCTGTCGGACACACAAGGTTTGATTTATGATTAACAATTAGGCTGGACCGCCGTTGTTAAGGCTTTGCTTTTGATCATCCTATAGTAGATATCACCTAGGACTAGGGATACCCTATAGGAACCGTGATAATTCTTGATAATTGATTGCTTAATCTCACTTATAGTTCTCTATGGACGTGTGGATTAGGGTAGACGATTAAAGGTTTTCTCACTAAGGACTTAGGAGTAAACATTCTAAATAATCGGTAATTAAGTAGTTACAATAAATCGTTGCATGTTAATTTAGAGTTGTTACGGAGTCAGATCATACACGTTTCCTAGCATGTTACTAATATATTTCCAAACCACTTAATCAATTTTCCCTTTTCACTTGAAAATATTTTTATAAATACGCAAAACCTTTTGAAAACCTAAATTACTTTTGTTCCATTGAATTATTTTATAGCTTGTGTTTCCTATGCAGTCCTCGAGATATTCAGGGAATTCTCCCTTATTACTCCATTGGCAAAATAACACACTTGCTATTTTCCAGATCAAGTTTTTGGCGCCGTTGTCAGGGACTGCCGAAATATAAGTGAATTGTGATTCAATTTCCAAAATTTTATTTTCAGTTTTTTTAGTTTATTTTATTAATTTTTGCATTCAGTTATTACTAATCTGCGTCTAACATTTTATGTGAGGAGAATCCTCAGCTAATTTTTCTTTTGACGCAAAGGTAGAAAGAACTCTACATGCAAGGTGTAAGCAACCAATACTGACAGGTTCATACTCAGATACTGAAACTATGGGTGAAGTTCCACCAGTAGAGAGACTCCTTGGTGATTATGGTGGGGATAATGCACTGACTGGTAGGTTAACAATTGTAAACCAACCATTGAATATGGCCAATTTCCAGTTGCATCTGAGCACTATCAACCAACTTGAGAGGAAACGTTTCACCGAAAAGGTTAATCAAGATGCCAACAAACATCTACAAAGATTTATGACTATGAACACTACTCTCAAGATAAAGGGGCACACAGATGAAGCAAAAAAATTGAGAATGTTCGTTCACTCTCTCTGAAGATACTGAAGAATGGTTTTGCTCATTACCCGCAGGAAGTATTGCTACTTATGAAGATATGGATAAGGCCTTTCTTAATGAGTATTTTTCCGCATCTATTTATATTCGTAAAAGATATGATATCATGAATTTTAAACAGAATGAGAGAGAATCATTGGGCGATGCGTACAAAAGGTTCAAACGGTTATTGGTTGCATGTCCTACTCATAACCTGGATTAAACTGAACAAATGCAAATGTTTGTGAATGGTCTCAAGATGAAGACTAAGAAACTAATTGATACAACAGCTGGTGGCTCATCATACTCTACAACAGTCTCTGGTATTAAGAAGATTATTGAAGCCATTGCTGCAAATGAGCATTTGGAGCTGTATAACCATAGTGTGAGTAAACCTAAAGGAATGATTGATTTAAAGATGGCTACTCAAGTTGTGAACATGGAAGATCAAATCAAAGCTGAAGTAGAAAGAAGGCTTAAAGTAATGAAGGTGAGTACTCAACCTATGTCTCAAGTTCAACCTATCCAAGCGGTGAGTTGTGAGATTTATAGTGGATCCCATTTTACTGTGCATTGTGTTGCGACCGCTCAACAAATTGAAGAGATAAAGTTTCCGAGGCAGAATAATCCCTATTCTCAGATTTATAATCCAGGGTGGAAAAATAACCCTAAATTCTCTTGGAAAGATCAAAATCAACCTCAGCAGCAATAGG